>JAXLNO010004988.1:0-349869 GCA_038087875.1 Malacoraja senta
GCCAGTTTAAAAATAACAATAAAAAAATCTGGAATAGTGGCGCACCAGATTGGGACATTGACACGTTGTGACTTCAAGTGACAGAACCTGGGTTCAAGCCTTCAATTTTCCAGATGGAAAGTTTCCACTCTCTATTAGAAATGCTAAGCAGAGAGGAAAAAACATTCTTGCTTGCAAGAAGAGCATATGTGGAAATGTGGTTTCCCACTGTGGTACGGCACAGTGGTGCAGCTCGGAGATCCACTGCCTCACAATGCCAGAGACGCGGCTTCAATCCTGATCTTGGGAGCTGCCTGTGAAGTTTGCACGTTCTCCCCGCGACCGCGTGCGTTTCCTCCGAGTGCCTCGGTTTCCTCCCACATCCTGAGGATGTGCTGGGTTAATTGGCCACTGTAAATTGCCTTTGGTGTGTAGGAAGTGAATGCAATAGAAGAATAGCATAGAACTAGTGTGAACGGGTGATTGGTGGTCAGCATGGACTTGGTGGGCTGATGGACCTGTTTCCAACATGTCTCTCGAAAAAAAAATAGCAGCCGTCAGGATGAAACCCATGACTTTTTTCTTCAATCAAGTTGCACTAAATGAGAGAACTAAAGGAAAAGTCTGCACCTAGTTTTTTTAATTTAAGCCCTTTAACTGTTTTAACAGAGTGGGGATTATTTGTGGAAAAATATAAAGGATTCAAAATGAATGCAGAATCTTTGTATCAACAAATGAAAGCCAACTTAAAAAAAAAAGAATGAACAAAAGACACAAAATGTACAGAAACGCCTCTATTTCCTTGGAAAGCTTAGGAAATCTGGCACGTACCCAATAACTCTCACCAACTTCTGCAGATGCGCTGTAGAAAGCATTGGGATGCATCACAGCATGGTTTGGGCACTGCTCCATCCAAGACTGCAATAAATTGCAGAGAATTGTGGACGTAGCCCAGACCATCACACAAACCAACCTCCCTTCCATTGACTCCATTTACACTTCACGCTGCATCAGCAAGGCCACCAGCATAATCAAGGATGAGTCACACCTCGACTTCTCCCCTCTTCCATCAGGCAAGAAGAATAGAAGTGTGAAAATCCACTCGTTGAGATTCGGGGACAGTTTCTTCCCAGGTGTTATCAGGCAACTGAACCACCCTTCCAACAACTAGAGAGCAGTCCTGAACTACTATCTACCTCATTGGAGACCCTTGAACTATCTTTGATCAGACTTTACTGGACTTTATCTTGCACTAAACGTTATTCACGCTATACCCATTGTCATGTATCTGTACACTGCGGATGGCTTGATTGTAATCTTGTATTGTCTGTCCGCTGACTGGTGAGCACGCAACAAAAGCTCTTCAATGTACTTCGGTACACATGACGATAAACTAAACACAAACTCAACACAAAATAGTTAACAGAATTCAACAAAAATTATGTTATGCCTCACCTTGGCATTAGACAAAAATTGACATGAAGGTGAGAGGGGGAGGCATGAGACATTTGGTTATCAGCTATCACCTGTCACATACTGGCCCTTGTCTCATCTCTCCCTCTCCCCGCTTCATTCTGGCTACCTTTCTTCTCCACTCTCAGTCTTGATGCAGGGCATCGATGGGAAACATTGACAATTCATTTCCCTCTGCAGATGCTGCTTGATCGAGAGTTTGGTTTTTGCCCAAGTATTGTAATATGATATAAACCTTCGGGATGTGATCCATGCTTCCCCAACAGTGGGAATTAATAATTTTCTAGTAAATTTGCTATGGTAAATGTTACGATTTCAGGTGAAGAATTATTTTGTAATATAATTTGTCATCAGGTCAATGCTAAGTTTACATTGTATACATTTTAATCTAACGTCAATTCTGAAGCAAGTAAACTCTCCACAATTCAGGATTTATGTATTTTTTAATCAGAGTTTTATCGAAGTAGATTGGTCTGTTGATTCTCTCTATGGCTGAGGCATTTGTTAGACCCTATCTGGACATGAACAATTAAACTTTGACATTTAGCAATCAAGCTGATCTGTTCTGTCTAAAGAAACATATTACTGAGATGAATGTAATGAATGTAAAGTGTGGTACAATGTCCATTGGATATCCACTAATCTCAGCAGAAAAAAAGTTGAGGTTTGTTCCATCTGGTTCTTAGTGTGATAACTTTTATTGCCAAAAATGTTTACAAGCTTAAGGAGGAGGACATTAAGGAGGAGGCGGTTGGGGCTCTTGAAGAGCATTAAGGTGGATAGTTCCCCAGGTTATTGAGTGAAATAAGAGAGGAGATTACAGGAGCCTTGACGAAGATTTTTGCATCTTCTCTAAACAGTGGAATGGAGGGTAGCTAATGTTGTTCCTCAGTTTAACAAAGGAGATATACACAATCCAGAGAATGAAAATCCAGTGAGCTTCACATCAGAGGTAGGGAACCAATTTGAGAGGATTCTTCGGCATAGGATTCACTTCCATTTGAAAGAGAATGGATTAATTAGGGGAAGTCAGCATGGCTGTTCACAGCTGGTCGTATCTTACTGACAATCAAGTTTTTTGTGGAGGTGATGAAAGTGATCGATGAGGGTAAGGTGGTGGATGTTGTCCACATGGATTTTAGTAAGGCACTTGGTAAAGCTCCCCATGGTAGGCTGATCCAGAAGATTAAGATGCACGAGATTATCAGTTGTTTTCTCTGGAATGCTATGGGTTGCGGGGAGATCTGATAGAAGTATATAAAATTATGAGAGGCATAGATAGGGTAGACAGTCTAAACCTTTTTTCCCAGGATAGGAAAATCAAATACTAGAGGCCCATTGTTTTAAAGTGAGAGGGGGGAATTTTAAAGGAGATCTTTCAGGCAAGTTTTTTTTACACAGGAGTGGTGCGTCCGGTATGCATTGCTGGTGGTGGTGGTTGAGGCAGATAAGATAGTGACATTGAAGAGACTTTTGGATAGGCACATGAATATGCAACGATTGGATTATGCCCAGGCAAATAAGAGTTGGTCTTGCATCATGTTCAGCACAGACATTGTGGGCTGAAGGAACTGTTCTTGGCCTGTACTGTTCAATGTTCTATAGACAGTACCCTCCATAATATTTGTGACAAAGACCCATCATTTATTTATTTGCCTCCACAATTTGAGATTTGTAATAGAAAAAATCACATGTAGTTAAAGTGCACATTGTCAGATTTTAATAAAGGCCATTTTTACACTTTTTGGTTTCACCATATAGAAATTACAGCAGTGTTTATACATAGTCCCCCCATTTCAGGGCACCATAATGTTTGGGACACATCAATGTCATGTAAATGAAAGTAGTCATGTTTAGTATTTTGTTGCATATCCTTTGCATGCAATGACTGCTTGAAGTTTGCGAATCATGGACATCACCAGTTGCTGCGTGTCTTCTCTGGTGATGTTCTGCCAGGCCAGTATTGCAGCCATCTTTAGCTTGTGCTTGTTTTGGGGGCTAGTCCCCTTCAGTTTTCTCTTCAGCATATAAAATGCTTGCTTAAATGCATTCAGATCGAGTGATTGACGGCCACTCAAGGATTGACCATTTTTTTAGCTTTGAAAAACTCCTTTGTTGCTTTAGCAGTATGTTTGGGATCATTCTCTTGCCGTAGAATGAACCGCCGGCCAATGTCTAGAGCCATTTGTTTGAACTGGAGCAGATAGGATGTGTCTATACACTTCAGAATTCATTATGCTACTACCATCAACAGTTGTATCATCAATGAAGATAAGTGAGCCAGTACCTTCAACAGCCATACATGCCCAGGCCATAACACCCCCTCAACCATGTTTCACAGATGAGATGGTATGCTTTGGATCTTGGGCAGTTCCTTCTCTCCTCCATACTTTGCTCTTGCCATCACTCTGATATGTTAATCTTCGTCTCATCTGTCCACACAACCTTTTTCCAGAACTGTGGTTGCTCTTTTAAGTACTTCTTGGCAAACTGTAACCCGGCTATCCTATTTTAGCGGCTAACCAGTGGTTTGCATCTTGCCGTGTAGCATCTGTATTTCTGTTCATGAAGTCTTCTGCGGACAGTGGTCATTGACAAATCCACACCTGACTCCTGAAGAGTGTTTCTGATCTGCCGGACAGGTGTTTGTTTGTTTTTCCGTTATTATAGAGATAATTCTTCTGTCATCAGCTGTGGAGGTCTTCCTCGGCCTGCCAGTCTCTTTGCGTTTAGTTAGCTCACCAGTGCTCTCTTTCTTCTTAATGATGTTCCAAACAGTTGATTTTGGAAAGCCTAAGGTTTGGCTGATGTCTCTATTGTATTCTTGTTTCTCAGTCTCACAATGGCTTCTTTGACTTTCATTGGCACAACTTTGGGCCTCATGTTGATAAACAGCAATAAAAGTTTCCAAAGGTGATGGAAAGACTGGAGGAAAGACTATGTACTGAGAGCTCTCTGATACCTGCATTAAGGAGGCAATTAAACATACCTGAGCAATTACAAACACCTGTGAAGCCATGTTTCCCAAACATTATGGTGCCCTGAAATGGGGGGACTATATAAACACAGCTGTAATTTCTATATGGTGAAACCAAAATGTATAAAAATACCCTTTAATAAAATCTGCCAATGTGCACTTTAACCACATGTGATTTTTTCTATTACATATCGCAAATTGTGAAGTGCAGAGGCAAATAAATAAACAATAGGCCTTTGTCCCAAACATTATGGAGGGCACTGTGATTTGAATTGGGTATCTTTACTTCTATTTGTTATTCTCTATTTGTCCATCTTTAAAATCTCTCCTCTCCTCTACCTTTCTCCTTAATTTTATCTACCTTTCTCCAATGTTATTATCTGTGCATAATTGGGCATTGGATTTTTACCTTTCTTGATTTATTTTTTTCATAGTGGATCTCTTGGTTTGGTTGGCAAAGAAGGTTGTCATTTTTCTATCCTATTCATACAAGTTCCAGATTCCCTTTTCAGAGAACGTTGTACCTAAATTGTTTCCTGACCACAGGAATTTACAATAAAAAAACTTATAGAAGTCCATAGGCAAATAAAATGTCATGAATAGCTTGCACAGTTCATTAATTAATATCCTCAAAATCTGAGCTTATGAGAGATACTGTAAGTAAATGGATTGTGGAATTTACTTTGTTGCTGTCATGAATAGCTTGCACAGTTCATTAATTAATATCCTCAAAATCTGAGCTTATGAGAGATACTGTAAGTAAATGGATTGTGGAATTTACTTTGTTGCCTGGTTTCAGTATTAAATTAAAAGAAGTCACATTGAATACCTTCCACACATAAGTTGTCAACAGTGACTTGTTTCTATTGCTACTAATCTACTTTCGCAGATGGACCATCTAGTATATTTGATTATGTTTCAAAAATTGAAAATGTCACGCAAAAATCTGGTGATAATGTGCAATACTTTTCCTCATCAAATGATCACTCAGGCATTCATTCACATGGACCCCAGCTATGCCTGCCTTTTTGTTGGTTATGTCAAACAGTCCTTGTTCCATGTGCACATTGGCCCTATCCCCCAACTCTTTCTCCACTACATCGACGACTGCACGGGGCTACCTCCTGCACCCATACAGAAATAATGGACTTTATTAACTGTACCACCGATTTCCACTCTGCCCTCAAATTCAGCTGAACCATCTTTGCACCTCATTCCCCTTTCTTGATCTCTGTCTCCATCACGAGACTACAGACAGACATCGACCACGACAAACCTACCAACTCCCAATATTATCCAGACTACATTTCTTCCTACTTTGCTTCTTGCAAAGATGCTAACCCCTACTCTCAATTCCTCCACCTCTGTTGCATCTGCTCCAAAGATGAGGTTTTCTACACTGACATCTGATATGTCCTCATTCTTTAGTGAACGTGCTTTTCCCCCCAACTGTCATAGATGGGTCCCTCACATGTGTCTCCTATGTGTCCCGTTGTTCTGCTCTATCTCCTCCACCCCTTCAGATGCAATAAGGACAGAGTTACCCTGGTACTCACCTTTCATCCGACCAGCCCCTGCATCCAAAACATCATCCACTGACATTTGCATCACATCCAACGTGATCCCACCGGCAATCACTTCTTCCCATCTCCATCCCATTCTGTCATCCAATGAGACCAATCCCTCCGCAACTCCTTGCTTCACTCATCCCTTCCCACTCAAACAACTCCCTCCCTAGGTACATTCCCATGCAACTGCAGGAGATTCAACACCTGCCCGTATACCTCTTCCATCGACTCCACCCAGGGACCCCAGCAGTCCTTCCAGCTAAGGCAGAGGTTCACATGTATCTCCTCTAACCTGCTCTTTTGCATCTGATGTTCCCAAAGTGGGCCATACCTCGGCGAGATCAAGTGTAGACTCGCCAATCGTTTCGCTGAACATTAGGCTCAGTCCACCAAGGCCTTCTGAATCTCCCGGTTTTTAACCATTTTAACTCCCATTCCTATTTCCATACTGACCTTTCTGTCCCGGGCCTCCTCCATTGCCAGAGTGAGGCCACATGCAAATTGGAAGAACAACATCTCATATTTTGTTTAGGTAGTTTACAACCCAGTGGTATGAATGTGGAATTCTCTAATTCTAAAACGCCAAATTTGCAATTAAGCACACAGTAAGAGTGGAAGAAAGAGAGCTCCGGGCAAAAATACTAGATTACGATGTGCGCATATTGCAGACATAAAATGGACGCATACAGTTCTCGTGATGAAGGTTCCACTCAGAACGAATACAAAGGACCCATATCTATTTGTAAACCCACTTGCAATATTGCATTGCACAGAACCATTTAGTGAAGAATGTGCAGTAATCTGTTTCTTCAGATCTTCGGCGGCCAAAGCAGCAATTCTTAACAATATCACCAGCATATGTCACCCATTCTCAACTTGGGAAGTTTCAAAGGGATGAGTGTTTTTTTCAGCTTAATGTCAAACCACTCCAAGGTCATTTGGCACCCCGACCTTCCCCAATTCACATGGATGCTTTCAATGTACTCAGTTGGCATACTGGGCAGCTGGCTCAATGTTCAGCAAACTTTTCCAGAATTGCAATTGCTGCCCACTGATACTTCCAAAACAAGACAGTGAACCAATTTGCTGTGTTGTTTGCTGTCAACCTGATTTATTATTGTGCTGTAACTATGCCTCAGTTTTGATGCAATGACTTGTTAATTTTGCATCTTGCAATACAAAGTGAAGTTGATCATTTAAATTCTATCAACGCAGGAGGTTTATTGTAAAATGAATGCTCTTTAATTTGAAAATATTGAAATGCAAAAGACAATTTTTGCATATGAAAACAATGAAATGGTGTTGACATGGTGCTTAATTTCAGATTTACAAGGACATTAACAATATGTTGAATAATGAGTGAAGCTCATTTAGCATAATTACTGTTTTTTTCATTTATGTGCATAAACAATCAGTTCCTTAATTTGTGTTTATTTTTTCATGGGTTTACTGGCAGAAGTAGACCAGAATCTAGGGCAGTTAGCTGGTGCTGTATCTGTAAATGCTAAATACAGGTCAGCCTGACAAAGTTCTTTATGTTTGCAGGTAGAAGGCTTCAGAGAATTCTCTTTTATTTAGGAATAAAAGTGGAGGCTTCTACTTCTTATTTCTTATCCCTTTTTGCCTTAAACCTGTGGATTTTCCCAGATATTTATTGAAAGTGGGCAGATTAAATTGAAGGCATCTTTGATGCTACAAACAAATGTGTTCCTTGGGGGATGTGCTGCCTGCACATGCAATTCTTTCTCACTTTCACTCAAACCCATGTGATATTATTGTGAGTGGGAAAGTTGGTCTTTACTGCATTTATGACTGGGGAAATCAACATATATTTTCATTAACTGTTTCACATGCTGTGCAAAAGCAGCATCTATTCATATAGCATTTTTAATCCCCCAAACAACAGAAAATATTTTAAAAATCTACCATTTAATTGTAATTATTCTTATTCAGTCATCAAAAATCAGAGGCCCTGACATACATTAATTGTGTAATCCCATGATATTACTACGACGCATATTCTCTGACATTAAATGGAATTGCATGGAGGGCTTGAATGTATCCTTCATGCATCTTGCACAGATGCTTACTGCTAAATGGAAAAAAACAATGAATATAAAATATTCATCTAATGACAGATCCAGGCATCTATAAGGAGCTTAATTTGTTCTCTGGCAGTTTTCATTTGTTGACAACCATTGACAAATATTCAATTTGAAAATGTAAACTACATTATCACAAGGATTATTTACAGTTGTCTTAAAAGAATGGTCAATCTTAACCGCACATCTCTGAAGCAGAACAGCTTTGTTCATAATTCTGGTGCAGCATCTCGGCCCAGAATGTAACCATCCCTTAGCCTCCACAGATATTGTCTGACCTGTTGAGTTCCTCCAGCAGTTTTCGAGTCATAGTTCATCATGCTGGATGGAAACGGGCTCCTCAGCCTAACTAGTCCATGCTTGCCAAGATTCCCCATCTAAGCTAGTCCCATTTTACCCCATTTGGCACATATCCCTCCAAACCTTTCCTTTCGATGCACCTGTCCAAGTGCATTGAGTCAACGAGTCAATTTTATTTTGCTCCAGATTACAACACCTGCAGTTTCTGGCATTTCTGTATTCCGTTATCAATTCACAACATTACAGGTGATTGATCAGCATTGCACAATGCCATTTTAATAGCAGTTATTTAGCACTAGATTTTGATGGGACTGGGTTGTGTTCCTTATACAGCAGGGTGGTATCGATTATCGTTACTACAAATCATACGTGGTTCTGCCACAAGCTTAATAATTGAATTTGAGTTAGTAACTGTACTTGTGAGACTTGAAGTAACTTGCGGTGTTAGAAAGGATATTCAAATAATGATTTGGAGGAAGCTATTTTATATCCCTTTTTATTTTAAAGACCATAAGGCATTGGAGCAGAATTAGGTCATTCGGCCCATCGAGTCTTCTCTGCCATTCAATCGAAGCTGATCAATTTACCCTCTCAACCCCATTCTCCTGCCTTCTCCCTGCAACCATTGACACCCTTACTAATCAAGAACCTATCAATCTCCTCTTTAAAAAATACCCAATGTCTTGGCCTCCACAGCTGTCTGTAGAAATGAATTCCACAGATTCACCACCCTCTGGCTAAACTTAGGTGGTTAATTATTTTTGTAATGTGTCTTGGACTGGTTGAATAGGCCAGTAGCCAAGGCTAAAACAAACTACATCTCAGGCAAAACCATACATTGAAGAGAGTATAATATAATACCATAAACATTGCTTTCATTTAATATTTCACATGCTGCAGATATGGTCTTCCTTGCATCAGAATTAACAACAGGTCCACCACCAATTTTCCGGCACTCTTGGTTCTCAAGCCTTTCTGGATTATCTGTTTTGCTGGACCAACAAACGTCACAGCCTTGGGGGCCGAGATTCCGGCCCACAAAGTTGGCCACAGAGGTCGGATATCGGATCTGCCGGCTCTGGCTGGGCCAGACAGATCTGTCGGCTCTGGCTGGGCCAGAGTTCCTGATCCCTGGCCACAGGCAACAAATTTGACCCGCCGATTGGCCACACAAGTCAGCTATGAGAACAGATCTGTCGGCTCCAACCAGGCCGGAGTTCCAGAGCCCCAGCCGCAGTTGGCAAATTTGGCGCGAAAGTCCCAAAGAGGTAGAAATTGGCAGACTCGCCCATCTTAAGCACCACATTTTCGGGGAGACCCGATGGGGATTGTCCTGATTAAAGGGGGCCAGACCGCCAGTTGCTAGAAAATCGGTGGTGGACCTGTGGTCATAATCTACTTAATATTCATGTAATTTTGGTGTGATTCTTGAACATTCACTAACATGAATCATAACAAACAAGAACTGTTACATTTTATTCAATGGTTTAAAAACCCAGGAATAGGACATTGTATGCATGGCCTTTCGTACGATCCCGCATGGTAGGCATGTCTGGAAGGTTAGATTGCATGGAATCACAAGTGAGTTATCCAATTGGAATCTAAATTGGCTTGGATCAAAGGGTTGTGGTGAAGATTGTTTTTCACATTGGAAGCCTGTGACTAGTGGAGGAGTTGTGCTGGATATACAGTTGATTTGGATGACAGTATATTTAACATTGTAAGTAAATTTGCAGATGACACTGAAATTGGTGGTAGAGTAGACGATAAAGAAATTTACAACAATCTAAATTTGCAACAAGATCTGGATGAGTTGGAAAGTGGGGCCAAGGAATGATGAATGGAATTTAACTCTTTGACATTTGTGACTTGTTGCACTTTGCTATGTAAATGGGCAGGACTTGCACAGTAATCGGTAGATCCCTGGAGAGTGTTGTAGAAGAGAGAGATCTGGGAGTACAGGTACATAGTTCCCTGAATGTGGCGAGTCAGATGTACAGTATGATGAAGAAGGCCTTTGGTATGCTTGACTTCATTGGGAAGGGTATTGAGTACAAAGGTGGGACATCATGATGCAGCTGTAGAAGTCATTGGTCAGATCCCATTTGGAGTACTGAATGCAGTTCAGATTGCCCAACTGTAGGAACAACATGATTAAGTTGGAAAGTATGCAGAAGTTATTCACTAGCATGTTACCTGTGTTTTCATGCTTGAGTTATGGGAAGAGGTTGGATAAGCTAAGATAAAAGGGAATGTTTTAAATATCCTCTTCTTTCCCTACCTGACACTCTTATGTCTCCTTTTCACCTTTAGCTTTTGTCACTTGTTCCACCCGCTTGCCAATCACCTCCTCGCCCCCCCACCATGTATATCATCCTATAACTTGCCAGACTTTACCCCACCCCTGACCTCCCTTCCAACTTTCTGCCCCCTACTCCAACAGTCTGAAGAAGGATCCCAACCCAAAACATTGTCTATCAATTTACTCACTGATGTTGCCTGACTCGCTGAGTTTCTCCAACCATTTGTTGAAACAAGCATCTGCAGATTTTGGTTTACAAAAAGAGATACAAAGTGCTGGAGTAACTCAGCGGGTCAGGCATTATCTCTGAAGAAAATGAATAGGTGACGTTTTCAGTCTGAAGAATGGTCCCGACCCAAAATGTTATCTATCCACGTTCTCCAGAGATGCTGCGTGGCCCACCGAGTTACTCCAGCACTTTGTGTCTTTTTCCTCCAGCAATTTGTTCTTTTAATTAAAATGTTTGAGTGCTTTATTTAATCTAATGAACCTTATGGAAACCGAAATCTGGTAGAGACCTTCCTTAATATGTTTGGTTGTTCATTTACTCGCTGTCCTTTCTTATGAAAATTATGACATCATTGTTTGTTATGATAGGAAAGGTCAGAGTAATGGATTGTTATGGTCTACTTGACAATGATTGCTTTTGAGTGAAAGAAAGTTCAACTACTGCTGACATTACAATATTGTAATTATTCAAGGATACTGCAATGTGTGCAAAAATGACTTTGATAAATAGCTTTTGATTATGTTATTTTAGCAGAAAAGCATTTAAAGTGGCAATGTGATATTTTACAATGGTATTGTTTCCAGACATATCATCTTTATTACTTTTTCCATGACTATCCCTGCTTTATCCATCACAAATTTTTGAGGGGCAACAACATTCACTTTATTGCAAATTTCAGCTAGATTCCTGCAATGGATGGCCTTTTTTGATCTACCCTATACAAATCAAAAAGTTCTTGATTGTCCATCGGGAGTTGGTTCAATAACCAAATGCTTAACCGATCAGGCAGCATCTAGGAGTGGCAACATAGTTGATGTTTTAGGTCAATTATCCTTTATCAGAACTAGAAAGGAAAGAAAACTAATTGCAGAGAAGGGGAGGAGTGGAGAGAACCTTGGAAATGTGTGTGAAAGGCAGACAAAAGTTTTTTTTATGGTGTGGGATATATTGACATATTGAGAAACAATGATACCGATGTGAAAATTATCATATTTTCTGTTAATTGGTTGTCCAGTCTTCTCTTTTATTTTGGCTTGGCAATATTTTTGTAAATTACTTTTTTTTTTAATATTTTGGTTTAAGAAAGGCAGCACCAATGAAGTTTGGTGTGATGTTTTTATTCTATAGAATTTTAGCATACCATCAATAACTACAAAAAACTTGACATTGCTACTTAAGTTTTATATGAAACACCTAATCTGAACCTAGACACAAGGAGTACTGGGAGTAAAACCAAAAACTACAGATGTAGCTGTAGAAAAAAACGACACAAAGTGCTGGAGTACCTCAACGGGTCAGGCAGCATCTCTGGAGAACACGGATCGGTGTTATTTTGTGTCAGGCCCATTCTTTAGACTGATTGTGAGGGTGGAGGGGGAGATGAAAAGAAAGCTGGGAGGGGCAGCACAAAGTATGATACGGGTGAGGGGGGGGGGTTGTGATCGGTAGATGGGTGGATAAAGGCTAGCGAATGTGAGGCAAAAGGATTGATTAGTTGTCAATTATGGAAGCTTGGGGAAGGAATGTAGGTGGAATGGGAGGGGAGAAATCAGTGTGTCCAGATGCGGACAGGGGAAGGGAAGGAAGGGTGGGGGGGTGGAGGTTACAGTTAACGTAAATTGGAGAATTCAATGTTCATATCACTGGCTTGTAAGCTACCCGAGAAGAATATGAGGCACTGTTCCTTCAGTTTATGAGTGACCTTACTCTGATTATGGAGAAGGCCCAGGACAGAAAGATCAGTATGGGAGGAGGAGTTAAAATGGTTAGCAACTGGGAGATCCTTCGGCCTTGACAGACCGTGCATTGTTTGGCAACATGCTTGCCAAGTTTATGCTTGGTCTCGCTGATGTACAGGAGGCTGATTCATGGGATAGGAGTATAATTGGGCCATTCGGCCCATCAAGTCTACTCTGCCATTCAATCATGGCTGATCTATCTCTCCCTCCTAACCCCATTCTCCTGCCTTCACCCCATAACCTCTGATACCTGTACTAATCAAGAATCTATCTATCTCTGCCTTAAGAATATCCACTGATTCGGGAACACTGGATGCAGTAGATCTGGTTGCAGCACTGGGAGTACTTCATTATATGCCTGGTGAATGTTGTTACATCCACCTGAACAACAAATAAAATGTCCTTAATTTAAAGTACCATCTGAAGGAAGCATCAACAAAGCTGTACCCGGGTTTGGAATTGAAGTTTGAACTTAAAACATTTCTATCCAGTGTCAAGGAGATAATTGCTCAGCTATTCTGACTCTTAGAAGGTTTTGGTGAAAAGGATACTTGTCTCACTTTATTGATTGCACTGCCAAGTGAACGAAAGACTGTACAGTTGTTGCACTTTGATTCAGTAAATAAAATTAGATATGGAGTTTAGTTTGAAATGTGTTTTAGTTTCCTGGAAGTTGGATGGACCAGAATGTACAAGGTATATGTTTTTTGCAACTTTTTTTCAATAAATAATGGATAAACAGTTAACCTTAAAATACCCCTTATTAAAATTCACAACATGTTTCTTTCAGACGTCTAAATGAAGCTGCAGTTTATAGTAACTTTACATACATTGGAGAGGGCGTGAACTGTTTCACCTTTAACTTAATAGTACTCGGACTAAATAGCGAAAATTCCATCTTCTCAATAGTATATTAAAAATGACTCGGGAAGTTTTCCTATAAGAACAGCACAATTTTGTTCCCAGATTTGATATTGGAATTTAAGATTGTAGAATTTGGCATCCAAACTTGTCATCACAACACAGCATGTCTATATCAAAACTCTTACAAAGCCATGTTCATTCATCACTGTTCACTCACCTGGTTGTTAGGCGAATAATAGAGTTCAGTCTCAGCCAAATTTTTAGTTCTCTCCCCATCTCCACAATCTCCTTGAGTCAAACAGCCTTCCGAAATATCTACATTATTCCAATTTCTGGCCTCTTATACATCCCTGATTTGTGATTGCTTCACCATTGGTAGATATGGTCCAGGTCTGAGTTCTCCAATTCCACCCTGAACATCAATAGAATCTTTTTAAGGTCTAAAGAAGGGTCTCGATCCGAAAAGGCACCCATTCCTTCTCTCCATAGATGTTGCCTGTCCCACTGAATTACTCCAGCTTTTTGTGTCTATCTTCAATTGAATATATTTCTTCCTTTAATACACTGCTTTGACCTGATCTGCTCTTATTTTGCTAGAAGTGGCCAATACCAAATTTTATTTCATAATGTACTTCTTAAATTTGCTGGAGCATTGATCATATTGCAGGCCTTAAATAGGAGCTATTGTTACCAAAGTAATGCATACCATTGAGGAATGAGGCACATTTAACATTTATATGTGAATTTTGTCAATCATAATTCTTTCTCCAATTTCCTATTGCAAAATTGACTGAAGAAAAAAGATTGTATAATTATATTCTGACACCGTGACAGATGTTGCTTTTTTATGGCCCTTGGAACTTTGCAAATCATGCTTTAGTGCAATATGTAAATAAGGGGAAGATGTAATGACAGATTGCACAGTGACACAGCCGATGGAGCTGATGTTTCGTAGCTTCAGGGACCCAGGTTCAAACCATATAGTCACCAACTCTCTGTGACTGCATGATTTCTCCCGGGTGCTCTTATTTCCTCCCATAATCCCAAAAAGTGACAGATTGGAAGTTTAATTGGCTACTGTAAAATTGCACTCAATGTACAGATGAGTGGTATAATCCAGGAACGGGGGTTGGTGGGGAGTCGATGGAAAGGCAGGAAAAACAAAATGGGTTAACGAAGGAATGGGTTGGATACTAGGATTAACATAGATGGGTGCCTAATGGTGGGTGCCTAACATAGATGGGTGCCTCATTGGGTTGAAGAGCCCGTTCCGAAGGGTACGCTTCCAAGTCGATGAGATGAATGTATCCAAATCACTGGTAAGGTTAGAGCACCATAGCACCCATCTTTGTAAATAAACAATTTCTGAACAGTTGCATTCTAAATATAAAAAGCAATTTTATAGCTGACAATGCCATTGTTTAAAAAAAATGAGAGTGCACAATGTCTAATTAAATTACAGGTTTGAAGAAGGGAAAATGATTTCCCAAAGTAAATTGATTACAATTTAAAGATGGTTCTTTATTCACTCCTTGTGAATAACGATCTCTGAGAGGAAATCTGTCTGGAGGGAGCTGTCAGAATGCTTTGATCTTTATGTTCTTCAAACATTTGCTATTTTCTTTGGCTCTGCCTCAGCAAAAGAATAAATCTATGGTCATTTGAGCTGTTAGCAGAAAGTATCGCTTCCTACTGCCTGTTATTGGCATTGATGGATCGCCTCATCCCACCCTGCTGTTTTACACTGGTCACTTTCCCATTAACGTGCTTTTGTGTTTCCAAGCAATATTTATCCCGCATTGTTGCAGACGCTTAACAGGGTGTTTCTACTACTGAAAAATACCCCCATTTTTTTTTGGACAACTTAGTACAATTAATAAGTTTTGAGGCGTTTGTTGGTAAATTTCATTTTCAAGAGGCCAAAATGTATACATTTTGCCTGCTGTAAGCACTTTCACATTTGACATCTGCCCAAGAGAATTGTAATGCCTGTAGTGAAAAGGATATCGAACCAGATTCCCTTGCAGATAAGGATGCGGTAAATTATATGCAGTGGGGAAAATTCTAAAAATGCACATTCTGGAATTCTGAAATAAAAACAAAATGCAAATCAAGCAGCAACAAATTATTTTAGGTTGCACACTCTTGAGTGTGTGCAGCAATTCCTGTTTATATTACACCATGGAACTTGAGTATCGTGGTGAGCGATTTCTAGATTTTTAATTAACTTCCCTTTTTGGGAGGTATTTTGACAACTTGAGTAGACAATTCACATTGAGAGAGTACCCACCTCACCCCCTCCTCCATCATCTCTACACACGCTGCCTCACCTTCTCTGTCAACTACCCCTACCTTCCTCCATTATCTCTACACCTCCACTGGCAACTCCACATCTGCCCCCATTCCATCTTCACCTCTCATCCTTTCCATTCCCCCCCCTTCACTCTCTTCACCCTCCCTTTCCATTCCCCCCCATTTTCATCCCCCCCCCCTTTCCATCCCCCCCACATAAACAAACACACACGCTCTCACACACACACACACTATAATTTGGAAATCCATCAACAAGGGGTTTGTCTCAGTTGGTCCATTTCCTCGGCTAGTGTTGCTTTGGTATAAAAACAAAGTGAGAAGAACAAAGCACAGTAGTCCTTATAGTTCAGGCATTAATGAGGTAAGACTGATGGTGAGTTAATCAGTTGGAGCAACTCCACACTGAAATTCAGTTTAATAAATGTCCTTGCTGCAAGTCAAGCTGCGTAGTATCTTCGTGTTTTCTGAAATTATTCTATAATTTATTGGTGAAGGAAAGGGTGGTGGAGCAGCCCATCTGAGTGGAATGCAAAGATACTAGAGGAACAAAATCCAATGGACTGACGTGTAGTAAGCAATAGAGCAGAACCTCCGCCATTTTAGGAATAAGACTCCGACTTCCATTATGCCTTTCGCAGTTTAATCCACGTCAGTCCATTGGATTTTGCAAGAGTTTATCTTGGTGTATTTTAGCCTTCTGTGGTCTTTGTTCATAACAAAGTGCTTTTTAAAATAAAACAAAAAGGGAAATTGCCTATAAAATGAGCGATGAAAGGTTCATATGTATTCCATGATCTTTGATTTAATCAGTGTTATGGGGAACAGTATGTGTGTGTGATATAGCTCATCTACCAAATTCATAATTTTGTTCATTTTACTTTTTAAATGTTTTCCTCCCTGCTTAATCTATCTGTTTCTGCCCATTTCCCTCCCATCCTTCCTCTCAATCCCCCTCTTTATCTGCAGTTTCCTTAGTATTGCTCTAACACACACTATACACAAATATACCATATATATATGTTATATTTGAATACTATGGAAACTGCAGATAAAGAGGGGGATTGAGAGGAAGGATTATTGTCTCTCTCTCTCTCTCACACACGCACACGCACACGCACACGCACACGCACATGCACACACACACACACACACACACACACACACACACACACACAAACACACACACACACACACACACACACACAAACACACACACACACACACACTAAAAAAAAAGAGTTTTATATATATCTATATACATATATGAATGTCAGAGGCTAGATAGAGATAATAGATCTCAAAGTTCCCTCATGGATCAGAAGCAACTTTGATTTAAAGCAACACTCTTTTTCTCTTTATCATTTCTCATGATGTACATAAGCCATAAAGGCAATTATATTTGCCTTAATTTTTTTTGCCTATAAGGTATAAGATGGAACATAAGCCATAAGTTATATGTTATAAATATGTATTATATATATATATATATATATATATATATATATATATATAATGCACATACATATATAAATGTGACAAATCTCTCCCTCTATGAAATACTAATATTGTGAATAAATATCAATGAACACAAGCCAAGATATTTTTTCATGTTTTCATTCTATATTAGTGTAATAAAATGTAGTGTATACATACCTACATTGATGCAGAAGTGTGAGCTTTAGACATGAATAATGTACATTGCTACCATAGTTTAGTTTTTCATTTAACATATATTTGAGGGGGTTGGTCCAATATCGTGCTAACCCTCACTTTGTGACAAATGAGTTACCGTATTTCCCGGCAATTGCTAAATTTTGAAAAAAAAGCTGGCAGGACAGAATCAAGGGTTTGGTTTAGTCCAGGGGTCGGCAACCTGTTTTGCATATGGGCCAGGACCCTCCGGGACTAGCTGCAGTTCCCAGGTCGCCTGCGAGCCCCTGGTCTAGCTGCAGTTCCCAGGTCGCCTGCGAGCCCCCGGTCTAGCTGCAGTTCCCAGGTCGCCTGCGAGCCCCCGGTCTAGCTGCAGTTCCACTGTCCGGTTCCGGCGGCCGCTTGCAGCCACCTGAGCTACTGAGTGAGTTGCTGGCATGATCCCCCGACCCCCTCCTTCACAACACTCCTGCCCTCCCCGCAAACACCCCGGGCGACCCAGCCGTGCTGACCCGGGCCAGACTCCCCACACGCTGTGGAAGGAACAAGGCACCTTTTTGCTTTTTATTGCGATTTATGGATTTTTTCAAATGTGAATATCTCATAACGACACATTTGTGGGTTAGCAGTGTATTGCACCAATATTGCACCGACCCACTCAATTTTAAACAATTCAACATCAAAATTCATAAACAAGGATAACACTTTTTATTTCTGTCATTCATGGTAAGATTTACGTAATTTACATCATTTTGTGTGCAAGATATACAGGGTTGCAGTGTTTAGCATTTCAGTTGACCAATGAAAGTGATGTAAAATTCCAATTTAGCCTGTTCTTGGTCTGCTTGTTGGAAAACTGGTCAAGTTTGAAGTCTTCAGAACAAAGACGACAAGTACTCCATAGTTCGGTTTTGGAGATCTTGTCGACGAGTATTCTGGACCCACTGTCGACATCTGAAATTACAGAAAATATCATATAGGATGAAAAGAACAAATTTGATTCTAACTACATACCTGCAGAATGGATGATATATCACTTAAATGCAATTGTTTTCAGGGGTGGGGAGAGACATGTATATTGAAGATGGACAAAAATGCTGGAGAAACTCAGCAGGTGAGGTAGCGTCTATGGAGCGAAGGAAATAGGCAATGTTTCGGGTCGAGACCCTTCTTCAGACTCTTGAAGATGAATATTGAAGGTGCATTTTTCCTCTAATAGGTCAATTTATCTTAAATGTAGAAGAGCTTATTAAAATCTTCTTCCACTAGCATACATGCCTTACAACAAGAACAAAACCAAAAATGTACAGCAGTGTAAAAGACGTTATGTGACAACCACCTTTGGAGACAACCTTTGTCCTTCCACAACAAAGCCCTCGTAAGAAAATGTTTGATGTCATTAAGTGAGAAAGTGCAGAGAAGATTTACGAGGATGTTGCCAGGACTTGATCCGTGTACATTTAACACCATTTATCCGTGTACATTTAATGCCATTTATCCTGTATTTTAAACACCATTTTAAACCGGCTTAAACACAAGCCGATTCGGGACCTCCGCAGCTTGGAGGCCACTTCCTACCGGAGACCGGGCCTTCAGGATGTTATAGGCTGCGGGCCGGCGGTCAGAGCTCTTCTCCGGCGAGGGATCCCAGACTCCACGATGGAAAGTCCATGCTGCGCCCATGGCTAGAGGCTCCGCAGACCGCGGCTTCCAGTTGTTATAGTCCGCGGGTCAGCGAATGGAGCACTTCTTCTGGCGATCCCCGGCTCTGTGATCCGAGCTATAGGAAGAGTTCGGGCAGGCTACAGGACAGAAAGTAATAATTTTTTTTCTCACCTTTCGTTTTTAGTGGGGAACCTGAAGAAAGACAGGTCGGGTCGCCTACATTGGCGATTCGAGCAATTTATAGCAGAACAGCTTGTAGATGTGGACGCCATGACTGAAGCCGATTCCCAACAAACCTCTAGTATCTTTGATTCCCAAGCTGGCACAAAAAAATGACCCTACTACGGCCTTTTCACCTAGTGGTCTATCTTGCTCCTCTAGTATCTTTGGTGGAATGTGTGTCCTGTCCCATGTCAAGTCAAGTCACATTTACTTATATAGCACATTTAAAAAACAACTCTCATTGGCCAAAGTGCTTTACATTTGTTATAAGAATAATATAAACAAACAAACTACATACATATATACATATAGCCCTCGCTCAGAGGACGTCAAGAAAGGCTTGGGAGTATAGATACGTTTTCAGTCTTGACTTAAAGGAGTCGATGGAGGGGGCAGTTCTGATGGGAGGGGGGATGCTGTTCCACAGTCTAGGAGCTGCAACCGCAAAGGCGCGGTCGCCCCTGAGCTTATGCCTAGACCGCGGGATATTCAGCAAACCCAAGTCGGCCGATCTAAGGGACCTGGAGGTGGAGTGGTGGATGAGAAGACTTTTAATGTAGGTGGGGGCAAACCCATTGAGGGCTTTGTAGACATAGAGGAGGATCTTGAAATGTAATCGGAACTGCACAGGGTGAGAAGTTATGGATGCATCCAGTGTCCTGGACAAGTGCATGTTTGGGAAATGTATCTCATTGCACAACTTGTGGCACAGACAGGATAGAGAGAAGGGTTTTCCCATGGCAGATGTGTCTTACACCAGATGGCATACTTTTAAGTTGAGGAATAAGAGGTTAAGAGTGAATCCGAAGGAAGATTTGTTTTCACTCAGAGGTAAACTGGAATGCGCTGTCTCAGAAGGTGGTGGAGGCAAGCACTCTCTCGACATTAAAGAATTGGCTGGATGAACACTTGAATCACCAAGGTATAGTAGGCTACAGACCGTGATTGTGAATGTAGATGGGCACTTGATGGTCAGCATGGACAGGGTGTGCTAAAGCAACCACACCTGTGCTTTATGGCTCACACATGATTTACATTCTTTACATTAAAGAATTTGCAATTTAAATTTCAATCCAGAACATGAACTGTTTTGTAACGAGCATCTTTTATAACTGTGCTAAATGGCAGGTGGTAAATCAAGTTATTTATTTAACTATTGATACTGTGAGTTTGTCAAGACATCCAAAGCTTCTATTTATTTTAGTGCAGATAAATACCCATGATTTAAGATGAAATTAAGGAACATTTAGGATATAGGTTAATTGGGAGCCATCAACAGATTTGTTAACTAATTTGATTTTTTTTAAATGAGATGATGCAGATGAACATGTGATTTAGCGGTGTGTGTGTTGCCATTCAGTGAGGTTATGGCTGATTGCATTGTAACTTCAAATCTGCATTTCCCTTTAAACCATTCCCTACCCACATCCTCAGGTCACCTTTGATCCCTTTGCTTTTCTACCCCTGTCTTAAAGATACTCATGAACTCTGCTTTCATCATCCTTCAAGTAAGAGAGTTCCAAAGACTGATTACCCACTTGAGCGAAAACATTTAATCTCATCCCTGTCTTTAGTGGCCAATCCCTTATTTTTAAATAGTGACCCACCCACCCCCCCCCCCCTCGCTCTAAATTCTCCCACAGGAGGAAACATCTGGGCCACATTCCATCTTTCAAGACTCCACATCATTTTAGGACAAGCAAAAATAGTTTAAATATCTGACCGTTCAGAAGGTGTTTGCAAGGTACCACATAAGAGTATTGTACTGAAAACTCTTGCAGAGAATATAGCCAGAGCATTGATGTAGGATTGGGGGGACTCGGATATATGATTGGTTTTGCTTTTTTCTTAATTTTTGCAAGATTTCATATTAAATGTTTGATAATCTTAAATTAGGACACTGTAAAGCTTTAAGCTTACATAAACGTATAACGAGTACGGTATAAACCATGAACATTTCATTACAGGGTGGCGGGTGCCTAGACTGTGCTGCCAGGGCTGATATTGGAAGCCGATAAAATGGTGATGTTTAAGAAGCTTTCAGATAGGCACATGGGTATACAGATTATGGAAGAAAATAGATTATACATAGTCAGCGGAGAATAACAAATAGTTACGTTCAGTATAGACACTGTGGGCAAATGCACCTAAACTGTGCTATACTGTTCTATGTTCTAAGAAAACTTTAATGCTGTTTGTGTTTCCAAAGTAGGGAATATGAATGGAAGAAGCATTAATGGAAGTAGTTGACACAAAATGGTAATATTCACAAAAGATAAAAAGTAGCCAGTCAAAAACCTTGATGATAAGGAATAGATTGGATAAACACACAGAAACTCAACATCTCTTGCCCAGAGTAGAAGAATTGAGAGCCAGAGGACATAAGTTTAATGGGGGGGGGGAGAGATTTAATAGGAACCTGAGGGGTAACTTTTCTACACAAAGGGTGGTGGGTGTATGGAAAAAGCTGCCGGCAGAAGTAGTTGAGGTAGGTACTATCGCAATGTTTATGAAACATTTAGACAGGTATATGGATAGGACAGGTTTGGAGGGATTTGGGACAAACGCAGGCAGATGAGACTAGTATAGATGAAACATGTTAGTCACTGTGGGCACGTTGAGCCATAGGGCTTGTTTCCTCTGTGTGTGTGTGTGTGTGTGTGTGTGGGGGTGTGTGTGGGTGTGTGTGTGTGTTTTAAACCAGTGTCCTTGTCCCACCCAACCACTCCTCATGAATAAACTCAACATCCCTTGTTTGTAGGGGTGTAAAGGGATTACATTATCATTTCTTTACTGTTATCAAAGCAGGAACATGAAGCTTAATCTTCCCAAATATTTTGGTGTCAATATTCCTATTTTGACAACTTTTGAGCTATTGTCAAACGTGATACTTGTAACAAAAACATCCTTGTCCCATGACTTCTCAACAGTCATGCCGAAGTGGAGCTGTTTTTTCATTTGACTGTTTTCAATTTCATTGTAACATCTGATCTTTAAATAATAATACTGAAGCTAGAAAAGGAGGAAATTGTTTCATCAACTTTTATTATCACCTGAGAGATAAAATACCAGAATGAAACCTGCATTAGTCAATTCTCATCTGAATTAAATTTCAAAATTGAAAGATTATTGCTACTCCAGTTGCATGCATGGAGTGTAGTGGAAGAGCAATATCTCATACAGCCAAAGGTTCCACCAACTTCACCCTTGTTGATCGAGAGTGGGTTTTGTTCTTCATGCAATCTATCATATTTTGAAATATTGATGAGAGAGAGTAATTTGAATGAAATCTGAAATCAGTATCTTTCCTCAAGAAGTGATTGCAATATTTGGAGATGGACAGGGTATTTATCATCTGGACGTCACCAACATTTATCCCCAAATCAACAAGGTTTAATTAATTGCTCAGTTGTATCATTGCTCCTTATGGGACTTTCCTGCACCTGTATTGGCTACCATATACGATACCTGTACTGGCACTTCATAAAATAATGTTTTAGAAGTGATTCTCTGGATATCATGAGAATTTATTCGATGCTTCATCAGCACAAACAAGTTGTTTTCTGTTGTGCTTTGTGTTAAGGGTAAGAAGGCAATAGAAACCATGAAGTGATAATTACAGTGATGTTCATATGTGTTTCCTTTTCCTAACTCAATAAAATCAAAAAACATAACTATCTCCTTTCCATCAGGGGGGAAAAGCATTAATAGTCTGTACATTTTTTCTTGAGCATCAAATGGCTTTGTATGCATTTTTTAAGTTGTTGTCGATATTACGGCAAAAGGTGTGAATTGCCCCTTATGTCCTCAAAAAGGTAGCAGAGGCCAGGACTGCAAGATGTTTCATTGCTCAACTTCTGTTGCTGAAGTTGATCTGCCAGGAATGTTCCATAGAAATGTACAGCACAGGAACTGGTACTTTAGCCCACAATGTCTGTGACGAACATGATGCCAAACTCAACTAATGTCATCTGCCTGCTAATGATCCATATCCCTCCATTCCCTGCACATTCCTGTGTCCATGTAAAAGCCTTTTAAATGCCACTATCTTAACTGCCCCCAGCACCACCCCAGGCAGCGCATCCCAGACACCCACAACCCTCTGTGTGCAAAAAGAAATTGCCCTGCACATCTCCTTTAAACTTTGGCCTTTTCACCTCAAAACTATACTCTTTCGTCTTTGACAGTTTCACCCTGGGGAAAAAGGTTCTGACTGTCTACCAATGGTCTGTTAATGTCAATTCTCCACATGATATGAAAGAGCACCACTGAGCTCCCCAGTGAGCATTGCATCAGGCTGATGCTGCTTCTGCATATCTAGCTTACTGATCAAGAATTGGGAATAGAAATCCAGCTGAATTTTCCACTCTAACCCAACAGTCTGAGACAAATGTTAGCATTCCTATTGTGCACCGAATTCTGGAATCTCCCCTGCCTGGATGATTTAGCACTGAAGTAGGTGGTTAACCACTGAGCTATGCTCCTTATGTGTGATATTAACCTGGCAATTAAACTTTTTTGATGCATCAATAGGTTTTGTTTCCTCACATGAGCTTAATCAGAGAAGATAAATTGGCATGGTTTTGGTGTATCAGAAAAGCGGTTCTTGGGCATTTAAACTGAACGGTTCCTGGAGCTTTCAATCAATGGTGTTCCATTCTGGTTGTTTCGTTTGGCAATGGTTATAACAACTCACTCCTTACCAGATTTATTTGGCATTCCAGTGCAATTTTGCAGATGAATTGCTGTGCAGGAACATCAGAATGAAATAACAGCTATTTAGCACAGTTTATGTTGCAATATTTTGATGGAAATGTTTTTGAGGAAGTTGTCAATAGCTGTATCTAACTACCAGAGAGTGGCTTTGAAGTCCCAAAGTGTATGGCTCTTGTCTTTATTTGTTACTATTATTATGTGTGTGTCGAAAGATTCAGAAAGGCAATATTTTTTTACATTGATTCACAGTCTAGCAGTGATGGTTATTCATTTTAGTACAATATGTGATTTTACCAATATCAATGAAAAATCTTACTCTTAAGCTACTAGCTAATAGCAAATAAAATCTTTGAGAATATCAATTTGGTAACACTACATTGTGAGCCTGATGGTTGTGTTTCTGGATTTGTAGCAACATGATAATCAAAAACACATGTCTAGCTACAGGTTTAGTAAAGTGCTAGTGATGTTACAATAAAGGCAGGTTAACTCATGATTTAATTAAAAATGGAACATGATGCAATTGATCTTTGAAGTGATTTTGGAAATAGTTTTATCCCATTCATTGTCCTTAATGTGTAATATTTTTTTAATTTATTATATCTCTTCCACAGATCTCCTTTTCACAGCACAGTAGCTTTATGGATCTGGTCCAATTCTTTGTCACATTTTTCAGGTAAGCAGATTTGCATTTAAATATTAATATATATGACATTTTTGACACAAAAAACTAACAACTTATCATGTGGATATAACAGTTAACAGAAGCATAAGCAAAGAAAACAGGGAAACCCATTCAGACAATGCAGCTCACTCGATTATCCACACCTTAAAAAAAATTCTTGTCCACATTTTGTTTAAACAATTTTTCTTTACTTATCAAAATTCTTCAATTTCTTCTTTAATCATCATTTATTCCAGTTTGTTTAAATGCGTCAATGTTTCACATTGAGTCCCCGGCTGGCATCTTCTCCACAACTTGTGAGTTTGAACCTGATCAAATCCCTATACCAGACTTCTGGCTTTCACACTTTATAATTACAGCAATCAGCATGCTATTATCTATATCAAAACAGAAATTGCTGGAAATTCTCAGCAGCTCACTAGTCTCCTCCTCTATACAGCCATTATACTTGTAGTTTATTTTCCTCTGCCCCTTGTCATAACCCAATGGATTATAACTTGGAATCTTCTGACATTCTCCTGTTTCTGGCTGTCTCTTCCATTTTAACACTGACATTTCAAGGGTGGTTTCACATTTTGGTTTTTGTCCTACCAAGGACAAAACAACTGAATCCAGACAAACCGTGAGCTTGATTGCCCAAGATATCAGCCAATGTCTGAGTTGTGTGATATCAAGAGGCCCCACTTGAACAGGTCAATAAGTATCATGGGGAAAACTCACTACTGAACATGGCTGTGCCTACCATACAGGTAGATCGCTATGCTCTTAATTGTTTCGGGTCTAGATCATTATGGCAGGAGTTTCTCCAAACAGTATACTGACTTAACCATCATTAGTAACTTCATCAGTTATCATCTATCAAAATATCAGAAATGGAGGCACCCTTGCACCTCTGAACTCAAGACATGAGTCTTGGCTGGACGGGTGCATTTTCAACAATATGTGACTTGGAGACACAAGGAACTGCAGATTAAAAACATCTTCAGGAAAACACAAAGTACTGGAGGAACTCAGTAGGTCAGGCAGCACCTGTGGAAGAAATAGAGAGGTGATGAAAACAAATAAACACATTTTGTTTTTAAGTTTCACATGTGCACCTGGACAACTTCTGACCAAGTTTAACTAGTGTGGTGGGTGACTGACACATTCCACCTACAAATCTGGCTAAATTGCCGCTTGATTTACAATGAAAATAGCCATTGCTGTTTTGAGGCCATGATGTCTGGTAAGATTCCTGCACACATTATATGCTGTGGGTTGAATTGGTTAATCTCCACTGGAGCTCCGGTGAAAAATTGCCACACTTACCAGATGTCAAAAACAACTAGAGTCTTCAAATCCAAACTACAACTGGTAGCCTTTGCCTTAAAGTTCAAAAGAGGGGAACATTTGACAAGATAAAATAAATGACTATTCAGACACTCTGGCTTTAATGACCAATTCATCTCTTACCTTTTATGGCCTTGAATGTACCTCCGATCTTTCCAACTACTGATTTTGAAAAGGTTCTGCTTTCTGCAGTGGGGATGATTTATTTAAGTGATTTTCCCACACTATATTAAAGCCACTTTTTAAATATCCTAAACAGGCTCCATGTGTTTTAACTTGTAGAATGCCATCATGTCATGTGAAATGTCTTCCTGCAAATATTACCTTAATGTTTTGGGTAACCCCACACAATTATAATTAACACAAATTTCACAGTAGTGTTGTTACTCCTATGTCAAACATAGCTTTATCACCACAGTATAACTTTGACCTACAAAATACAGTTTACATTTAATTTGGATATAAGTTACGAAGAAACATTAGTTATGGGTGTTAGTTATGCCCAAACTCTCCCTCTAACTCAGGCCCTCAAGTCCTCAAGTCCTGGCCACATCCTTGTAAATCTTCTCTGTGCTCTTTCCAGCTTGGATCTTTACCAGAAAGGTTCTTTTCATTTCTTGCATTTGTACTTCTTCAACTGTCCCTGTTGAAACACGGGCATACTATTTACTTCAATCATGCTTATGGTGGGGAGTTCTTCATGCTCAGTGTTGAATTAACATTTCCACTGAATTACTAAAAGGTTTTACTTTTAGTGAGTATTTAGTGTTTATGGCCTGTAGTTCCTCACACTATCAAGACAAGCATTATTTTTCCATCTTCCCTATCAACCTCTTTGTAATTTTAAGACCTCTATTCAGTTAGCAGGTTTTTGTTCCTCTATCCAATCTTTTATTTGCTAACCCTCCTTCTCCAAACAGTCTTGAGACATTTTCCTTGTCTGTGACCTTCCATCAGCTGTACGTCATCCATTTGCTGGATATTACATTGATATTTACTGTAGACCTTAGCGTGGTACACGTTTAATACAGTCAATATTTGTTGTTTATTCTTCCTCGTCTGTGGAATTCTCTGCCTCAGAGGACGGTGGAGGCCAGTTCTCTGGATACTTTCAAGAGAGAGCTAGATAGGGCTCTTAAAGATAGCGGAGTCAGGGGATATGGGGAGAAGGCAGGAACGGGGTACAGATTGGGGATGATCAGCCATGATCACATTGAATGGTGGCTCGAAGGGCCGAATGGCCTACTCCTGCACCTATTGTCTATTGTTATGTCCACCACCATGGTATTTATTTTTCAAATAGTAACTTCACTTCTTCCTGTGGCTTTAAATCTAGTTTTTTATAATATGCTGTATGACAAGTATCATATGTATGCAGTGAAAGTATCAAATGAACAAAACTGAATAATAAATCCTCGTTATTTGGAAGTTCATATTTGGCACGGTGTTGCACTTGGCAAAGAAGTAGTGATTGCAAGTAATCTTGAAGAAAGCTGACCACAAAGTGTGAGCAAGGTTTAGAGTGTGCTTTTGCACTTTTCCATGTGATAATATTTGGCACTGTTTGAACATATAACTTGATTTATATAATGTCCTTAATGCAGAAAAATGTCCCAAGGTTCTTCACAGGAATGTTAGTAAAGAAAAATTGATCTCACTTCAAAGGGAGATATTAGGACAAATGACCAAAAATGTGGTTTTATTGAGTGACTAAGGAGGAAAGAAAATTGGATAGGCTGAGCATTTGTCTTGAAGTTCACCAAAGCCTAAATGATAGTGCAATTACATTTTGAAGAAATCATCCAAGCAGACTCAACAACCAATCATCTTTGAAAAATTCCCTCAAAAAATAGGATATAAAATTTGTGGATTATAATTAATCATATTACTGAAAGAATAATCTATGCTTTTATGTGATTAAGGTAAAAGATAAAAGGTAAACAAAATTTCAAATAAATAGTTAAGAATCATGTAAGTTTTTATCACTATGTGGTATTGTCCAATTTATTTTTCTGGTTCTCATTGGTTTATATGCAGCTTTTCTGATTTAATAACTGTTTATAAATTAAGTTACACTTCATTCAACAGGGCTGAACATTTTCATTATTTATTGCCTATGAAATATTGAAATTTATGTCAAATCATTAATTACTTGGTGATTGCTTTGTAAAAACTACAGCAGGGTGTTTCTGACAGCAACTGGGATTTTTACATTTAATTGCACATGTGCAAACACCTGAAGCTATTGTTAGTTTTGCAGCATAATGAAGGCAAGCATTTACATTTTTTTCTTGTCATGAAAGTGACAACTTCTCTGACATTATTTCGCTGTATCGGATAAAATATCAAATTTGCTTCTCAGCCCTTATCTGTTCTGTGTGTCTATTTGAATAGTTGCAAATTTGGTTTACAATTTCATTGATCACCACCATAACTCCTGTTCCCCTTAATTTGTGTGTTCCTGGTTATTTGGATTGCATTACGTTCCTTTTCTAAATTCCGAAAGCCTGGAGCTGTTGCAGTGCTTGATATTAAATATGGTATAATTTCTTTACCAAATATAACTGGAATTTTAGCTCTTAACACTTGTCACATGCAAGTAAAGCATTGGCAACTAAAATGGCAATGTAAAAACCTATGTATAGGAAGGAACTGCGGATGCTGGTTTAGTTAGGCTAAACACGTAACTGCCCCTTCCATTCCAACACTGACCTTTCTGTACTGGGCCTCCCCCACTGTCAGTGAGGCCAAACACAAATTGGATGAACAGCACCTCATATTTTGTTTTTGAAGCTTACAACCCAATGGTATGAATATTAATTTCTCCAACTTCAATTAACACTTGCTTTCTCTCTCTCGCTCCATCCTAGTTCTCCCAGTAGTTTAACTGTCCTCCTGATTAATTTTGCTGTTTGTATGCCTCAGTGTCAGCTTCTCCTCAGCCAACAATGAACCATTGTACATTTCCTTGAACATTGTCTGCTCTGATCTGTCCTTTTCACACCTTACATGCTCTTTGTACCCTTCCAATAATCTAGTTTCCCTCTCCCCTGACTCTCAATCTGACGAAGAGTCTCGACCCGAAACATCACCCATTCCTTCTTTCAAGGTGAGGCAGAGGTTCACTTGCACCTCCTCCAACCTCATCTACTGTATCCACTGTTCCAGGTGGCAACTTCTCCACATCGGCGAGACCAAGAACACCTCTGCTCAGCCCGTCTTAACCTACCTGATCTCCTGGTGGCTCAGCACTTCAACTACCCCTTCCATTCCCAATCTGACCTTTCTGTCCTGGGCCTCCTCCATTGTCAGAATGAGGCCCAGCGCAAATTGGAGGAACAACACCTCGTATTTCGCTTGGGTAGTTTACACCCCAGCGGTATGAACTTCAGATAGCCCTTGCTTTCTCTCTCCATCCCCTTCCCCTTCCCAGTTCTCCCACTAGTCTTACTGTCTCTGACTACATTCTATCTTTGACAGCAATCCCCCTCCCCTGACATCAATCTGAAGAAGGGTCTTGACCTGAAACGTTGCCCATTCCTTCTTTCCAGAGATGCTGCCTCACCCGCTGAGTTACTCCAGCAATTTGTGTCTCACCATTCCTTCTCTCCAGAGATGCTGCCTATCCCGCTGTTCTACTAACTTATTAGTTGTAGTTATTATATATTCAGTACATGAACAGTGATGCAATATTTAACAAATGTAAAAACACCAAATGTAGATTGGAATCCAAATGGCTCTACATTATTTCAAAGTGCTTTATTTTTCCTCCTTTCTTGCCTTTCTTCATAGCTGTTTGTAACCAGCTCAGTGGTCCTCCTGCTGAGAAGTAGTGGCGAGAAAGCATGTTGTAAAGGTGATAAATAATTGCTATTGCTGATAGTCGGCAAAGACTGAAACATGTGCAGTGGAATGATAGGGGTTTATTTATCCAAAGCTGTAGGGAGATTGCTGGAGCAATGGAAGCAATTTCTGGCAGGTTTCTGACTGAAAATTGTTGTATAAATGCATTTTGCACATATGAACAAGGAATCCATTTTGCTGTCTTGATGGATCTGCGGTTTGTGTGCACAGAATGCGTGAAAGATTGAGCAGGGGTAAAGAAGCTCTGCAGTATAAACACCCGTGCTAACTACATGACAAAATGTCTTCAGTCATGTTGGGCTGTCAGGTGAAGATATTGAAATTACAACAGGTTTAGGTTATTGCTAAAACAATCCATTAATGGTACGGGATGTAAAGTTGACAAAATGTTCACAGAATTGTAAGATTACTGGCATTTACAAGGAGCTGACGAACCTACTAAAATGATGCAAAATAATGTATTTTCAGCAGGCAATTTTCTTTTGGTTATGTACTGTTTACCAAAATGCTGTGTCAGTCTCTGCATTTAGCAAACCAACTGAGGTCTCTGTGAAATGAATGACATCAAAGAAACAAGCAACTTGTTCACAGCTATAAAAGGTGACTGTAGTCCCTTGTTTAGAATTTGGATAATATTTAAAGCGCAGAAACCTGTGTACGTCCAGAAGTTTAATCCTTTGCCACGCTTTGCAGTTGTTACAAATAATAAAAAAATAACCAGCAGAGAGGAGCTGATGTAAACAGATGATTTAAATTAATTACAAATGGCATTTGGAAAGCCTGCTCCTGAAATGTCATTACAGAATGCAATGGATTAGAACAGATGAAACACGTGAATGTTAGTTTATGAGTAAAGGCTTTCAGAGGTTATTGCAAGAATAATGTTCTGCTTCAGTCAGGATTTATTCCTTTTGATATCTTAATATCTTATTTGAGCAAATAAATTGGAGATAAAAAGATTCTAGGAAAATAGCCTGCCATGGTGTTGATCGCCACTGATAATGGCCATGATAAATGTTAAATAGATGCTGTCACAGAAATCCACACATCGATTCGGATTCAGGTTATAAACACCCTCCTTCATGTTTCTGCTGGAGTGATTGATGCCACTCTCACACTTATGATAGCAGGACTGTTACTGCCTGAAACAGTTATTCTTTGTTCCGTGCCTTCCAAAGCTCCGAAATCTGGCCCATCACATCTGTCCAAGCACCGCAGGCAGTAAACAGCTGTGCTCAAAGAAGTGTGGACACAAAAATGTCCCTTAAAGTCCCAATTGTTGGCACTTCAAAACAGCAGTGAAATAGTGACAGTTTAACTGCATGATTAATCCACAGAGCTTGACTAATGATCTGGCTGTGTGACCAACTTCCACTGGAATAATTGGTGCGTTTAAATGGTATTAATTTAACAACCTGAAACAAAAAGCCAGAATGGTGATCATGACATTTTGGAACCGACTTGTAAAGTTGCATCTCATGTATTGATGTCCTTTAGAGAAGGAATTAGTGTCACAGAGTCATACAGCACGGAAACTGGCCATTTGGCCCAATTTGCTCATGCTGACCTAGATGCTCCATCTACAATAGTCCCACCTGCCAGTGTTTGTACCATATCCCTCTAAACCTTTCTAATTCATATACCTGTCAAAGGTTTCAAAGGTCTTGTATTTGCACATGTACCAATTAAGGTACAGTGATATGCGAATTACCCTACAGCCATATGGAAAAAAAAGAAGCAAAAAGACACACAAGTACATAAAAGTTAACATAAACATCCACCACAGCGGATTCCCCACATTCCTCTCTGTGATGGAAGGCAAAAAAGTCCAATCTACTTCCTCTTTATTCTCCCGCAGTCGGGGCAGTCGAACCATCCGCCGGGGCGTTCGAAGCTCCCACAGCCGGAGGTCGAAACTCCTGCATCGGGCTGATCGAAACTCGTGCGGCTTGGAGTTCCCGAAGTTGGTCTCTGACCAGAGACTGTGAGCTCCGTGATGGGCTTGTATTCACTGGAATTTAGAAGGATCAGAGGGGATCTTATAGAAACATATAACATTATTAAGGGATTGGACATGCTAGGTGCAGGAAACATGTTCCCGATATTGAGGGAGTCTTGAACCATGGGCCACAGTTTAAGAATAAGGGGTGGGCCATTTAGAACTGAGATGAGGAAAAACCTTTTCACACAGAGGATTGTGAATTTGTGGAATTCTCTGCCACAGAAGGCAGTAGAGGCCAATTCATTGGATGCATTTGAAAGAGAGTTAGATAGAACTCTTAGGGCTAGCGGAATCAAGGGATGTGGGGAGAAGGCCGGAAAGGGGTACTGATAGTGGATGATCAGCCATGATCACATTGAATGGCGGTGCTGGCTTGAAAGGCCAAATGGCCTACTCCTGCACCTATTGTCTATGTATCTATGTAAGTCTACAAGCTCCGAGGTCGATCCCTGGCAAAGGGATCGTGGGTTCCTCGATGTTAAAGTCCCACAGGCTCCCGCGTTGGAGCTCTCAAAAGTCGGTCTCCAGCAAATGCCGCCAACTCCTCGATGTCATGCTGCAGTGCGGACAGAGATATGAACTGGAAAGCAAATCGCATCTCCGTCGAGGTACCTGTTCAAATGTCTTTTAGATGCTATTATAATAGCTGCCTCAATTTGTTCCTCTTGCAGCTCATTCCATATACCCACCTGTGTGAAAAAGTTGCCCCTCAGGGGTAAATCTTTCCCCTCTCACCTTAAAACTATACCCTCTGGTTATTGATTCCCATACTCTGGGTAAAGTACTCTATGCATTCATCCTATCTATTTCCCTCATGATTTAATGCACCTCTATAAGATTACCCCTCAGCCTCCTGTGCTCCAGGGAATAGTCCAAGCCTGTCCAGCCTCTCCCTACAGCTCAGGCCCTCAGGACCTGGCAATATCCTTGTAAATCTTCTCTTTCCAAATAAACAACATTGCAGGGTGACCCAAAACTGAACACAGTACTCCAAATGCAGCCTCACTAACATCTTGTATAGCTGTAACATAACATCCCATCTTCTATACTTAATACCCTGACTGACGAAGGCCCAATGTACTGAAAGCCTTCTTGACCTCTCTCTGTGATGCCAATTTCAAGGAACTGTATCCCTGCACTCCTAGATCTCTCTGTTGTATGACACTCCCCATGGTCCTGCCATTTTTCCATTCTCACCTGATCTGGTCTAAATGTGAGTCGACACACGTAATCAGTCTGAAGAAGGATCCCGTCCCGAAATGTCACCCATCCTTTTTCTCCAGAGATGCTGCCTGACCCGCTGAGTTACTCCAGCACTTTGTATCTATCTTCGGTATAAACCAGCATCTGCAGGTCCTTTGTACACATAATGATCTTGTAATATGGCCTACCAAGTCATTGTGTGGTACCGAACAATACTAACTCCTCACCTAATGTGGGTATATTTGCACAAGAAGGATTGCAGCAATTCAGGAAGCTGGTTGACCACCCACTCAAAGGTTGTTGGGGGATGGCATTAAATGATGGCCTTGTCAACAACACACATATCCTGTGAGTAAATTTTCAAGAAGCCCGTGTTCCCTTTGTTTAACAAAGTTTATGTGTGTGGACTAAAATTTATCGACTAATTATGGGTTGGCTAGAGGGAAACATATTGTTTTCAGAGAGTTCCGGGTTTCTTCAGTTATTCTCCCATCACTTTATTTGTAACAAAATGATGCAGGTGAGACGAAGTCTGTTATTACCAGCGGCATTACAAAATGAAGGGGAAGAAATGCTGCACTGATATTTGTGTAGGAAGGAACTGCAGATGCTGGTTTACACAGAAGATAGACACAAAATGTTGGAGTACCTCAGCGAGACAGACAGCATCTCTGGATAGAAAGAATGGGTGAGGTTTTGGGTCAAGCCCCTTCTTCAGACTGAGGGTCAGGGTAGAGGAAGTTACAAAGATAAGAAAGTGTAAGAGATCAAAAGAGATGAGGATCAAGGAAACTGTAGAATAGACTATATTCTACAAAAGTCATTAGCAATTTTATGCATTATGTATTTGTACTTTGAGTGGGATTTTTTTGAGGCATTCTTGAAACTTCTTGAAAGATAGTGGGTGGTTCTGATACATTTCATAAATGTGGCGCAGTGGTAGAGTTGCTGCCTTATAGCGAATGCAGCGCCGGAGACCCCGGTTGGATCCTGACTACGGGTGCTGTCTGTACGGAGTTTGTACGTTCTTCCCGTGACCTGCGTGGGTTTTCTCCGAGATCTTCAGTTTCCTCCCACACTCCAAAGATGTACAGGCATGTAGGTTAATTGGCTTGGTAAATATAAAAATTGTCCCTAGTCGGTATAGGATAGTGTTAATGTGTGGGGATTGCTGGTCGGCGCGGACCCGGTGGGCTGAAAGGGCCTGTTTCCGTGCTGTATCTCTAAAACTAAAAGGTCACATCATAAGAAAGCGCCACATTAAAATTTAGTTTAGCATCAGATGCACTCCTGAGAGTAAATGGGGAAATGTTGTAATGAAATATGCAACAGTTATATGACAATTCAGTATCTGCTCTGCACTGAATTAGTTTGGTAGGGATGCAATTAGTTTAAGAATTTCTGAGCTTGTGGTGAGTTTGTATTCTTGTTCTCAATTGTAATCTATGCTGGAAGAATGAAACATGCGGGCATCTTCTGCGACAGTATAGATTGTTCTTGCAGTTCAATAATTTGTGTATGTACTCTGTCAGGGCTTGCATTCAAAGAATGGCTGTTTGAATAAGATACCATAAGAATGTCATAGGTTACGGAATGAGTGTATTCAGGAAAGGAAGGGTGAAGATTCTGGGAGAAATTTTGAAGAACAAATTAAAAATATTTGTGGAATTAACAATATCATATATTGGTGTGTACTTGACCTTTTGTATTTAGTTGTGAAACAAATGACATTAGTGGAAATGCACTTATTTTCTACTAAGTGTTAAACGCAGACATAGAGTAGTGGAGTTATATGGCACGGAAACAGGTTCTTTGTGCTGCTGGGTCCATGCTAACCAGTAAGCATCTATCTATACCAATCTGACTTATCAGCATTTGATTTACAGCCTTGTATGCCTTGGGAATTGTGTTCCTGGTTAGATTTTCTTTTTGTGTTTCCAGTGCTTGTGATACTAATGCTGCTTTAGCAAAATCCTGCTTATGCTTTGCTTGCTACTACTGCCATAGCTATGTATTTCACCATGTGCTGTGCCTGCTAGGGTAGCATTGGTAGACATCAGGCTGTGAGCTGTTCAATACCACTTGTGGTCTGTGAATTGATTGTAGAATGTACTAAAAGGGGCTTAGAACAAATGGCAAAAATAAAGTGGTTCCCAGGCAGGGAAGCCTTGGTTTTAGGTGGGTCAAAGTGTAACCCAAATTGCCTTATTAAAGATTAGATTTTCCCTTTAGTGCCCAATCCATAAAGGCATCAAAAGCACTAAAGAGGCACACCAGCTACACCATGGTCATCATGTAAATGGCACCAGTAGCATGGATCTTGATCCTTTTAATACCCATTTAAGGGCTGACTGAGGAGTTCTATGTTGCATGTCATAAACTTTTCCCACTGATGCTGTCAATATTCATGTAATTTGTTGGCCTTACTGCATGCAATGACATAAAGTTAGATCAAAGCATCATTATTGCTTTTTTTATGACAAAATTACAAATTCACATGTCTTGGCATCATGGATTTAGTTGTCCAGGGTGCCTGGCTTATGATTTCAGGGCATTACAAGAACTAGGCACAATATCCTGCAATGAACAGATCAGATTGCCAGATGTAATCCACAATTCATTGGTGTAGTGTCAAAATGTTGTGACTCCTGCCTTGTAAGTTCTTTTATTATCGTACCACATGATAGCCGGAGGTGACGGCATGTCATAATAACACATAGCAGGCTTCAGTGGGTTGGCTGCATGCTGTGAATGATTGAAGAGGTGTATCCGTCAGTTTCTAAATGGCGTCCCAATGTACTTGTCTGTCATCCTATTTTGCCTCTTCAAATATTTTCTCAGTGGGTCAGTGGATTCCATTTCTGATCTGGTACAATGTCTATCATTTTGTTATTCAATAGCTGAGGAAGTAATGTCACTGCAGAATTTATATCTTTAAGGACATATGAGCAAAAAATAATAATATCGATAAATGCACCAAAGCAAATGGGTGATAAAATATTTTGATCATTACTTTCATCCAGATGTTGGTAGATCCATTTTGATTACTTTCTGTCCCTGTATAATTTAAACAAAATGCTTCACCACTGAAGTTCTCTGTGATCTTTCTTTACATATGCATCTTTCCACCTGTTTAGTTCATTGAAGGTTTTAAAGCAAATTGATCACAGTAAATATATGGTGAGTCATTCTGGGTAGCAGTTACTCCCTCAAATCATGAAGAATTAACAAAATCTTCATTCATTCACATTCACATGCAGAAAGAAGCCAAGCAATATTACGGAAAATTCAGAGTATATTCATTTCTGTCTACGCAATGATGGCACAGGAAGGCATTCACATATTTGATGCTGGCACGAAAAGGAAAATTTTAATGAATGCGTGAGAAAAAAATGGCAAATTAGCAATGATATATATAAAATATGCAAGCATAAAGCACTCTGTGAAATTATGACTGATAAAAACACCTCACAGTTCTGTCAGAATTTGGTTCATGTTTAGCAAAAGATCCTTTATTTGTAACTTCATGAATGGCAGATTTCCAACATCCTCCATATTTTTTTTTTTTTTTTTTAATTGGGATTCAGCTCGCATATATTTGGCTGGCTTATATTAGTACATGTTTTTAGATTGAGGCTTCATTGCAATTTCTATTTGAGCTGCTGAATTCTTTTTTTGATTTTATCTCTGGCTGAAATGGATCTTCCTAACCTGTGATGGTGTTGTAACTGCGGATGGAATGGATGGTTTCCAAACAGATGGTCAGAAGGTAGCTTAAATTTTGCAGTGATTAGTGACCAACTTTGGACATTGTCAGAATAAGCTGTGGAGAATTCTATTTTTAAAAGTTACCAACTGAATTTACAATAAGCTGCAAGTTAGTTTTCGGAAATCTTTGTTACGAAAATTGAATTTGGTTGCTTAGATTTGATCAGATACTGGATTAAAACAAATTGAAGCATTTCAGAAAAGAAAGTGGAACTACCGAGTTGCATTCATTTCAGCAATAATCCTGATCTTCGTTGTCTGAGGTTGTTCTATCAACAATCCTTGTGATGCTGCAATGAAAACAACATTTTTAAAACCTGAGCATTTCAAAGCCTACCCAAGAGCAGTTGCCTGTAACTATCATATTATAATTTAAACAACTATTTATATTTACGTAATTTTTTTCACCAAGCCAAAGGAAATTAGTATTGAGTCGGAAGGAAATGCAGATGCTGGTTTAAACCGTAGATAGACACAAAATGCTGAAGTAACTCAGTGGGACAGGCAGCATCTCTGGGGAGAAGGAATGGGTGACATTTCGGGTTGGGACCCTTCTTCAGACTCAATGAGTATTGTGATTGGTAATGAGATGCGCAGTTGAAGAGAGATTTTAAGGAAGAAGAGAAGGTGAGAGATTGAGCAAAAGTATTGTGGAATTTAGGGCTCTGGAGGCTAAAAGCACAATTATCAGGAGCGGGGTGAAGGAAGAGCTAGGATTCAGTTTTGGCAGAAAGGGGGGAGGGGTGTGTCGGACAAGATCTTAATACTCAAGGAGATTATTGGCTTAGCGGGAAAATAATCACAAGAGAATTGATAGTGAGAATGCAGGATTTGATGGTATTTTGAGAGCTAAAGTTGATGTGATTGGCAGGCAGGGCTTGCAAGCATGGGGAATGTAAGTAGCAGTATTTTAGACCTATGTCACAACATTATTGTCAATACTATATTTTATCCATAACATGAGCTGGCACTGCCTGTATATCAAACATTCTCATCTAATAAACTCAACCGGGATAAGTCAATTGGTTATTGATCCCATAGAAACATTGTCTCTTCGCAAGTAGCTATACCAAGCAAGTTTCTCTGAAAAGTGCAATATCATTATAACAATTCCATTATTTCATGCAGAAAATAGAGCAAAAGTCGACGAGGAGATATTTATTGCACGCATCATCCACCAATCTATTCAATCCCAGTTCATAGTTCTGCAGAGATTATGATGAGGTTTACGTTTTCACATCTTTCAAAGATGCCAAGAGGTAGTGTTTGAAAATCAGAAGATGTTGTAGCTGAAGAAACATGTATGCCTCGAGTCAGTCGATGTCCTGGAATTAGCACTTGGCAATTCAACTCACCAAGATAATGTGAGATGTATTTATTGCTTGATTCATTAATATAAATGAGGCCTCATAAAAGAATATCCACACCTAGTATTTGCTGTAGTGTTGTCATTGATAACTAGCTGCACATATTGTCATTTAATGCTTACATTATGTGAGGGAGATGGACAATCTATTTCCTGATGTTCTTCAGTCAATAATGATGCAAATGATTCAGTTCTGTACCTTAACATTCCTGAAACAAAGACAGCAGCAAAATCAATACCATTACTTGTTTTTTTGTTTCCGTTCAGAAGTTGTGATTTCTTGCCAGATTTGTTTTGATAGGTTTGAGTTAATTTCACTCCTGTGCAGTTTTTCTGAACACTATTGGAAATCGGAGATCCATTAGCCTACATTTTTAGGGCTGAGATTGGTTTTGTTTCTGCAGCGTGCGTAGTTTACTTTAATGGATTTACTACCTGGAAATCAGCCAGACTTGCAGTCTTGGATTACAAGAGACTGAAGATACTGGAATCTTGGGCAAAAAACAGTGTGGGAGGATTCTTCAGGCTGTATTATTTCTGGACAACATATACAGGAGACATTTTGGGTTGGGACCCTTCTTCAGACTGATTGTATGTGGGGGGGGGGGGGGGGTTCAAAGCCTGGCGGATGGTGTGACAGGGCTCCTCTCTTGGATGCTGCGCTGATCCCTATCACCAGCAGACAGGCCAGGAGAGGCCAAACCTCAGCATCATTGGAAATTAGGTAATATTGGATTGGCCCACCTGAACCTTGTCAGCCTAATCCTTTTAAACCCCAAAAAAAGAGAGGAGGGAAGGAATGAAGAGGAGAGAGAAGAAGGTGAGCGAAAGTGGGGGTGTCTCCCTGTTAGTTGCGTTCCTGTTGCAGGTCTGAAGGAAACTTGAGCCACTGGGACTGCTGCGCCACTGTTTTGTCAAGACTGAGCTGTTGGGACAAGCCCATGTCAGCCTGCGCCTCCATTGAGGCCATGACTGGGGTATGCCTGAGACCAACAGTGCCTCTTACCTGTTCCTCCAAGGAGGGACTGTGCCCACACACAGGGCCGTCTTAACAGCATTATAGGCCCCCGGGCAAAGCAGTGCACTGGGGCCCCTACACTTCCAGTTTCTTTATGCCGAATCAAATATGCCATCATGCACTTGCGATGTTATTCTCCATTTTCATGTTCTACAATAACATTCTACAATACATAGATTAGCATGGGGCCCCTATGCTCGTGGGGCCCCGGGCAATGGCCCATTAAGACGGCCCTGCCCACACACAGAGGAAAATAGACTGAGCTGCCAGGACAAGCCTGGGACTGCCAACCCCTCTCTCGAGGCATGGGTGAACTGAGGGATAAGACTGACAAAGCCGCACCATCTCCTTCAAGCCCAAAGCTGAAGCTGTTAGGACAAGCCTGAGATTGTTAATGCCTCCTCCTTCAAGGAATAGGACTGAGCTGCTGAGACAAGCTGAGATTGTCAATGCACTCACAATGACGGACAGTGCCCCACATGGACATGGACTTTGTCAGTATGAATAAGCCAAGCGAGTTCACTCTACCGCGAGTATCGGTGTAGTCATTGTCAACCCGGTGTCATTCCCAATGCAACAGTGGATACCTCCGGGGGGGGGGGGGAGGGTTGATAGGCAGATGACTGGTCAAAGGCCAGAGATGCAAAGACACAGTTCGTTTGCTCGTGGGTCAGACGATGTAGCTCGCCTTTGGTTTCTGTCGTCGTCCAGAATTGTCGCCCGACCCGTCACAGAGTGCATCGCGTCGTCGCTTCCAGGGATCGCCACGAGGAGGCTTCTGTCATGATCCCCAAAGACACAGTGTGACAAAAGGATTGAAGAGTTGCGCGCGCACACACACACACGCGCGAGACTTCAGAGGCTTCAGCCGTGGGCCCTGTGGACGGTAACATCGGGAGCTGACCTGGTTGGTGACCGACTGTGAACCCAGCAACAGCAGCTTCGTCCACCCCGAATCGTGGGGCTTGAATCGGTCCGTTTGCGGGGCCTTTTATCGCCCGGCGCGGCTTAAATTCGGCCGGCAGGGGCTTCAACATCGTGAGCCTGACCGCGGGGCGATGGAAGAATCTGCGGCTGATTTTATGCCGCGCCAGATGATGAAAGGTCCCGCGACCGGGCCGATTCAGCCTTAGAAAGCGTCTCATACCCGCTTGAATCTTTCAAAAGCTACAATGTGATATATAACACTTAAACAAATAAAACTGAAGCAAATAAAAGTAAACAGAAGAACCAACCTTGGAGGGGGGAGAGAGAGAGAGAGATGGGAAAAAAATATTAAATAACATGAGTGACCGTAAATGAGGGACTTACCTGCAAGCCAGACAGGAAACCAGTTTGACCAGAGCCCTTAATGACCTGACCCGTTTAAATCCAATACCTGTTTAAATCTTTCCCATCCACCAATACATCCAATTAGTTCAAATGGTAATTGTACCCACATCAGACAGCTTTAAGAAATTGTCCGTGAATACCTTCAGTAATACTTGAAGGTCAAAACACAATTGGTGACACATCGTGTTAATACAATGTTGATAGAGACATTTAACAAGCGCTTAACAGTGACGCCCCCACTTTCTCGCTGAAAGCGGAGATTTTAATAGATTTTTTTTTTCACCGAATTTCAAAATCCGGATTACAAAACATGGGGGGAGGGGGGATGGCCTATCGATCCTCATTGTGCTCATTGCCAAATAGAGGTATTGAGAGGAAAGGATTTGGAAAAGTAAAATTGAACTTAGCTTTTCTACTTTGGATTCTTCCTGCAGTAGTTTCAAGAGATGGCAGTCCCATCTTTACCTCAGCTTTTCTACCAGGAGATAAGAATTGAAGAACACACTCTGATTCAAACTTCTGGAAGCACAAACAACACTTTGACTCAGTAAGGTACACAAAAATGCTGGAGAAACTCAGCGGGTGCAGCAGCATCTATGGAGCGAAGGAAATAGGCAACGTTTCGGGCCGAAACCGTTCTTCAAACCACCATATTGGACAGAGTTTTTGGTTTCGGTCCGAAACGTTGCCTATTTCCTTCGCTCCATAGATGCTGCTGCACCCGCTGAGTTTCTCCAGCATTTTTGTGTACCTTCGATTTTCCAGCATCTGCAGTTCCTTCTTTAACACTTGACTCAGTAAATTCAGTTGTGAGATTTGGGACTGAGATCGTTGTTTCAGTGAGTGGAGTCACTGGCTGAGTGAATCACAGCATTAAATGGTGTTAAGAGGCCTGTCTTCCAGGAATGAATTGGTGAAGAGGGTATGGTTGAACAAAGATGGGTTCATGCTTTGTTGGAAGGAGTTAGTGCTTGAAATTGGCATGCACCCCAAGTTGCTTTGTTCAGCATTTTACCACATGAGTGAATGTATGAGTAACAATAACTTGAAAGTAAGACAAGCACAGTAAGGTAATGGAGAAATAATTGGGCTTTTCTGATAGGATAAGACACCAGGCTACCAAAACAAAATATATAAAAATAGCTTATACATTAATAGCACAGTGAACACATCATGTAGAACAGACTTGGAAGCTTGGAAGACTTGGAAAATAGACCGGGGGTACGAATCTCATTAGCAATGAATGACATTAGCAATTTGTTAGGTCATATGTAAGCATCACCAATGTCATTGACAATTTACGAAACTTCCTTTTCCCAATCTGCAAGCACATTAAAAGAAAAACAATGAATCAGAACAACAGAATACAGGATTTAAAATAGAAAAAGAACTCGGGCGAACAGTGATTTGAACCACCATATTGGACAGAGTTTTTGATTTTTCTTAGCTTTTTTCCCCATGCACAATTCAAGCTTCACACTTCCTCAGATTTACTTACATTAGCTCTTTTGACATCTTAGATCAGATGCCTTGAAGGATCATTCTACTTCAAACTTAGTTACTGAGGGGGGAAATAAATCAACTAATGAGTAGAAGTTCACTTCCAATGGCAGAACCCAGCCTGGCCGGGGAATTGCCTGTCTAATCCTATATGATCCTGCACCAGGTCAGAACTGCCTTAGAATTAGAGACCATATTCATTTGGAGAACCCACAGAATGGTAGCAATAAGCGACCTGTTTCAAAGTATGATTTTAATGATTTCTAATTGATCATGCTGTTGTATTCATTTATTTTTAAAACCTTTCCCATCTTTTAATTCTGTTGATTGTTTTAATTAACAGTGATGGATTTTCAATGATTTAAGGTCAGAGTCAATTAAAAAAACAAGATATTCATTTATGGGCTTTGATAGATCCACAGCTCTACCCCAATTTTGCATTTAATCAGAGCCTGTCAAAACTTTCTGCAAGGTACCACATTATCAGAAGTGCCTTGCTAATTGCCTCCATGGTGTTGAGGTCCAGTAAAATCCGTCCTCTGCATCCAGACCAGGTGATTGTGAGCAGGCAGAGAGGAAGGGTGGCATCTCCCAGGGGAAGGTTAGATCAAGTGCAGTTAGTATATTATTATTACTACATAAAATATTAAATTTATGCTTACAACAGAAAAAAAAAGGGTTGCCACTAATTGTGTTCTGTGATATTGTTAATGCATGCACTGGTAGTTTTTCATTGAATTTTCATGATTTCTATTTTAACAAAAGCATTAAACCAATTAAAATAAATTGCTTAATGTATATTTTTTAAAGCAGACAAAGGACTTTCAGAAGCACGATAGCATGTTCAACACTGAATTTGCCTCTCCATTAAAATGGCCACAGTACTTTGAATTAATTGAGAAGTTTGCAAATTCATTAGGAGGAACCAATAAAGCTGGCCGGAGTTTGATCAGATTGGATGAAGCTGTAAATAATGAGATTGGATATCCAGGGTATTTTGTAGTGAAATCGTTTTTTTCCCCAATGTTCCTCTTTAATGGTTTTGAGTGAGTGATAATCCATGTGGACCATGGAAAACCTCCTGCAACTTGGTGTGCTCAGAATTTCAAAACTAATATTCGTCATGAAAGACTAAACTTGAAATGGTGAAAATAAATAAGAAATTGTCTGAAGTCTAGAAATGTATTAGGCAAGTGGAGATGGGTTGAGGAAAGTACTGAGCAGTATACCCAAAGGAATGTTGTTATCAATTTACAGGAAAATTGCCCATATTTGTGAAAATTACCAAATGAGAGGCAGTGAGTGAAATGTAGTTAAATGTTAGAGATCAGCCATTACCCGGAATGTAGTAGATGAAAATAGATATAACAAGCTTTTAAAAGTGAAAGATAAATGCAAGCTATAGTCAAGTTGAAAGAGATTGAGGCATGTTTGTATTTTAGCATTTCCTGTCACTGAAGAACAGTTGAAGTCTGTGACAAACTGATGATGAATTTCATGCTGAAGAAATGTCCCAACACACGGGTCAGGATCCATCTTCAGTTATGATCCCTGTCCTGATTACAAAGATAAAAGAGTTTAAATTCGTGCCTATACGAATGATCAAGTTTTGAGGAATACAAACATAGGGTGCAACAAAATGTTGATAATAAATGGTTTCAGGACCTGGCGAGGGGTGAGTAAAGATATGAAATAGGTACATCCCTTTCATATTGTCATATCTTATCTTATTTTTTCTTTTTTCTTTTTCCTCCTTTTGGTTTTTCTCTTTTTCTTTTATAAAACAACAACTAATTCTTGTGGTTTAGGTCCATATGGGTGTTCCTGGACCACTCTTTCAATCACTCACTTACTATCTTTACTAACTCTTTCTATCCTTTTCTCTTATTAAAGTTTAAAATAAGAAGTGGTACAAGAAAAGTATAAACTTACGTTATTGCAGATTTAAAAAAATAAAATTAAAAAAAAAGGTTTTGAGGAGTCGAGTGTTTAATTGTCATATGTCCCAAAACAGAACAATGGAATTCTTACTTATAGAACAGATATGTAAATGTTATCATCTGTGAGCACCATAATAGGCAACAAAAACTTGAAGTTGAAATATATATATTTATATTTATATCAAATGCATATTTGTATATATATTTTATTGCATAAAAAAATAACCAAAAAATAATAGTGCAAAGACAAAATTAATGCCCCCATGTCTGTGTAGTTCACAGTTTATTTGGAGGGAAAGTGGTAACATTTAGCATTAACATAAAAGAGGCAAATAAAAGACAACCTAGCACATTTTTCAAGTTGAACCACAATGATATAACTGGCCAGTTAACAGAATAAACAGTTCATTCCTATCCAAATCAACAACCCATTTAACCTTCCCAACAACCATTGGGCTCTTGAACACTACAAACACCAATCAAATTACAAAATACAAACTGTCTTGGTTGCACTAGGGACGTCAGGCTTTTATTTTGCAGTAATATTATTTTTTAATTTAGTAAACGTTTTTCTGCTTATTGTGTTATCTATGAGTACTGTATTCACAAATCTGTTATTTTGCTGCAAGTAAGAACTTCTCTGTTCCATTATCAGTCTATATGACAATTAAACACTCCTCTTGACTCCACGGATGAGATCAAACATGCTTCATCTGGACTGGAAATCCAATAACAAAATAATGAGAGGAAGAGAATTTTAGCTGATAGAATTTAAATAGAGAGAGGAGAGAGGAGAGAGAAAGAGAGAGAACCTTTCCATATAAACAGATCAACAGCAATGCAATTGGGAGGAAGAGGGGATGGTGAAGGTACCCCACATTTACACACACATTTAAGAAGTATTTAGATGAACACTTAATATGTCCCTGCATGGAAGGTTATGAGCCACGTAGTGGGAATGGGATGAGCATGGATGGGCAAGAGATGGCCGGTATTAACATGATGGGAGGTCCCTGATCTATTTTCTGTGCTGCATTACTCTGATGAGCAATAAAGGGACCTGGACATTCTCAGTTCAATGGGCATAAGTGGATCAACAAGGCTGTAAGATGCTCCCAGTTAACTAGGAGGAGCGCTTCTCCAAACTTAATTAAAACATTTAAACAATACATTTTCAAAAGTCTTTCTGTGGGAAAGTAGAGGCTTAAAAGAAAAAGAAAAAGAACATGATACCAGTCCTTTGAAAGATAATCAAATCTCATCTTTTCATTCTGTATATATCCTGAGGGTACAGATTATTAGTGCTGCCGCTATATTCATGTTGTTAATTTCAAAGTTTCAATGTACACTATCTGTGGTATATTGTTACTTGCTCCTGGGTTAGATACTTAAAAGGAGTTTTATTTAGGATGTGGATTATATCCTGTTCTCCTTCAGTTTAAAATTTAAGACTCCCTTTGGGTTTGACCTCTGCCCTTTCATGATATAATTTTGGAAATATTTTCCTTGCATTAGTTTTACTTTCAAGATTTGGGATTCTGTATTGCCCAGAATATCCTATTCACATGATTATTCAAAATCTCTGCTAAAGACAATATTTGTTACTGATACTTTCTTCACTCTTTCTTTTCCCCTTTTTCTTGAAGACGTAAAAATATCTGGAATAATGCTTAAAGGTGCATTTTGTAATGGCTTGGCATTGTGTATGAGACTCCATCTAACACAACGGTATAAGAAAAGAGCTTCACTTTATGCAATACCAATTCCAAATTTTGTTGAAAGTACTTTAAAACGTGATGATTAATGAGATAACATTTATATTGATTTATAGTTTGAAATATTTAAATACCGTTACATGCATTGTCCCAAACCATTACATTGATTTAGCATTTGTTTTACAGTGCTGCTTGGATTTCTGATATTTTGCCATTAAATATTGTTTCATAACATTTCAACATTCCCAACACACCAGACAAAACGTAACATACTTCAGCATGACCTTTAATCTCATTAGTTATTACCGGTAGCTTTTATTAACCATTTTCTGAAAGATTCCTGGTTGAGCTTATAATTGTTTTTAAAAAACCCCACCCAGGATCATTATTACTGCATCAGGAAGTGAAGAACGGTAAAATCCTTTGTACCTTCAGTTCAAAAAATAAAACATTGCCTGTTTCAAAGTGACACATCTTAAAGAGCCACATAACATTTCATTTCTATATACACCTCTAGGTGGCAGCATCGGCTCGATGGCTTCCCTCTTGCCACTGAGTCAGTGGATTATGGGTTCAGGTCTCACTTTAGGAGCTTGAGTGAGGCTGGGACCCATATCATTTATGATCAGCCTTTAAGTGCATTTTTGAAGGGAGTTTGCATTGGCGGAGATGCTATCCTGTAGGCATGGCACTCACTTCCGATGGATGTTAAGTCCTCCCAGCACCGGAAAAGTAGGGATCTCAGCTCTGATCCATTTTCTCAATCAATATGCCGATGGCCTTTCCAAAGAAGGGACTAAACTAAACCTCTTCTTGTGAAATAAGGCTGTGCAGTTGACTGAAGTGTTCATGGGAGAACAATCTGAGAGTAGTGAGCATAACTCTATTAATTTTAAAATAGTTCTAGAAATGGAGGAAATGTGCTAAATGGTACTTTATTTGTCACGCGTACTGAGGTACAGTGAAATATATTTTTATATACAGTTCAGTAAAAGTATCACTGTACCTAAGCAGTTAGATATAATCTTAGATAAGCATCTCATATACAGTACACGTGTACAGTAGTATATTGAGTCAGTAAACAGAGTTGCCAGATTTGGCACCATTTTCAACTCCCAATTGATAAAGGACCACAAAAGGCCCGTTGTCCTGCAAGTGTTGCAGGGTTGGCCTGGCCAGGCATTGGGGAGGATGGAGCAACACTAATTTGGACTTAAGAGTCTTTTAAAAGTAATATAGTGAGAGTTCAGGGCTCTTGTGTATGTGGCTGTTAGACTGAAGCCCAAGCCTGGCAGAAGTAGGGAACCCTGGATGATAAGAGATATCAAAGTTCTGCTTAAGAGAAATAAAGGACGCATGTGTGAGGTATAGGCAGCTGGGATCAAGTGAATTCCGTGTGGATTGTACAGGTGTTGATGTATACTCCGGAGGGAAATCAAAGGACAAAAAGGAAACATGAGATAAAGGGCAAAAGAGTAACTCAGGAGAGAAAAGGGTCTTTTAAACATCAACGAGGTTATCTGGGTGTGGAGACACAGGGGATGGGTGAGGCATTAAATGAGATATGCATGTAGTGAACTCAAGAAAGTTAATAATAATGTCTTGAAAATAATTACATTACAGAAGATGAAGTGTTGAAGGTCTTAAAACATATTAAGGTTGCTAAATCCCCATGGCTCAATCAAGTGTATCATAGGACATTGTGGGTAGTGAGAGAATACATTTTTAGGCCCCAGGCAAAAATATGTGCATCATTGATAGTCATGGGTAAGGTATCAAAGGCTGGAGGATGGTTAATGTAGTACACCTCGGCTGCAGAGGAATACCTGGGAACTAGAAACCAGTGAGCTTAATATCAGAGGTGGGTAAGTTATTGGAGTGGATTTTGAGAGATCGGAACTACATGCATTTGCAAAAGGCAAGGACTGATTAAGGACAGTCAACCTGGCTTAGTGGTGGGAAATAGTGTCTCATACATTTGAATGTTCTGAAGAGGTGTCCAAGAAAATTGATGAGGCCAGTGCAGTAGATGTTGTCAACATGGACTTCAGCCAAGCCTTTGACAACGTACTGCTGGTCAGGATACTTAGATCTTGTATGATCCAGGGTGAGCAAGCTAATTGGTTTGAAGGTAGGACACAGAAGGTTGTTTTTCAGACTGGAGACCTTGTAACAAGTGGTATGCCATAGGGCTTGATGCCGGACCCACTGTTATTCGTTATTTATATGAACAACTGGATATTAATATATATGCCATGGTCAGTAAACTTGTGGATGACAATAAAATTGGTATAGTGGACAGTGAAGACGGTTTTCTAAGATTACAAATTAATCTAGATCTGTTGGCTCAATGGGCTGAGAAATGATGGATGCAATTTAATTGAGATGAACAACCAAGGTAGAATTTATACAGTAAATGGTAGACCCCTGGGGCGTATGGTAGAATAGTAGAATAGAGAGATCTACATACATAGTTCCATGAAAATTGTGACACAGGTAGACAGGGTGGAGGAGAAGGAATTTGGCTTGCTTGCCATCATCAGTCTGAGTATTGAGTACAAGAGTTGGAATGTTGTGTTACATCTAAACGTCATTTATAAGGCCACATTGGGATTACTGTGTACAGTTCTGATTGCTCTGCTACAGGAAAGATGTACAGTGCCCTTCATAATGTTTGGGAAAAGACCCATCATTTATTTATTTGCCTCTGTACTCCACAATTTGAGATTTATAATAGAAATAATCGCATGTGGTTAAAGTGCACATTGTCAGATATTAATAAAGGTCATTTTTATACATTTTGGTTTCACCATGTAGAAATTACAGCAGTGTTTATACATAGACCCCCCATTTCAGGGCACCATAATGTTTGGGACACAGCAATGTCATGTAAATCAAAGTCTTAATGTTTAGTATTTTTGTGATGTTTGGTGGACTGTGTGGGGTGGGAGGACCCGTTGCTCCTCCCGTGCAGAAGGTGGCGCTGCACAGGACAAAGGTAGATGTTTTGTATATAGTTTTTCCTGTCTGTAGACAGTGTGAGTGTGCAGCCATTTTTGAGTTGTCTTGCTGCCAGCATTGAGTAATGTAATAAAGACTTCTGTTGTACCTTGAAGACTCTCAGGTTTTTAGGCAGACATAGGAAAATAACACGAAAGTGGTGTCAGAAGTGGGATACTTCGGATTGCGTCCAAAGACCCAGATAAGAGCCTATTTTTTAATTAAAAAAAAAAATAATTGTGTTCTGTAGTGTACTCAAACTAACATGTCTCTGTAATTCGATCGTTTCAATCCCAAGCGAGAAAGCTGGTCACTGGTGGACACTGGTGCGGCTGTGTCGCTAGTGGGTCAGGACATACAAGATACAAGATACATTTATTTGTCACATTTACCAATTGGTACAGTGAAATGTGTGGTCGCCATACAGCCATACGAATAATAAAGAGCACAGAACACGATAGTCTTAGCACAGACATCCCCACACAGCAGGATCAAATTTTCCCACTGTGAGGGAAGGCTCCGAAATTCAGTCATCCTCCTCTGTTGTCTTCCCGTGGTCGGGAGGCTCCCGAACCCCGCGCTGTCGCCGCTACGAGCGGCCCGATGTTCAGGCCCGCTCACCGGGGTGATGGAAGTCCGACGTCGGGACTGATGGACATCCTCAGCGGCTTGGACATACGAATCGGCCACTTCTGGGAGAGGATCGGATCGCCGAAACTGAAACCGGCCAACATCTGCCTTTTTGGATACGGATGACAGCCCATTCCCACGAAAGGCAAATGCACTGTCGCCGTTTCCTGTAATGGTATGACACAGATGTTGCCGCTGATCGTCGTTGATAAAGAAAGTACATCCCTGTGCGCCATCGACTGGATCCATGCTTTCAAGTTTGACATGAACGCCTTGATCTACGATGGATCAACTATGGCATTGTCATCTACCATGGATTGCAACATGGTCAGCAAGTGCGAGAACAACCTGCACAAGGTTCTTGACCAGTTTCGGCCGTTTTCCCACCTGGACACGGACATTGCACAAAGATGAAGTCACGGCTCATACTCAAAGACGATGCCGTCCCTAAATTGTTCAAACCAAGACCAGTTCCGTTCAGTCGGATGGATGCTGTCAACAAGGAACTCTGCCATCTTGAAGAAATGGGAATTATCACCCATGTGGACCATTCCGAATGGGCCACACCCATAGTTGTCGTTCATAAGCCTTGTGGCAAGGTGCACATCTGTGGCAACTACAAAGTGACTGTAAACCCTCAATTGCACATTGATCAACACCCCATACAAAGAGTGGACGAGCTGTTCATCAAGCTGCAAGGAGGACAGTACTTCTCAAAATTGTACATGTCCGATGCGTATCTCCAAGTGGAACTGGACGACGAGACAAAAAACCTGCTCGTGATCAACACGCACAAGGGACTGTTCAGATACAACCGATTGTCGTTGGACCGGCACTGGTGCCGGCAATCTTCCAGAAACTGGTTGACAATCTGGTTGCCGGGATTCTGTACGTAGCCGCCAACCTGGATGACATAATTGTCACTGGCCGGAGAGAGGAAGAACACCTGCAGAACCTAAAACAGGTCATCACGGCATTGAACAACTACGGCATGAAGTTACGCATGGACAAGTGCGCATTCTTCCGACAACAGGTCACATATCTCGGACATGTGATCTCGGCAAGTGGTCTGAAGCCATCGGAAGAAATAGTGGACGCCATTGTGAAATTGCCGACGCCCGAAAATGTGAAGTAGCTTGAAAGCTTCATTGGCAAGGTGAACTACTATGGCAAGTTCATACCGGCGCTTTTGACTTTGTGCAAATTGAACAACCTGCAAAAATGGTGTCGAATGGCACTGGTCCAAAGAGTGTGACCATGCATTCACCAGGTTGAAGGAGATGCTCGCCCAGAAGACTCGTTTGGTCCACTATGACCCATCGAAGCCGATCTCGCGGGCTGCCGATGCATCGCCGTAAGATCTTGGAGCTGTAATCTCACAAACGGCGCCGAACGGCAAGGAAGAACCAATCGCGTTCGCATCCAAAACGCTGACGACCACCGAGAAAAAACTACAGTCAAGTGGAGAAAGAACAATAAACAGATAAAGCAAATACTGATATCTCTTCAAAAGAGAACACAGAGGAAAACTATGTTGATTCTGTGCCTTTAGCAAGAGTTGTGAAACGCAAAAAAGGCTGGCCAAAAGGAGTGAAGCGAGGTTCAGCTAAATGGAGACGTTCAAACTGGAAAGGTGGAATGTGATGTTTGGTGGACTGTATGGGGTGGGAGGACCCGTTGCTCATCCCGTGCAGCAGGTGGCGCTGCACAGGATAATGGGAGATGTTTTGCATATAGTTTTTCCTGTCTGTAGACAGTGTGATTGTGCAGTCATTTTTGAGTTGTCTTGCTGCCAGCATTGAGTAATGTAATAAAGACTTCTGTTTTACCTTGAAGACTCTCAAGTTTATGTAGACATAGAAAAAGAACACAAAAATGTTGTTGCATATCCTTTGCATGCAATGACTGCTTGAAGTCTGCGATTCATGGACATCACCAATTGCTGGGTCTCTTCTCTGATGATGCTCTGCCAGGCCTGTTTTGCAGCCATCTTTAGCTTGTGCTTGTTTTGGGGGCTAGTCCCCTTCAGTTTTCTCTTCAGCATATAAAAGGCATGCTCAATTGGGTTCAGATCGGGTGATTGACTTGGTCACTCAAGAATTGACAATTTTTTAGCTTTGAAAAACTCCTTTGTTGCTTTAGCAGTATGTTTGGGATCATTGTCTTGCTGTAGAATGAACCGCCGGCCAGTGAGTTTTGAGGCATTTGTTTGAACTTGAGCAGATAGGATGTGTCTATACACTTCAGAATTCATTATGCTACTACCATCAGCAGTTGTATCACCAATGAAGATAAGTGAGCCAATACCTTCAGCAGCCATACATGCCCAGGCCATAACACCCCCACCACCGTGTCTCACAGATGAGGTGGTATGCTTTGGATCTTGGGCAGTTCCTTCACTCCTCCATACTTTGCTCTTGCCATCACTCTGATATGTTAATCTTTGTCTCATCTGTCCACAAGACCTTTTTCCAGAACTGTGGTTGCTCTTTTAAGTACTTCTTGGCAAACTGTAACCTGGCCATCCTATTTTTGTGGCTAACCAGTGGTTTGCACCTTGCAGTGTAGCCTCTGTATTTCTGTTCATGACGTCTTCTGTGGACAAGTGGACATTGACAAATCCACACCTGACTCCTGAAGAGTGTGTCTGATCTGTCGGACAGGTGTTTGAGGATTTTTTTTTATTATAGAGAGAATTATTCTGTCATCAGCTGTGGAGGTCTTCCTAGGCTTGCCAGTCCCTTTGTGATTAGTAAGCTCACCAATGCTCTATTTCTTCTTAATGATGTTCCAAACAGTTGATTTTGGTAAGCCTAAGGTTTGGCTGATGTCTCTAACAGTTTTCTTCTTGTTTCTCAGTCTCATAATGGCTTCTTTGACTTTCATTGGCACAACTTTGGTCCTCATGTTGATAAACAGCAATAAAAGTTTCCAAAGGTGATGGAAAACTGGAGGAAAGATTAGGTGCTGAGAGCTCTCTTATACCTGCATTAAGGAGGCAATTAAACACACGAGCAATTACAAACGCATGTGAAGCCGTGTGTCCTAAACATTATGGTGTCCTGAAATGGTGGGACTATGTATAAACACAGCTGTAATTTCTACATGGTGAAACCAAAATGTAGAAATGTAGAGTCTGTAGACTGGGCAATGTTCAAGGACTCGGCAACGGACCTGAACGAATACGCCACAGTCGTTACAGACTTCATTAAGAAGTGTGTGATGGACTGCATCCCCACCAAAACCTTCCGAGCGTTTCCCAATCAGAAACTTTGGATGAACTTTGAGATCCGCACTCTTCTGAAGTCCAGACATTGTGCATTCATGTCTGATGATACAGTGGCCTACAAGAAGTCCAGATACGACCTTGGTAAGGCCATCAAAAAGGTCAAAAGGGACTTCTGCTCCAAACTGGAGGTTGAGACAGATGTTCGGCAGCTATGGCGGGGCCTGAATGCAATCACCTCCTACAAGGCGAAACCATGAGGCAGCTCGAATGTTGGCGAAACATCACTCCCTGACGAGCTCAATGCGTTTTATGCACGCTTTGATAGGGAGAACACTGATGTGCCTTCCCGAGCCCCCATTCGCTGTGATGGTATTTCAGTCTCAGTCACAGAGGCCGACGTCAGAAGATCCTTGAGAGGGGTGAACCCTCGAAAAGCGCCTGGACCTGATGGTATACCCGGTCGTGTTCTAAAAACCTGTGCGGATCAACTGGCTGGAGTCTTTACGGACATTTTCAACCTCTCACTTCTGAGGTCCCCACCTGCTTTAAAAGGGCATCAATTATGCCAGTGCCCAAGAAGAGTAAGGTGACGTGCCTCAATGACTATCGACCAGTGGCACTAACGCCTGTGGTGATGAAGTGCTTTGAGAGGTTGATCATGGTGCAAATCAACTCCTACCTCGACAAAAACCTGGACCCACTGCAGTTCGCTTACCGCCACAACAGTTCAACGGTGGATGCGATCTCGCTGGCCCTCCACTCCGCTCTGGACCACTTGGACAACAAAAACTCATATGTCAGGCTGTTATTCATCGATTACAGCTCGGCATTTAACACAATCATCCCTTCCAAGCTGGTTACCAAACTCGCAGAACTGGGTCTCTGCGCATCCCTCTGCAATTGGATCCTCGACTTCCTCATTCACAGACCACAGTCTGTTCGTATTGGTGGAAATGTGTCAGCCTCGATAACAATCAGAATGGGAGCACCTCAAGGCTGCGTGCTCAGCCCCCTGCTGTACTCACTCCATACTCATGACTGCGTAGCCGGTCACAGTGCGAACTATATCATCATGTTCGCTGACGACACCACTGTGGTGGGACGTATCACTGATGGGGATGCGTCAGAGTATAGAAGCGAGATCGAGCAACTGTCCATATGGTGCCAGCACAATAACCTGGCCCTCAACACCAGCAAAACCAAGGAACTGATTGTGGACTTTGGAAGGAGTAGGATGGGGACCCACAGTCCCGTTTATATCAACGGGTCAATGGTTGAAAGGGTCAAGAGCTTCACATTCCTGGGGGTGCACATCTCTGAAGATCTTTCCTGGTCCGAGAACACTAATGCAATTATCAAGAAAGCTCATCAGTGCCTCTACTTCCTGAGAAGATTACGGAGAGTCGGTTTGTCAAGGAGGACTCTCTCTAACTTCTACAGGTGCACAGTAGAGAGCATGCTGACCGGTTGCATCGTGGCTTGGTTCGGCAACTTGAGTGCCCTGGAGAGGAAAAGACTACAAAAAGTAGTAAACACTGCCCAGTCCATCATCGGCTCTGACCTTCCTTCTATCGAGGGGATTTATCTCAGTCGCTGCCTCAAAAAGGCTGGCAGTGTCATCAAAGACCCACACCATCCTGGCCACACACTCATCTCCCTGCTACCTTCAGGTAGAAGGTACAGGAGCCTGAAGACTGCAACAACCAGGTTCAGGAATAGCTACTTCCCCACAGCCATCAGGCTATTAAACCTGGCTCGGACAAAACTCTGATTATTAATAACCCATTATCTGTTATCTGCACATTTTTTTTTTTTTTTTTAATTTTTATTTTTTACACTAGAAAAGGAAAAGATTGAAATAAAGAAGAAAGTGAAGGAAAAAGTGAAAGTGTAGGAAATGTGACAACAGAAAAGGACGAAGACCCTATAAGAGCAAAATTAAAAACAAAAGAAAAAGAGTTAAGAAATAGACCCTAGAAAAGAAAGAAAGAGGAAAAAGAGAGAAACAAATATTTTTATGAGCATTACGTAAATGGGACATACCAGCTCTTCAACTATCATCCCCCCCTTACCTGACCTCAATTTTTTTTTTAAAGTACTTTTGCACCCTATGTTTGTAATAATTCTATAAATGCAGACCACGTCAGGTGGAAGTGATCTGGTTTACCTGCTAGGAGGAGTCTTATCTCTTCTAGGTGTAATGTTTCAAACATATTTGAAATCCACATATTTATAGTTGGTATTGGAGCCTTCTTCCAAAATTTTAGAATTAGCTTTTTTCCAGTTATTAACCCATAGTCCATTAGTTTCTTTTGAAACACATTATCAGTTTATTTATTCATGTGTGTATATATTTATATTATGGTATATGGACACACTGATCTGTTTTTTAGTAAATGCCTACTATGTTCTGTGTGCTGAAGCAAAGCAAGAATTTCATTGTCCTATCAGGGACACATGACAATAAACTCACTTGACTTGACTTGTCTTGAAAATGTATTAAAATGGCCTTTAATAAAATCTGACAATGAGTACTTTAACCACATGTGATTTTTTCTATTACAAATCTCAGATTGTGGAGTACAGAGGCAAATAAATAAATGATGGGTCTTTGTCCCAAACATTATGGAGGGCACTGTAATTAAAGTGGAAAGAGTGCAAAAATGTTTTACTGGAACTGGAAGCTTTGAGTTATAAGGAGAAGCTTGATGGATGAGGGTTATTTTCCCTGGAGCGTAGGAGGCCATATAGGGGTTAATAAAGTCATGAGGGGAATAGATAAGATGAACTGCTATTTATTTTTCAGTTTGGTTGGGAGAGTCTAAAACTAGACGGTACAGGTTTAAGGTGGTGGGGAAAAGATTTAAAAGGGACCAGATGGACAACTTTTTCACACGCAGGACAGTACATATACTGTATGGAACTAGCTGCCAGAGGAAGTGGTAAAGCCAGATGCAATATCACATTTAAAAGACGTTTAAAGAAACAGTTTGGTAGAATATGAACAGGCGGGTCTGGCTTAGTTAGACAACTTGTTCAGCATAGATGAGTTGGGCCTTAGTTTCTGTGCTGTAGAGCTCTTTAGCTAATTTCCTAACAAATGCTAACACTATGGGTAGTTACAAAATGCAGGAGCAACTCAGCAGGACAGGCAGTATCTCTGGAGAGAAGGAATGGGTGACATTTCGGATCGAGACCCATTTTCAGACTTAGCGTCACCCATTCCTCCTCTCCAGAGATGCTGCCTGTCCCGCTGAGTTACGCCAGCATTTTGTGTCTATCTTTGGTGTAAACCAGTACCTGCAGTTCTTTCCTACACATTCTAACACTATGGGCTTGGTCTACACCATTAGCAGTGGAGAGTACATTTGTAATGTCGTTACTAAGTAAAAGTGTAATATTTTCATTACATATTGTAGCAATGTTACAAAATTTTGAGATTTTAAAAATAAAGTCTGCAATTTATCCCATCAGATAAAGCATAAAAAGAAGTTTAATTTGACACTTAATTCACTTTCATATCTTCAGTATTAAAAAAGTTATGGCCATTATCATACTCAGAAATTAGCATCTAGTTCCCTATTGCTTTTCCATTGACTTAACACAAAAGCTGTGATCGAGGACAGTTAAAAGCCCATAACTTTCTTAAAAATTATGATAACTGAAAGAAATTTTCAGTTATTATAGATTGAAGCATTCTGAAACAAATATGAAACAATCTTACTTCGAAGACATGAAAGTAAAGCATATAATTAGTTAGTTACCTAATTGTAGCTAATTACAAAATTCAATTACTAGATCTAAACATCTATCCATTTCTTAAGAATAGATTAACATTTTTAAATAGCCTAAGTGTCCAAATAACATTCACACAATAATTCACAATATAACATAATTTTTAAATCTAATTTTCATGAATTTACAGGCCAAATGGAAGGAATTGAATGTTTAATACCTGTAAATTAATGGGGATTTAATTCATTTTGCGAGTGAGGATTTCTGGAACGCGATCTTTTGGAACGTTCATTTGCGGTGAATTTAACCCCGTATTGGCATGAAAAATACTGCCGTTAATTCGGGGGAAAAAATCACCGTGTCGCTTGTAAAAATGTGAATTAAAGGCCTCTTAAGGAGAACGTTTATACATTAAAATAAAGCACTTTCGTTTACCTTTCCCTTGTGTGAAATCCGTCCCCGTTGTTGGCGTTGACGCTTCAGAAGATGATTTTTAAATGATTCCAACGCTGAACTTGTTGGGAGATTTTTAAAACAAACTACGCAAAACGGCACTCGGAACGCTTCTTCCAGAGAAGCTGGTACTCCAACAAAGTATAATTCAGGACAAGGGAGGAGAAACCCGCGCTTTAACCCCGCCCCCCCTTAAAGGCGCCAAAATCGCGCACACGGCCAGTGACAGAATTACAGCGCCGCTGAAGGTAAGTATTGTAACATACCTACATATTGAATAAACATCGCCATACAAAACAATTTAGACATTCGGTAATACATTTTGAAAATAAGCACAAGGTGCATTAGTCCTGCACAATTTGGCATTTGTAAATTTTCCCTTTGTCAAGATGTAATGGTAGAAAACGGAGGAAACACAGTTGTGACCATTGTTGGAAATACAAAGCGTACGAACTTAGGGAATGGAGGATGAGGGAGAGGATAATTTAAAATAGTTCTATCTGCTTTTACTTTGCCGTTGTATTGTTAGGATAACTACTGCCTGCGCTTTCAAATACTTTTGAGTAGGTAAACAAACTAATTTGTGTAATGGTGAATGAGGAAAGGAAGAATAGTGGGAGAGAAGACTGACTTTGCTTTAACAATGTTCTAATTGAATCTTCCAAATTATCTGTTTACATCTTCAAATATAAATAATATACAACAACCCTATAATTTCCAAAGCTTCGGATCAAAGAACACTCAGAACTGGCACAGACCGGGATTTGAACCTGACCTCAGGTGCTGTCTATGTGGATTTGCTTTGTTCTCACTGTCACCACGTGGGTTTCCTCTGCTTGCTCCTGTTTGCTCCCACATACCAAAGACATGCGAGTTTGTAGGTTAATTGGCCGCTGTAAGCTGTGTAGGGAGTGGATACGAAAGTGGGATTACATAGAACAAGTGTGACCAGGTGGTGTCAATGGGCAGAAGGGCCTGTTTCCATGCTGTATCCCTAACAAAAAATTAAATCTCATGATTTTCAAAATGTTTTACTTTCAAGTATTGTGGATATGTAACATCTGTGCTGGTTAATTCATTTGTGGTTACCACACTTATTCAGTAACAGGATAGTTAGGGAACACAATCCATTCAGCTATGTATAATGAAATGAAAGGAAAGCGTTCTTTCATGTGCTCAGTAATCACTCAAACTCCATCACATAGAATGTTCTGTTAGAAAGAGAGCACACAGGGAGGGGAACCAGTTTGGAAGCAATGTTACACTAGTATGCTCAGTAGTCGCTACTGAGTTGGAAATTTATAGGTTACATTCAGAACTCTATCATGGCAAACAGTAAAACTGGTTAAAGAAGATATGTTAATTTGTGAGCTGGAGAATGGTCATGAATGTTTGTGGATTGTGATAAAGATTCAACCTTTTTGAAAATATACTCAGGGACAGGAAGCTCCCTCCCTGAAAGAGTGCCTTTACACAGACTACAAACTTAATAATCAATCCCTCAGAGTGACAAATGTTGCCATTCCAGTGTGTCTGACATGAACTAAGATTAAAAAGGAAATACCCGTCATGAAACCGGATAAATCTTTTTTTTAAAGTGATGGTTGAAAGGTACACCAGGAAATGTACCTACTCTTTTTCAAAGAGTAATAAGTGACCATTAATGTCTAACTGAACCTTTGGGAAAGACCAATTGAGCTTTGACTTCGTGGATCATTTATGGTGCAACATTGTCAGGCTGAATTGTGTCATTGATAATGGGTCTGGAACTTACTGACCAATTTTCACCAACTGATGAATTGTAACGTGGAGTGTAAAGTCTTGTGTCAGAATAGTTGTGTGCCTCTCCCTTCCAAAAAACAGCTCGGGTGTATTTCCAAGGAAAGACACAAAATACTGGAGTAACTCAGGGGGCCAGACAGCATCCCTAGAGAAAGACAGGTGGCTTCTAGAGTCAGAACCCTTCTTCAGACTGATTGCAGGAGTGTTATAGGGTTTCTACGGGGTGTTTTGGCAGTTGGTTATTTCTAATACACATCAATCTTCAACATGCAAGATACTTTAAATAAGTAGTAGTCAATATTACATATAAATCCTTTGCTCCCAGTACTGAGATATACAAGGAAATGCCTTGTGACATTTCATAAAATGCCTTTGGGCTGGCTAAAGCTATTTATCTTCCCAGCAATTGTACTAAGTGCACCTTTCATATCGTTGCAATCATTATACCAAAAACAGCTTTGATAATATACAACCTAATATCATAATTCAAATGAATGAAAATGATTCCATCTACCTCTTTAACTGAATATGTGGTCTGCTGTGTAATGAACCAAAGAAAATTATAAAGATGAGAATCTTTGATTGAACTCAACAAAATAGGGTTGCTTCAGGCAAAATCAATTACATTTTGTACAGAACACACGTATTTTCCATGTAGATTTGTTACTCATAGGATAGGAGTCTGTTGAGAAGTGTATTTGTGTTCTGAACAAGGGCTTTTAGGTTTAATTTGTCCAAGAACACGGAGGTTCATGTTCCTGGTTAATTAACTTTTACTCAGCTACAAAGGTTTTATCCCACATCATCTTTGATAAATCTAGGCACATTTTCAGCAATATTTAAAATTATTTAACAAAAATATTAATAAAATGTTTCACCCAGGCTATGAAAACCTACAAATGTATCTGGCCCTAGATGTTGAGCAAGTTTACCTCCACAGCTAACTTCACCTCCTCTACATTTAAGCTACCGCTGTCAAAAAATAATGTTAGTTGTAGGAGATCTAAGATGTATGCTTCTTTTAGTAGGCATTTGTGATCAGTGAAATTGACAGCATAAAGTGATTTTGAATGGCTTGTGGATCAATAAACTTAGTAACTAAAATATTTCCTTCCACTTAAGCTGTCAATGTTCATTCTGAAAACTTGCCAATACATAATTTCAATTTCAAAGTTATAACAGTGGAATTACCTTCTTGACTGACTGTGTGTGCACTTTGAGAGATTTGTGGAACTGCCCAAGTGAAGTGAAAATACTCATATTTTACAAATTGCATGCTCTGATTTATGGAACCCTTCATTTTGTTTATGTCTATTCTGCCATTATGATGATTCCTTGTGTGTGCCGTGGAATGTTGCAATCCAAGCGAAGTATGGAAATCATCTATTTGCATATGGATATTTAGTTTGAGAAATATAGTGGATAATTGAAATAATCCTTTTAATTAATCCACATTTTTTGTGTTGTTTGGAAATGGATCAATGTCGGCTGTTTTGGTTAATTTATTCTCCTATTATCAAGGATGCCCAAGTTAAGTCCAGGCATTAATGCTGAGATCAGATCAAATGAATTTCTTCAATAACCATGCAGGATAAGACCTACTCAAATAGAGCTTTAATTGCCAAGGTTATCATTGAAACATAGACACAACGAACTTCAGATGCTTGCTGCAAAGTAATTCAGCCGGTCAGGTTTATCTCTGGAGGCCATGATTATGCAACATTTTAGGTTGGAGCCCTTCTTCAGACTGATTGCAGTGGGGGAGAGAGGTGAAGGTGTGACAAAGCCTGGCAAATGAGGGGTCTTTGATTGGCATATGGGTGGACAAAGGACAGAGATAGAAAGAAGGCAAAATGCTGTGAGATATGGAGAGAAGATGTGTGAGATGTGAAGCCAGAGGAAGGGATATAGGTGGAAGGGAACAGGGAAAAGTAAAGGATTATTGTTGGTTAGTTAAGGCTCTGTCTCACGGTGTTGCGGTCATCGGCGGTGAAGCGCGGCTTCGCCTGTAGAGGGGACCGCACGGCAACGGCGAGAGCGCCGAGCCTATGCTGCGGGAGCGCCGCACGGGTGCTGCGCGGGGGCCGAGTGATTTAAGTACGGCTGGTCCCACGAGCTTGCGGTAAGTAAAAAAAAAGGGCGGGCCGACTGCGATGACGTCATTTCGGATCTGCGGGGCTGTGGCGGCGGCCGTGCTGATCGCGGCGCTGTGGCGGTGGCTGTGGCGGCGGCCGTGCCGCACACGTGCCTCACTGGCGGAGGCTGTGCGGTAGGAACATATTTTTGAACAGTGTTGGTTTTATTTTAGCACCGTGCGGTGTTGGGAACAACGCCGCACGGCCCCGGAATTGTGCGTTTGACCGAGTCCGCGGTCTATGGCGGCTCAGGAGCGATAGATTCTTCCTGTTTCGCCGCCAATGACCGCAGACTCGTGAGACAGGCCTTTTACTAATATTACCTAAAATTACCTAAAATTGGAGAATTCAATATTCATTCCATTGGGTTATCAGCAACCCAAGCAGAATATGAGATGCTCTTTCTCCAGTGGGCATATGACCTTACTCTGGCAGTGGAGGAGGTCCAGGAGGGAAAGGTTGAAATGACAATGAAAATGGTTAATGGAAGTTAAAATGGTAAGCTACTGGGAGAGATCCAACAGGTCTTGGCGGACCGAGTGCAAGTGATCAGCGAAATGTTCGCCTAGTGTATACAGGTGTAAAGGAGGATACATCGGGAACACCAATTGCAGTAGATGAGGCTAGAGGAGGTGCATGTGAACCTCTATCTTACCTGGAAGGGCTTCAGGGGTTCCTGGATGGATGTAAAGGAGGCGATATAGGGACAGGTATTATATCTCCTGTGGTTTTCAGGGAAAGTTCCTGGGGAGGGAGTGGTTTGTGTGGGAAGAGATGAGTGAACCAAGGAGTTGTGGAGGGAGCAGTCTATGCAAAAAGCAAAAAGGGTAGGAATGTGAAGATGTGACTGGTGTGGGATCATGTTAAAAGTGATGGAAATGTCGGAATATAATCTGTTGTATGTGGAGGCTAGTGGTGTGAACAATAAGGATCAGGGAAACTATATCCTTGTGGGGCGAGGTGGAGCGAGAGCAGAACCACAGGACACAGAGGAGACATGGGTGATGGGTCCATCTATGGCACAGGGGGGAAACCACGTTTACGAGAGAAAGAGAACATTTTGGATGTTCTAGAATGGAAAGCCACATCTTGAGGGCGAATGCGGCAGAGATGGAGAAATTGAAGTAGCTGATGGCGTCTTGGCCAGAGGCAGGGTGGGATGTGCAGGAGGGTCCCAAACTGAAATGTCTCCTATCCACGTTCTCCAGAGATGCTGTCTGACCCCACTTACTTCAGCACTCTTGTCTTTTTTTTAAACATAGAAATATGCTTTTATGTGGCTTTGGATGCACCTGCTTGGTTGGGGGAGAACTCTGTGGTCATTTTGCCAAGGATAGGCACAAAATGCTGGAATCATGCAGCGGGTCAGGCAGCATCTCTGGAGAAATAGGTTAGATGACAATTCCGGTTGGGATCCTTCTTCAGACAAAATTGGCCCACTGGAAAACTGACAGGTGCATCTGTAAGACCTGACTGAAGGAAGGTTGCAGTATTAGAAGCTCAGTGTGAGATGGTTTCTGCCTTGGGCATTTCTCACTACATTTTGGGACAACTGTGATGGTGGATATAATTCATTAAATTGTTTGCATGAAGGTTAATATTAAGTAGATAATGGAAACATCTCAGAAGATGGTCTCAGAGAGAAGAGAAAAAGATGTTTAACATAATTATGTAATGGGGAAGGAGACCTCAAACATCCCCCTCCACCTTTTGGCCCAATGTTCTGATAGTTCTGAGCTCCCTGCTATCATTGTGTTTTAGCAGTTTTTCTATGGCCAGTTTGCTATATTATTGCAGTCCTGCCTTTGATTCAACAAAGGTTACTGCAACCAGAAAATGAATTTCTGCCCCCCAAAAATGCCCCTGCTGGAATACTCTGTGAAGAGCGGAAAATGCTGGAGGCACTCAGCAGATCTGGCAGATAAATAACATTTCAGGCCTGGGACTCATCATCCAAACTGGTATTTGCTGTAACCCAAATGGTGATGCCAGGCAAATATCACTCAGCCTATCGTACCACCGTAGATGTTATAAAAGGCCGAAGAGGGTGATTGGGCTTTGAGATTGCCTATTAACTGGATGTTAAAAAAATTGTGTTATTTATTCACGCATTAATTTATATCACATAAACATCTTTTTTCTTTTCTGAATCCTTTTTATTAAAATGTCATCAACTAATCCTGGATCTTAAGTATTACGGTGAAGTAATTTGGGTGTTGCTGCCTCAATTTAGTTGGATTCATTTCAGCTGTCCTTTTTATCAAAATTTGTGTGTTTGGAAACATTCCTAGCTCCGGATATATAAATAGGGAAAGTAATTTAATATTCCACAAATCTCCTCAAAAATCAACATTTCATTGCCTCTGGGATTTGTGCACAAAATTGCAATATCAGACCGCATGCTGCACCACACATGGTGCAAAAAACCTGTGTGATGTTGTGCTGCATTAAATTACCTGTCCTAGGTATAAGTTATGTGAAATAGTTATTCATGAGTAACTTTACAGATTTTACTGTGTGGTAGAATGAATGAGTACTTGAAGAGGGATTGATGATATGCAAAAGAATAATCCAAATAAATACAGGTGATCTCTGCAGTACAGACCCGTTGTATTCCTTGGACACCATCCATATCGTGATCTCCTGTAAAGTGAACTCCCTTTTTCCCGTTAAATCCTGTTATGAGAGGAGTATTCTCTGGAATGCTGGAGGTTGAAGGGAGACCTGATAGAAGGATATATAATGATGAGAGGCATAGGTAGGGTATGATACCATATCAGATGTTACTGTTAGGTAAATATGAAGACATGCACAATGGAATGTGAGAAAGGGAGCACGATGGTGCAGCAGCAACTTCTAGCAACCTGGGTTTGATCCTGACCTTGAGTGCAGTCTGTATGGTTTGTGTGCTCAGCCTCTGACCTTGTGGATTTCCAGTGGTTGTCCTGATTCCCTCCCTCATCTCAAAGGGGTGTTGGGACATTCGCAAATAATAAGTTGCAAGGCTATAGGGAAAAACAGAGATGGGAATGGGACTAAAATGATTGTTCTGTTGGGAGCTGCCATGGGCCAAATGATGTCCTAGTTCATAATAAGTGAATGAACGTTCTTATTGAAAGAATGGCCGTTATCTGCGGAGAACATTTTGGATATGATTGTTGGCCGCTCACCAACCGCAAATTGGCACCAACTTTCAAGAAATCCGCCCAGGCACATTGTCAGTATAAAAAGTGCAAATAATTGGTGAATGGGCAGTTTTCTTTTGCATATCACAATAAAAAAGATATTGGTTCATTGGAAGGCAACCACAGAATAGAAGCAGTATGATCTATGGTTTCAGCCTTTAAATATGTGAGAGCAATCTTTGGACAGAGATTATTCTTTGACTCGTGTAATAAAATATACCCCATTTCAGAACCATGGTCTCGTTAGGATTAATGAAAAACAATTTTTTCAAACTGAATGGAAAGTGCAATTTCATATTTTCCACAGGAGGAGGCCATTTTGGGCCATTAAGTCTCTGCTAGCTCTCAGAGCAATCCCACAAATCCTATTAATCAATTTATTTTTCTGTAATATATTCTCTCTCTGATGCCAATCAACCCCTCCTGTCATCGAACTGTACTCAGGATGATTTACAGCAACTTACCAATCAGCACGTCTTTGGTATGTGGGAGGAAACCAGACCACAGAGGAGAACCCATGTAGTCATAGGGTCACACCATTCATACAGCACTGGAAGTTGGGACTGACCAGCAAGATTTGGAGCTGTGAGTCAGCAGGACTACCCATTGTGCCATCCTTCTACTATATTGTACATTTAGAGTAGCTATCAAAGATACATTTCTGTTCCCTGCATGCATTGGAAAATCGAATGGAAATGGGCATGGAAGTTAGATTGAAAGAACATATGACCTAGATACAATTAAGAGGTGTATGGAATATGTATATGTAGGTACATTGCTGAACATGTTAATGGAGCATTGTTTAACAAGCCTTAAATGAGATTACTGCTTGGGGGAAATATTCATTTTGCTCTGTAATGGATATGCAGAAGGTCCCATCAATAAGATCAATTTAATGCCACATTGATATAACCACATTACAAATGAATTGTATAACTATCCAATGAGTAATGTGATGCAGGTGAGAAAATTAGGACAAATATTTTCATAATTTCCTGGGACATGTAGATTGGATAGAAATGTACAGAGTATCGTTGCCTTCAAGTAAGATTGACTGTAATGGTACTCAGATTAACAAAAGTGCGAATAGTTTCTAAAATAATGAATGTTTTCATTACTACTTGTGATTAACTGAAAATGCTGACAAACTGAACTGGAATGAATACTATTTCTACTTGATTAATATTTACTATTTTATACTTTTTGGTTACATTTCATAATCTCTTTAAAACAAATTTGCAGAGTACTGCATCACAGGTTCTCTGAAATAAATTCTAATAGTTTGATGATTAAAATACCATAACTCGCAACTCCCATACATTTAATTTTTTGATCTTTCATAGTTAAAAATAACTTTGTAAACGGAGTAGCTCAGGATGAAATCTTATTTATTATTCTGGATCAAGAAGTTACAACTCTGTCAAAGCCTCATGGTCACTTTGGAGTTCTCTTTAATGGTTGGCACTGAAAATCGATCAACTCAAAGGAGTGATGAGTGGAATCATTTCTCAGTTCAGTTACTCGATAAGTTGCATCGTAAACAGAGGTCATATCCCAAGTTTGAAAAACAAAAACCCTTTTGCCTTATTTTACACAAGGTGTGCTGCAACTGAGCCATTATATCAACTTTACTTTCACTGGTTATTCATACAATCAACTTTCTGTTTAATGAGAGGCAATTGATACTGTCAGGGGAAGAGTAGATGGGTACTGGGGTGAAGTGAAACAAAACTACAATTAGACAAGAAAGTAACAAAAAAATTGGCTCTTACGGATAAATGATTTAACGAATTAGTGTGGAGTTCTGATATAACAGAATCTGAAGGATATTTCCAATAGTAAACAACTCTCATAACTGTAGTCATTTATCTCATTGATAACACATATGCTTTCAGTGAATGCTTATGCATTTCCTGGGTTGATGGTAATACCAGGATTTTCTTCCAATGATCATTTCTTTTGTGTAACACGGTGTGAAATGCAGTTCAAAAACCTTTGCCCAGGTAGTAGCCATTGTTTGATTGCCTAAATGCAATCTATCTCGTACTTGCCACAATTATGCTGCGTAGACAGATTGTGATGTTGATCAATGGTTTTGAAGCTACCACTACAGTGCTTCAGCTAATGAACCTCATAGCTGAATGAGACCAAGTTACTCCGACCATGACAAAACCTGACTCTATTGTGTTTCAGTGTGTGCTCATAAACTATTCGGGATGGATGGTTAATAATAAGAGACACAAGGGGAGAGAATGAAGATGTCCAGCAGGCAGTATATGTATATGCGAGTGATTGATTGATCTCTGCTGTACGACAGCATCATCATCATGTGGGCTTAGCTCCTGCCACTAGATAACCCCTTCCTGGCCTGACTGTCCACAACCAACTCCAAAACAAAGGAAAGACACAAGAACTGCAGATGTTGGAATCCTGAGCCAAAAAAGGTCTGAAGAAACTCAACGGGCCAGGCATCATCCATGGCCTTACTCCAACCATCACCCAATCACCCCCGCCCCCCCCCCCCCCCATCACCTGGATCCACCTATCACTTGCCAGGCTTTGCCTCAATCCCACCTTTATTTTCCATTTTGCACAACCCTCTTCCATTCATCTGAAGAAGAGTCTTGACCGGAAACGTCGTCTGTCCTTTTTCCTCCATGGATACTGACTGATCCGCTGAGTTCCTCCAGCACATTATTCTGTTGTGAAACAAATGAATCCAATTCTCATTGCCCATATTCTCCCAAAATATTCAAAATTGAGTTTTGAAATCACGGGTGGTCAGATTGAATACTAATGTATGCCATGTTCTTTTGTATCCTCTTGATGCCTGTTTCTGTGAGAAGGTCGTCATGTTTAAACATTTGTTCTGCCTCTCCCTTCATGCATGCTGTTTGGTCCGCCTGAACATTTCACTTATTTTGTTTTCATAGCTTTAATGGTACCTGCCAACATTGGAGGCTAGCCAAAGCAATAAATCAATGAGCAGTGCGGTGCCTATACAAAAACAGGAGTAAATGCAACTATAATGTAAATGGGCAAAAGAACACAATGTTGATGTGCTGCCTGTTTCAGCAACAACGTGTGTGAGTTAATCACAAATCTGATTCCCTGTGGCCGAGGGGCAATTTCAATTAATGTGTGCTAGCTACAATGCTTGTTTGCAATAAAAATCTCATCAAATATAGTGCAGCATTTTTCAGGAAGGGCTTCTAAACCTTTTGTGGTGCTGTGCAATACATTTTCATTTATATTTGAAAAGTGTAGCACAATATTTGTTAAGAATTAAAAAAAAAAATAGTTCAGTGTTGTCTTGAAATCGTCAGGAAATTTGAGAGGGAGAGAGAGAGAGAGAGAGTGCAGAAGAGATGCACCAGGATGTTGCCTATAATGGATGGCTGTAGTTATATGGAGAAATTGGATAAGCTGGGTTTCATCTTACTGGAATATGGGAAGGGGGGGGGGAAGGGGGAGGGGTATCATGCTGGTTTACAACATTAGGAGTGGTATAGGAAGGATAGACAGTTAGAAGCTTTCTGCCAGGGTAGGGCAGTCAAGAACTAGAGGGCACAGGTTGAAAGTGAGAGGGGTGATTTATGTGATCTGAGGAGCATGATTTTCCACATAGAGCGTGGTGAATATTTGGGATAGGCTGCCAGAAGAGGTAATGGAGGCAGATCCAGGGTTTAAAATGTATTTGCGCATGTAATTGGACAAAAATGGAGTTGAGGAATACATGCCTAATGCGGCAAATGGAATTAGTGTAGAGAAGCATCACAGTCAGCATGGATGAAGGGACTGTAATGATCAGCTTCTGTGAACTATGTTTCTATAATAAATAAAACTCAGAAGAGTCTATCAGGATATAATGAGAGGAGAGGAGATCTGAAAATATGTTGACAATAGCCAAACTTGAAAGGCAACCCTGAGTACCATGTTATGTAAATTATTGTGAAAACAAATGATGCAATTCTAACATTTGTGAAAGTGGTTCTCAGCTATGCACACTTGTGACATTTGCATTGATGATTTCTGCAAACTCTGGTTAATATACTTGGCAATATTCATTGAAATTTCCTTTGCAGGGTCTAAGACTGCATTTTTTTGGCTTATGATTTGTGTAACCTCAGTGACAGGAATGGCAGTCAAGAGGAGCAGGGCTTTCAATGTTTAAGGCATCCAGGTCCTGCCAGATTATTGCCATATCAGGCAATTTAGAATGAATAGGATTAACACATTTAATAGCCCTTCTAGTTCCTTTCTCAAGACCAAGAGATTCAGGAGAAAATAATGTTTTGATTTGTTTTAATAGTGAAAAAAGATTATCCCCTGCAATTCACATTAAACTCAACAGTATAATTGAGAATTAGAAGACAGGTTGGCATTGATTGGCTTCAGGAATAGCAAAGATTGTCACGTTTGATGGGTGGTGCCATGAAAGATTTGAAGACAAAGGTAAAGATTTGTTTTTGACCATTAGGGACCAGGTGGCCACTTGACCATGATGACTGTAGCAAGGACGATAGCAGGTCTGCACACAACTGGCTCTGGCACTTTATGAATGGCCAGTTCATCAGTCATCCAAGGAAACTCCCAGAAATGGGTGACACAAGGGTGCAGCAGTAGAGTTGCAGCCTTAAAGCGCAACGGAACCGGGTTCGATCCTGACTATGGGTGCTGTCTGTGTGGAGTTTGTACATTCTCCCTGTGACCGCATGTGTTTTCTCTGGGTGCTCCAGTTTCCTCCACACTCCAAAAATATACAGGCTTGTAGGATAATTGTCTTGGGTAGAATTGTAAAATTGTTCCTAATGCGTAGGATAGCATTAGCATACGGGTGATGGCTGGTCGGCGCGGACTCAATGGACGGAAGGGCTTGTTTCTGCGCTCTCTATCTCTGAAGTCAAAATATTTGCCATTGGTGCATTTTAGGTTTCCAGTTCAAATGTGTCTCTTACACTGTTCCTGAACCACACAGATATTAGAGGCACTGGTCTCCAATGGAATATGTTAAACAGTGTTTCAGAGACATCATAATTGCATTGGTAATTTTAGTACATTTTTTAAAACTTGTATAGTATTTGTGAGCTTTGCTGTATTACTTTATTTCCTACATTGATCTTTTCGCAGGTGGGAGCTGAAATAATTTGTAGTATTTAAAAAATATATTGGCTTTGGTGATTGCTCACACTTAATTTGTCATTCTCTTGATTGATACGTGGGACATAAACATGCTTCTACTTGTATTACATGCCTGTTTAGTTGTTGCGGGTTTCTTCCAATGGAATTCCATCCAGTCAAATGCACCTGCATTGCAGAATGTGCCTATATTTATATAAAAGCCTAAAACCTCAAGTTTGCTGAAACTCATTTGTGTGCACCAGACATTTTATATTTCGATATAAATGTAACTATATTATAAATCTTAAATTGAATTTTTAAAAAGCAAAATTTAAAATACTGACTTATTGTTAAGTAAATGTTACTCATTTTGTAAAGAAAATGAATTGCAGCTGGTTGACTCTAATTATTTTCTTGTAGCTGCTTCCTGTCTTTACTCTTGGTGGCTGCAGTTGTTTGGAAGATCAAACAAACTTGCTGGGCTTCTCGAAGGAGAGAGGTAAGAAATAATGGTTATTGGAGATCCACTTTTATAAATAGCATTAATTAGTTAAATGATCTGGTATACACTTAGTCTTCATGCTCTATTATAATACAGAAGGAGACAACTGTAATTTTATTAATTTCTTATTCATTGACCAAAATTCACTCTGCAATTGGCTCACCGAAATTATCAAAAGATTTATTAATCCGTAAACAGTAAAATGGTTATAATTTCATTCCGATCTTTTCCATTCTTAGTGAACTGTAATTCTTGAAATTTAGAAAGGATATTTTTTGCTACTTTGTGTGATATGACTGGAATAATCAGTTGAAACATTTTTCTTGGTTAGCGCATAGCTCGATCCTTGGATAGGCTATGGATAATTAAAGACTGATTTGCACGTGGTGTCATTATGTACGATGATGCTCGAGGATTTGAAATTGCAAGATTATTTCAGGGGTTGTCAGGGAAACATTCAATGCCGCTGCCTGTGTGCACACTGTAAATAGTGATCAAACTTGAAAGGCATGACCTCTTACATTATGATTTATTACAGAGCAAAATTCAGTTAACGGTTTCCATAATTCTGAATAATCCATCTGACGTGTTTTTTTATAAACAAAATAATTTGAATTGCTAAACCTACTGTGTCTTTTATGAATATAATAAACCTACTGAAAATGGTTGGATGACTTCTGCACAGTGTTGAAAGGCGCCGATGATGTATAACATTTATTTCCTTCAGAGAAAGTTTTTCAATTAGATTATATGTTGTTCCTGGAATATGATTTTCAGAACATAAATAATCTTCTGCCCCGTTATCTTAAAAATTTCAGCGACTTTGAAGGCTTATTTATTGGGTGATAATGCATTACACTACGAGTTTTGTTTTGCTTCATGTTGGTGGAGACAAACTTCACACCATCCATCCATACATGCAGTTCAATGGAGACATGCCACATATTCAACATACTTGTGTGGATGGTACACATGTATTTACTTCAACTTGTAAAAATTGAATAAGGTTTGCAGTATATCTTTAAAATAAACCATACTTCATTGCTTCCTTGAGAATGTTTACACTTTAGTGATTGATTTTATATTTACCATTATACATATCAGATCCATTGCAAGATTCTTTAAAACCCATGTTTGAGTTAACATAGTTGGAAAATAAATTGCAGGTAAAGTTCAACAGAAATATAATCTGTTATAATTTGTAATTTGTACTGTTGGAAACATCCATGTTTGATGTTGTTCACAGAAATAATGGATGGATGCTGAAGTGATTTGTTGTCCATGAGAGCCAATTTATTGCAGGTAAATGCTACTAATGGCAAGCCTGTTACGCATAGCCTGAAAATATGTCATAATAAGGTATCTGTAGTGTCCAGAATAATTGGATGTTTCATCTGAAAATGGAAATGTATTTATGATTTTTTTCTTTGTCTTTGTATTTGTATTGTGGAACTAATTTATAGGTGGAGTTGTTAAAATGGTGATTGTGCATGGTGCAGGTTGGGAGATAACACTAGATTCATGGCTGTGGACTGCTAAGTAATGTGATATTACTGATGGTTCGTCCAGTGAAGCTACGTGGGTGGATTTGAGAAATGAAACTGGGATGTGTGAATTAGTAGAACAAATATGCCAGGAGATTGCAGGCAGGTGCAAGACCAGTAGGATTACCATAGTAGGGGATTTAACTTTTCCAATATAAACTTGGACAGCCATAGTGCCAAGGCCTTAGATAGGGTGGAATTTGTCAAATTTGGTCAGAAAACATTCCTTCGGCGATAGGGAGGAGAGGGCAAAGCATGACCTACAAGTTAAAATTCTGAATTGGGGCAAGGCCAACTCTGATGATATTAGACAGGAACTTGCTAAAGTTGATTGGAGTAGGTTGTTTGCAGGCAAAGGGACATCCAGAAAATGGAACGCTTTCAAAAGTGGTGAGAGTTCAAAGAATACATGTTCCTGCCAGAGTGAAGTGCAAAGCGGCTCGTTGTAAGGGAGTTTGGATGACAGGAGAAAATAAGGCACTAGTCAGGAAAAGGGGGGGGATGGGCCATGAATAGGCAGCTGGGATCAAGTGTATGAGGCTCATACTTAAGAAATCAAGAGGTCGGAGGATAGAATTGGCGGAAAAGATGAATGCGAATCAAAGATATTTTGTAAGTACATTAAGGAAAAGAGGGTAATTTGACAGAGAATAGGGGCCCTCAGAAATCAAAGCAGCCATCTATGAGTGGAGTCGCAGGGGTGGGCAAGGTGCACAATTAATATTTCTCCTGTGCTTTAACGTTGAGAAAGACATGAAGATGCGGTTAGTTGGGAAAGTTAATGGTAATGTTTTGAGGACAGTCCATTATACAGACGAGGAGATGCTGAATGTCCTAAGATAAATCCCCCAGGCCTGATCAGGTGAGATCCAAGGACAATGTGGGAGACTAGAGAAGAAATGGCAACAACAATGACTGAGGCATATGAATCATCATTCACCACGGGTGAGGTGCCAGATGGCTGGATGGGCACCAATGCTGTGCTTCTATTTAGGAAAGGCTGCAAGGTAAGCCCAGGAACTATAGACCAGTAATCCCAATATCTGTGGTAGGTACATTGCTGGAGAGGACAAGTTGGATAGCTTTAGTACATTTGGATAGTTAGAGGCTGATTAGGGATAGGCAGCGTAATTTTGGATGTAGGAGGTTGTGTCTCATGTATTTGATTTTGTTTTTTGAAGAAATAAGGAAGAAGGCTGACAAGGCCAAGGCTGTAGACAATGTCAATGTGGACGTCACCAAGCCCTTTGATAATGTTCTGCATGATCGGCTGCATTGGAAGGTTAAATCACATTGGATGCCCAGATGTAGAATTGGCTTCATGGAAGGAAGTAGAGGGTGATGGTGGATGAGAATGTACAAGGCATGATTAGTGAGTTTGCAGATGACGCTAAAGTAGGTGGTATCGTAGACAGTAAAGATAGTTATCATAAATACAACAGGAACTTGAGTAGCTGGGCTAGTTGTCTGAGGAATGGCTAGTGGATCTTAATGCAACTAACTGCGAGGTGTTGCATTTAGTGAAGTCAAACCCATGGCAGGATCTTCACAGTGAAAGATAGGGCACCGGGATGTGTTGTGGAGCAGAGGGATACAGGAGTATAGGTACATAGTTCCCTGGAAGTGGCATCACAGGTGGACAGGGTGGTAAAGAAGGCTTTTAGTACATTGGGGTTCATCAGTCAGGGTATTGAGTGTGGAAGCTGGGACGTTACGTTACAGTTGTACAAGATGTTGGTTGTCGCATTTGGAGTATTATGTTCAGTTTTGGTCGCCCTGCTGTAGAAAGGATGTAATTAAGCTGAAAGAGTGCAGAGGAGATTTACAAGGGTATTGCTAGGATTCGAGGACATGAGCTATAGGGAGTGATTGGGACTTTATTCTTTGGAGCTCACAAGGCTAATGGGCCTGTCCCACTTAGGCGATTTTTCAGCGGACTGCTGGCGACTGTCAAGTTGCCGGCGGTCGCCTGATAAACCGGCAACTGGAATGGCGACTGTCAGAGTGGAACACACACACATCGCTTCCTTCACCAGCCCGTTATGCAGGCGGGTGACAGGGCAAGCGGGGGGAGCGCTGTCTAAAAAATTCACACGGTGCAAAGCCAAGGTGAAACAGACACACACCGCGATGAACTGGAAGGTTGGCGCTGTAAAAAGATGGCTAAAGCACAGTGTACGGTAAGTCCTTTAAAAGGGGGGGGGGAGAGAGGGAGGAGAATGAGTGGAGACAACTTTTAAGAAGCCAGAGATACACCGCTGTGAAGCTCAGTGGACATTTAACATTACCGGTCAGTTATCCTTGGCACTGAAAAGTATTGCTTACCTATTTTTTCCCAATGATCCAATAAAATTCACCAGTCAGCACCGGCTACAACCTACGAGAACCTCCGAGAACCTTCGACCTCCTGGCAACCCATTACGACCTCCTGGCGACCCACCTACAGCTCGAGAATTCTCGCTATTCTCCATGTTGAAAATTTCACGGTGACCATAATTAGGCCGTGACTAGTTCCCAGAAAGCAGGAACTCCTCACGACCATGAATGCGATTCCCCGGCAACCACCAGCGAACATGTGGCGACCATGTGGCGACTGCATAGTCTCCTGCAGACGCCTAAAAATCACCTAAGTGGGACAGGCCCATAAGGGTGATCTTTTAGACGTGTAAAATCATGAGAGGAATTGATAAATACATAGAGCCTTTGACCAGGGAAATCAAGTACCAGAGGACTTAGGTTTAAGGTGGGTGGGGCAAGATTTAATCGGATGTCGCAGCGTGACTTTTCACACAGTCAGTGGTGGGTATATGTAATGAGCTGCCAGTGGAGGTAGTTAGTATAACAGCAGGTATTAGGCAGGTAGTATAACAGCATTTAAAAGGCACTTGTATAGGTACATGGACAGCAGGCACGTGCCGTCAGGGTAGGCAAGGTAGGCACTGCCTACCCGGACTAAAATTATGAAATGACAATTATTAAATATAAATAGTAAAGGCATGGGAGAATTATGCCTATCTAAGAGATCGATCTCTTAGGTAGGCATAATTCTCCGTGCCTTTCTTCCGCAGCACTAGCAACACGCAAAGTTCTGTGCAGCTCACGTGCCGTCAGCGCTGCTTCAAGCCGTCAATTTAAAGCGGGAGCTGAAGGCAGCTGAAATTCTGCCTTTGCAGTACTGCGCATGCGCAGCAGCCTTCTGCGCATGCGCAGCGCAAGTTTCTTGGAGGGTTTTTAAAATATGGATTGTCATTATTTTAAGAGTATCTTAGGAAACAAAGAGAGAAGAATAGTAAAAACATAAGTGTTAATACTTCTTTTATCCATCTGGAAATAGTCTGTATTGAAACTCTCTTGTGTGGTTTCTTGTGTGTGATCAAAAACCCAGTTTCCGTATTCTCAAATTCTTTGTGACCTCAATGTATTGTAATAAATATGTCTTAATACAGAGACATGGATCATTTGGATATGCTGCCAGCATAATTTTAAATCCTGTCACACCTGGCCTAATTTGCTTTAGTAGGTCATAGATATAGAATGTAACCTTGTCTTCAGTTACTTCCATACTGTCTATTTGTAATTTTCCAAGTGTTTGCACTCGTTGTGCTGTCACTCATGCCATAAACATGAATACTTTCATACTGAGCTTGACCAAAGGTAAAGAAACACTTGATGACCATCACGAAGTAGTTTCAGTACCACACTTACATCCCAGATTGTCACGTACCTAGGTTTCGGTGGTTTGGAATTAAAGATTCCTTTCATTAGTCTGGAAACAATTGGGTGTGACCCAATTGAGTTTCTTTCTGAATCCAGAACCAAATATGAGGACAATGCACTTCTGGCTGAATTAATTGCACTACAACTCAGACCTTCATCATAATAAAGTTTTGACAGAAATTCTAAACATTTGAAATATCTGCAGTACTTTATTGCACATTCTTTTGTACCCAGAACTCTTCCCATTTCTTAATATAAGAAAGGTACTGTTTTTGAGTGCTCTTCCTCCAGGCTGCCATAAGCATGTCCACAGTATGCTCAGACAGTCCTCGTCCCAGAAAAGGCATTCTTAAAACCTGCAAATCAACAAATCCAAACGATCCTATAATGGATGTTGTTCCCCTGTACAGGGTGCAGCAATAAATTACTCTTTTTTGGGACTTTCATCAACATTTGTGTTGTTAATTCTAATATCAACGGATACCTTGGCTGTGTAGGCCAATCTGGTACTACCAATACCCTTGAAGCAGCATCTTGCCTGATTTTAAGCAAACATTGGCTTATGAGGCAGAAAGGTGGAAATATATATGAAAACATACCACCCCAATGTAGCGAGAAAGCATCAATCGCCACTGCTCCTGGATCTGGTTTCCATGAGACATATCTCGATAGCTGATGATTCAAGTCGATGTCGGTCATTCCAAATCTGATGACTATATCATTGAATACCTCTTGATTCAACATCCATTCTTTATTATCATGGAACTTTTCGTGACCTGGTGTCTGCTATCGTTCATTCTACCTGGTAGATAGATAGCTGAAATCCAAATGTTCTTTTCAATACACCAAGCCCAAAGTTGATTAACCATTTTGTCACAAGACCCCGACTTAATTCCATATCATTAATATAAAGAACTACTGTTGTGTTATCAATTTGAACTTGAACATGCTTATTAGTTGTGTTAGAACAATAAGCTTGGAGCCCATAGAAACATCCTAGAAGCTCCAAATAGTTAATTCCCCATGTCTGCAGTAACAATGATTCTTCCTGATTCCATCTGCCTCCTCAGCTAGATGTTAAGTCAGTTGCACCCCATCCTGGTGCACTGGCATCAGTTTGTAATATCATGGAAGGTTGTTCAATCAGCACTTTGCTGGAACTGCTTGAGACATGTAGAATCCACCACTGCAGATCAGAAACAGCATTTGTTGTTAGTTGCATGGTTCTATCAAAATGACCAACATGAATTCTCGGTGCCTGTTCTTTAAGTCTCTGCAGCTGTTGATAATGTAATGGTCCGAATTGGACTGCTGGGAATGCTGCTACTAATTTTCCCAGTACACGAGCCACCTGTCTAATTGAAGGTTTTTGCTCGTTTAGGAGATTACTGCAATCTTTAATCAAATGCACCCTTTTCCCTGGGCAAAGTAATATTCATTTGGACTGAATCAATTGTGAACCCCAAATAATTAATAGAGGTACATGGTGTTAACCTAGATTTCTGTGGATGAATTAGAAACCCCAAATTTTCAAAAGTTGATTTCACAACTGCAACAGATACTTCTGTTGACTGTTTTGTCTTTCCTATAATCAAGACATCATCCAAATATGCCATTAGTACATGCCCCTGGCTACTCAGCAAGCCCAGAATTGGTTTTAACAATTTTGTGAATATTCTGGGTGCAGATATTAACCCATTAGGCAGAGCTTTGAACTGCCACAACTGGTTCATCCATTTAAATTTAAGATACTTCCTATCTTCTGAATGAACAGACACTGAATAATATGCATCTTTCAAGTCTATAGTTGCCATATAACATGCTTCTGAAATAAGCTGTTTGGCAGTCACAAATGTTTCCATTTTAAAATGTCTAAATTGCACAAAAGGATTCAGATTTATCAAATCTACAAGAATCCTACATCCTCCATCCTTTTTTGATCGAGGGAATATATTTGACACAAATTGGTGACTTTGGTAGACTGATTTTTCAATAACCCCTTTTTTATATAGGGTTTCAATTGCAACCTGAACCTCCATCACTTCTTTTTGTACAAAGTGCAGAGTTCGGCTAGGAACATGCTGAACAGGCAAATCATAATTTGGATTGAATTCAATTCGAAATCCTTGTATATTATTCAGGATTACCACATCTGAAGTAATTTTCTTCCAATTATTATAGAAGAAATGTAACCTGCCTCCAACTTTTGGACTTAATCCAGTTAGTATGTTCCCATGAGAACCAGGTCCACCTACCTCTTGAGTCATTTGAGTACCCTGAGATTCCTGGGTTCTCCCGGAAGCACGCCCACTGGTTCTTGCTCCCGCTGCAGGCCGGCAACTACGTCCCTGCGTTGATGAGCGACTTGGTCCAGGATCCGTATGACGTCTGAAAGGATACTTCCTCTTTACAGACTTCACACCATTGATGTCTTCATCAATCCTGTTTTCGCTTCATCTTCCAACTCTTTAATACGTCTCCCGAGATCTCTCCAAAGAGTAAGTTGGGTAATTTGTATATTACTTGGTTTGCAGAGTGCTGCGAATTTTGGATTCATAGTAGACCGTATAGCACTTCTCGAAGTGGGTGCTGTTCGTCATCTTTTGGTTGTTACCTGCTATTCTGGTAAAAGCAGTTATTCCAGAACCCAGCAGCTTTAATATTCTCTGCAACTGATTCCAGATACTCTTGCAGTCTCATCCATTTCATGCTGTTCCAGCTAATGGTAAACCAAGTAATTTATTAAGGAGGCCAGTTCTTCCTAATGGCTCTCCTGACCCTGACGGGGCAGCGAATCCTACTACCAGGGGTGGAACATCTGGCAGCTGCCTTTCATCGCCTTGTACAGCCTCACCGTCAGAGTCGGGGTCTGAAATCTCATGACCCGTAGCACGCTCCTCATTCCTGAGGGTGCATTCCATCAGCCCTGAGCCAGGTGCTGTTAAGCTGCTCCTGCAGCTTGGATTACAGTACACTCCTTCCTGAGTGAACTTTTGCTCCAACAACCTATGAAAAAGGCTTCTATTTGGGCAATACGCTCGAAAGCAATATCTAGCCCTGTACCAGGAGCTGTTTGAGCTGTTTCCAGCAGCTTGGCTTTCAGAACACTCCTCCCTGAGTGAACTTTGCTCCAACAGCCTGTGTAAAAGGCTTTCTATTTGGGCAATACGCTCTAAAGCAGTATCTAGCCCTGGAGCTTCTTCATTGCCTGGGACTCCCTCCGTTGGGATTTAAACTTTGTCTTTTGCCCGACAGGCGCTGACTGTGTTTTCACCAGCCCCAGGTCCACAGTCGCTATGCTCACCGCTGGCGACTGTACCGGGGTTTAGAGGCGGTTGGTCTCTAACCGCGGACTCCCGACTTCTGTCGGCTATGTCGCTCGCCTCTTCCCCCTGTCCGATTTTTCCCATGGCGTCTGTGGAAAAAATCGCCATAGACCCACAGTAAACGGACCTGGAAAACCTGTAAAAAAGTTTTTACTTACCTTGTAGTTGTAAAACTACAAACCAGTCGAGGAGCACTGCTCCTCACGTCCGTTTGCGTCAAGGCGTCTGACGTAATGACGCACAGGCGCACTGGCGGGGTTCTTCACGTAGTCACTCACGTGACTCCGAAGTAAAATGGAATTTGTGTACCAATAACGTGGTAAGTACATTTCTTGGTGTTTTATGTTTTTAAATACCGTATTTCCCATGGTGGGTGGAGAGAGTTCCTTTCACAGTGTTTGGGGAGTCTGGCCCAGGGTAAAGTTGCGGGGAGGGCAGGAGCGTTGTGAAGGAGGGGGTCAGGGCCAGTAATCCACTTGCGACGCTCCGGGCACGGAGCCACCGCATTGTGGCCGGGGAGTGAATTTGCTCGGGTGGCTGCCGCAGTGCTCCAGGCACGGACAGCAGAATTGGCCGCCACTTCCGAGGAAGGAAGCAGCTCGGGTGACTGCGAGCGGCTGCCGGGACCCGACAGCAGAACCGGCCGCCACTTCAGCGCCTTCTGCTGATCCCCGCTCACCTCTGGCAGTGCTCTCCGTCTGAACACCTCTCTCCTGCCGCTCGCCGGCCGGATTCCCGCAAATCCTTAAATTCCGACAGCACGCTCAAGGGACCAATTGAGGTTACTCGGCTGTGGGAATTTAAGGATTTGCGGGAAGCGGCTGACATGAGTGAAGCCGGCAAGCGGCAGGTGAGAGGTGTTCAGATGGAGAGAACTGCCAGAGGTGAGCGGGCCGGCAGAAGGCGCTGAAGTGGCAGCCGGTTCTGCTGTCGGGTCCCGGCGGCCGCTCGCAGTCACCCGAGCTGCTTCCTTCCCCAGAAGTGGCGGCCAGTTCTGCTGTCCGTGCCCGGAGCGTTGCGGCAGCGGTGAGTGAGTCTGACATGATCTCTGACCCCCTCCTTCTCAACACTCCTGCCTTCCCCACATCTTTAACCCCTGGCACAGACTCTCCACACGCTGTGAAAGGAACTCTCCCTCCAATTGGACCCTTGAATTAGTATTGTCATTCAATAAGATGACAACTGATTCAATGTCCCTGTGTGCTCCCGTTTTTCCCACCATCTCTCCACCTGCCTTCATCCTCTGCCCCCCACCCATTCAGTAATTAAAAAGTGAAGGAGATTTAGAAGCCTTGGGAAAATTGAATTGTTACTTAATTTTATTTTTTACGGAGAGAACAATCTCGCATGCGCGGTTTAAGATTTTTTTTTAAAGTCGACTGACTGCCTACCCTGAGTAATTATTCACGGCACGTGCCTGATGGACAGGAAAGGTTTAGTGAGATGTGGGCCGAACGTAGGCAAATGAGACTAGCTTACGGTGGATCCTACATTTTGTCAGCATGGATGAGTGGGCTGAGGCCCTGTTTCCATGCTGCATGACGATGGCACTATGTTTTCAAAGATAGATTTGCTTTCTCAAAGAACTTTGCAATGAACTCTCAATTAGTAGCTGGAGCTTGGATTTATATAATACCTTTTACAAAGTCTGCAAATCCCAAAGTACTTTTCTGCCACTTAATGAGGAAAATGCGGCAAGCAATTTATGTATAATAAAAGCAATGATCAGATAATCTGTTTTAGTGATGTTGATTACAGCACAAATATAGAACAAGACACCGGAATTATTTGCTGTCTCTTATCGGCTAAAATGCCATGGAAATTTGGATTCTGCCTGAGAAACTAATTTTAATGCCTCAACTTACAGATAGTGAAATAGTTCACATAGATTCCAGTATGCGATACACATAATTATGTTAACCTTTTCTTTGCCTCCACACATGTTCACTTCTTTCAAAAATATGATCCTTACAAAATAAGCAGTTTTGTATAGTACAATAGCACAAAAGAGAAAAAGACAATGTGTATGGCTTTAGTTTTACGCAGGTCTAATCATATCATTGTATAAATGATTGCAGCAATGTGAACATTGAAATTATTTGAAAGTATGACTGACATTGACATTTTTCCTGCAATAAGAAATATTGTTGTGGCATTATCATCTGGTGTTAAATCATTTAATAATTTTGTAAGAATGTCATTTTAAGATGAGATAACTGCTTTAATGCTTACATAAATCAGAATTCATTTTCTAAACCATTGATTAAAAATATTTATAAGAATTTAAGCCAATTTTAATATTTGCGTGCACATATCTAGAATAATTCTTGATACATTGACATATTTCAAACTGAACAGATGTTATTGTGATATTTAAAAAAATATTTACATGAAAGCTATTAAATGCTACCATGCAAAAATTTTCCAGAATGATACATTACTCTTTCTGATATTTAACATTTTGGAGGGAGTATTGGAATATTTATTGATGCTTTGCTCATTAATGTTTAAAATATAACATGTCATGTGTGATACTAAATCTGTGAATATTGGTTATTAATTGAATATTACTAAATCATGGTCATATCAATTTGCTAAATGCATTCATTTCTTTTGAGATTAACTATTACATTAGCTCTCAGTAGCACATTTATTAAAAATCCAAATTAATCTCTCTCTCTTTTTATTTAACAACATTTTCTAATCTATTGACTCTTCTTAATGTGCCTCTTTTCTCCACTCTGCGACATTGTTTAACCAATAAGCTCAATCGTCTCAGTTCACCTTATTGATGCACTAACTTATAGATGCAGACATAGCAGTTGTATACACTGACCCAATTTTCTACTTTGATTATTGCTTGATTAGTCTGAAGAAGGGTCCCCATCCAAAGCTTTGTATGTCTAGTTCCTTGCTGTTTGTTTTTTCTTCATGGCTTGGGAAGATTCTTTTAATCAAAAATGAGTGAAAATAATAACTTTTCACAGCTTTTGTTATAGACTCATACAGAGTGGAAGCAGGCCCTTCAGCCCAACTTGGCCATGCCGACCAATATGCCCCATCTACACTACTCCCACCGGCCTGCGATTGGCCCATATCTCTCTAAACCTGTCCTATCCATGCACCAGTCCAGATGTTTCTTAAATGTTGCCATAGTACCTGCCTCAACAACCTCCTCTGGCAGCTCGTTCCAATCACCCACCACCCTTTGTGTAAAAAAAAAATCACCCCTCAGATTCCTATTGAATCTTTCCCCCCTCACCTTAAACTCATGTCCTCTTGGTTCCCAATTTCTCTACTCTTGGCAAAAGTCTGGCATTTACCCGATCTATACCTCTAATGATTTTGGACGCCTCTTATTTGCCCCTTATTCTCCTGTGCTCCAAGGAATAAAGTCCTAGCCTATTCAACCTCTCCCTATAGCTCAGGCTCTTGAGTCTAGGCAACATCGTTGTAAACCCTCTCTGTATGCTTTACCGCTTTTGCAACATCTTTCCTATAACATGGTGACCAAAACTGAGCACAATGCTCTAAATGTGATCTCACCAACGTCTTATACATATATCTGCAACATGACCTCCCAACTTCTATACTCAAGTCAATACCCAGACTGACGAAGGCCAATGTGCTGAAAGCCTTTTTGATCACCCTGTCCACCTGTGACACTACTTTCAAGGAACCGTGTGCCAGCACTCCTGGATTCCTCTGCTCCATGACACTCCCCAGAGCCCTACCATTCACCGTGTAGGTCCTGCCTGCAGGGCTGCCAACATTGGATGAGAGTTGGGAGTGAGAAATTGCGAGAGACCAAGCCCGAGGGAGCGTAGAGACCGGGGTGGGGGGGGGGGGGGAAGGGTGTGGGAGGAGGGTGTGTCCCCCCCCCCATTGGTACGGAGCTTTTGCATTTTTCAGCTTGAAATTGTGCAATCTGGTGCATACTGTAGCGTGTCTTTTAACTTACATTTGAATGCAATATATATGCTTTAAATTGGATTAGCTATGAATAAGGTTAGACTAAATTACATTCCTAATTACATTCCACAGTAGAGCCAGGCTCTGATCAACACGTGCAGCACATGAATGGTCTTAGTATATTCATGTATGGAAATCAGATTATAATCAAACACTTGTCCCATGTTGACCAACCTGGGTCTTACTGCACACCTGGTACTACTCCTGACCCTGACTCCAGTTGCATACCTTCCCTCATTCCTGACCCTGAGTCCAGCGTTACACCTGGTCCCAGCTTTGACTGCACACATAGTACTATTCCAGACCTTGACTCTGGATGCACACTTGGCCTTGTTCCTAGCCCCTTTGCACTGACAATATATCTGGCCCACACATAAAGCCCCATATCTGACCCCCTGGACTTAAAGTATTACGTTCAAGTCCACAGGTGCTTATCTAATGCGGTGATCTTTTATGGGGCACTTCACAGACCAAATTATCTATAACAAAATTTGCTACATCCATTGGCTTCCTTGTTATCTAACATGCTAGTTACTTTGTCAAAGAAGTCATCAATTGGTTGAACACAATTTCTCATCCATAAAATTATACTCACTGAGCTGTATAAGTATTCTGTTACCATTTCTTTCATTTTCCTAACAAACTGTCCTTAAGTCATTTTCACCCCCAATATTTTCAGTATCTTGCTGTCTTCCTCTCAGCTGGGACTTTTCCGAAATGCAAAGTCCAATAACTATATATTTAAGCAATATTATTCTATTAAATGTGATCTTGAGAGTACATCATATTTTCTGTGGTATTCATAACACAACAATGATAAAAAGATCTTTGTTTTGATTGCACCTACCAACATGCATACATTATTAAATTACAGTTAATATGTACCGATGGCAAATTTTTGTTCCAATGCTCCCCATTGCTCCCTCCCACCTCACTGCTCCCCATTCCCAATTACTTTTACATTGAAGTGATTGAAATCCAAGTGAAGTTTAAATGGCATCATAAAACCTCCGGAATGGATGATATTCATTACGTGGTTGGTTGGGGTTAGTATCAGCACAATTACTATATTAAACTTTGAATCTTCAGATGTCCTGGTTCAAGCTAAAACTAAAGACAAATAATAATCTCCTCACACATTCCCCTGCAAGTATCTCTGTCACTCCTTTAAAATATGCCCCTTCTTTGAACAAGCTCTTAAATATCTAATCTGAATCAGTTTCCATCTGATTACACGCCTTGAGGATGTTCATCTACATGTCCAATTAATAAAACAACAAGATTAGGGACATTTCTATTCAACCTGTCAAAGGAATTGGGGGGCGTTTAGAAATAGTCAGTGAGGTAACCAAACATAATAGTTGAGTGGCAAATGACAATAGTGCTACCTTCCCAATATTTACCTGAATGAAATAATGGGTTAACAGGGCTGTATGTTGTGACAGACAGCCTGACACCTTGCATGTCATTTTAATATTACACTTATCCCATCCCCCTGGATGTGCCGGATGAATAAATTAAGGTTTTGTCAACTAATTACAAATCAGGCTAATTACAAATCAGTAAAATTAGCCAACATCGAAACATGAAGTGCTAAGCATTGGGATCCAGACATTACGGACAACTGGCCTCAGTTCCCCGCTCACATCTGGCTGTGTTCTCCATCTGAACCAGGGGCCACGGAGCGTTTTTGATAGTGGGGAGGCTGAGCGATCACTGATCACTGGCCTTGGGGGTACCCGGTGAGGGAGTGGAGCAACCGAGTGGGGAGAGGGTGTGGAAGAGGGGTGTCCCCCCTCCCAGGGTAGGGACTTTTTGAAACTTGATGTATTAAAATCATGTTTTAGTGCATTGTAGAAGTATGATTTCAATGTTTTTTGTATGAAGTATTTTTAAGAGGTAACTTTTTAAGGATTAACTTTTTCCACACAAAGGGTGGTGGGTGTATGGAACAAGCTGTCAGAAGAGGTAGTTGAGGCAGGGACCATCCCAACATTTAAGAAACAGGTAGACTGATGCATGGATAGGACAGGTTTGGAGGTATGGACCAAAAGCAGGTAACATAGCTGGGACATGTTGGCGGGTGTGGGCAAGTTGCACCGAAGGGCCTGTTTTCACACTGTATCACTCTATGACTACATTATACCTCCACCATGCATGAATGCATCAAAATCAAGTGATCGAGTTTTATTGCCATAAACTCAAGTATAGAAACATAGAAAACAGGTGCAGGAATAGGCCATTCGGCCCTTCGAGCCAGCACTGCCATTCAATATGATCATGGCTATTCATCTAAAATCAGTACCTCTTTCCTGTTTTTTTCCCCCATATCCTAGCAATGTTACAAAATTTTGAGATTTAAAAAATAAAGTCTGCAATTTATCCCATCAGATAAAGCATAAAAAGAAGTTTAATTTGACACTTAATTCACTTTCATATCTTCAGTATTAAAAAAGTTATGGCCATTATCATACTCAGAAATTAGCATCTAGTTCCCTATTGCTTTTCCATTGACTTAACACAAAAGCTGTGATCGAGGACAGTTAAAAGCCCATAACTTTCTTAAAAATTATGGTAACTGAAAGAAATTTTCAGGTATTATAGATTGAAGCATTCTGAAACAAATATGAAACAATCTTACTTCGAAGACATGAAAGTAAAGCATATAATTAGTTAGTTACCTAATTGTAGCTAATTACAAAATTCAATTACTAGATCTAAACATCTATCAATTTCTTAAGAATAGATTAACATTTTTAAATAGCCTAAGTGTCCAAATAACATTCACACAATAATTCACAATATAACATAATTTTTTTATCTAATTTTCATGAATTTACAGGCCAAATGGAAGGAATTGAATGTTTAATACCTGTAAATTAATGGGGATTTAATTCATCTTGCGAGTGAGAATTTCTGGAACGCGATCTTTTGGAACGTTCATTTGCGGTGAATTTAACCCCGTATTGGCATGAAAAATACTGCCGTTAATTCGGGGAATAAAATCACCGTGTCGCATGACAAAATGTGAATTAAAGGCTTCTTAAGAAGCACTTTTATACATTTAAAGAAAGCACTTTCGTTTACCTGTCCATTGTGTGAAATCCATCCCCGTTATTGGCGTTGACGCTTCAGGAGCTGATTTTAAAATGACTGTAGCGCTGACATAGACGATTTAATAAATAAAAAAAAATCACAAAACGCGGGTAGGAACGATTTTGTCAGCGAAGTTTTGTACTCCAACAAAATATTTCCAGGACAAGGGAGAAGAAACCGCGTTTTAACCCCGCCCCCCCCTTAAAGGCGCCAAAATCGCGCACACGGCCAGTGGCAGAATTACAGCGCGACTGAAGGTAAGTTTTGTAACATACCTACATATCCCTTGATTTCGTTAGCCCCAAGAACTAAATGTAACTCTCTCTTGAAAACATCCATTGAATTGGCCTGGACTGCCTTCTGAGGCAGAGAATTCCACAGATTCACAACTCTCTGCGTGAAGAAAGTTTGTCCTCATGTCAGTCCTAACTGGCCCACCCTTTATTCTTAAACTGTGACCCCTGGTTCTGAACTCCCCCAACATCGGGAACATTTTTCCTGCAGTTACAGTAAGTGAAAATCTAGCAGCCAAGCAGGATGCTTTCTCCAACCGCCCCCATTTGAAGTCCACTATCTTCCACCGTTTCTACCCAGTGCTTGGTACTTACTTCCAGCAACCACTGGTTGTCCTCCAGGATGCACCGAGCCGCAGCCTGATCCATGCCGGTCACCTGGGCGAATTTGGCACAGAGACTCTCACGGCAGCGGCGCAACGCTTCCGAACACCGCCGACGGCCTGGGACACTTGCACTGAGGCTGCTCCATGGCCGGAGCTGCAGCAAGCGACTCGCCAGCCCGGCAAACACTCGCCAGCTCCGCACCCCGTCCGCATCTGTCCCCGCCGCTGCTTCTGCTTCCAACACCCGTGGCCCATGCAGTTGATATGAGTTTTGAAATTTTCGTTGATCACAGAATTTCACACGAGTGAGCGTGAGAAATTTGTGATCAGCGTGAGAATTTTGCAAAATGCGTGATTCTCACGCTCAATGCATGAGTTGACAGCCCTGCCTCTCTCTATCCCCCCTCTCGCTCTCCCCTTCCCCCTCTCTTCTCTCTCCCCCTCTTCCTCTCCTCTTCCCCTCTCTCTCCCCTGCTCTCCTCTCTCTCCCCCCTCTCTCTCTCTTCCTCCTCTCCTTCCCAGCTCACTCTCCCCCTCTCTCGCCCCCTCTCTCCTCTCTCTCCCCCCTCTCTCCTCTCTCCCTCTCTCCCTCTCTTTCCCCTAACTCTCTCGCCTCTCTTTCCCCTAACTCTCTCTCCTTCCCTTTCCCCCTCTCTTTCTTCTTCTCTCTCCCCCCTCTCTCCCTCCTCCAACTCCCCCTCTCTTCCCCCTCTCCCTCTCTCTCTCCTCCCCTCTCTCTCTCTTTCTCCCTCCCTCTCTACCCCCTCTCTCTCCCTCTCTCTCTCTCTCCCCCTCTCGATCTCTCTCCACACACTCGCTCCCCTCCCTCTCTCACCTCTCTTTCTCCCCTCGCTCTCTCTCTCTCTCTCCTCTCTCTCCTCTCTCTCTCTCTCTCTCTCTCTCTCTCTCTCTCTCCTCCTCTCTCTCCCCCTCTCTCCCCCTCTCTCTCCCCCCATCTCTCCCCCATTTCTCCCTCGCACTTCACTCTCTCCCTTGCTCTCTCTACCCTCTCTCTTTCTCCTTTGTCTCTATCTCCTCTTTCTCTTTGCCCCCCCCCACTCTCTCTCTCTTTCCCCTCTACCCCCCTCTTCTCCCTCTCTCTTTTACCACCCCTCTCTTCCCCCTCTCTCTCTCCCTCCCTCTCCCCTTCTCTCCTACCCTCTCTCCTCCCTCTCCACCCCCTCTCTCTCCCCCCTCTCTCTTTCCTCTCTCTCCCCCTCTCTCTCCTCTCCCCCCTCTCTCCCCCTCCCCCATCTCCTTCCCCTCTCTCTCTCCCGCTCCCTTTGAGAATCTCTGTCCCTTCGGCACAGAGACTCTCACAGCAGCCTCCGACGGCCCGGGACTCTTGCTCTGAGGCTGCTCCATGGCCGGAGCTGCAGCGAGCGACTCGCCAGCCCCGCAAACACTCGCCAGCCCCGCTCCCGGCATCTGTCCCCGCCGCTCCATCCCTCCCTCAGCCCCGGCTCTCCAACACACGTGGCCCATGCAGTTTATATGAGTATTGACATTTTCGTTGATCACAGAATTTCTCACGACAGAGCGTGAGAAATTTGTGATCAGCGTGAGAGCGTGAAAACTTGTCAAAATGTGTTATTCTCACGCTCAAAGCGTGAGAGTTGGCAGCCCTGTGCCTATGTTAGACGTCCCACAATGCAACACCACACTTTTCTCACACTAAATTCCCACAATCATTCCCTAGTCCATCTTTTACTGGCCTTATACTATTAATTTTCCAAGATGCCATGGTGGAGTTGCATCGCTCCGCTAGAGTTGCTGCCTTTCAGCGCCCGAGACCCGGGTTCGATCCTGACTACGGGTGCTGCCTGTACGGATTTTTTACATGCTCCCCATGACCGCATGGGTTTTCTCCAAGATCTTCGGTGTCCTCCCACACTCCAAAGAAGTACAGGGTTGTAGGTTAATTGGCTTGGTTTAAATGTAAATTGTCCCGAGTATGTAGAGAATAGCGTTAATGTGTGGGGATCGCTGGTCGATGTGGACTCGGTGGGCCGAAGGGCCTGTTTCTGCTCTGTATCTCTAAAATTAAACTAAAACTAAAGATATACAAAAGTAAATGTTATGAGGGGCATGGGGCTAAAGGGTAGCCAGCACATCTAGGGCAACGTTGATTCTGATGACTCGTATGGCAGAGTGTTTCTATTGTGATTGCCTGAACTTGCAAAAGAAAGGTTGCAATGTATTGAATAAGTACTGAACTAAGTGAGGGTAGTCTCAGAGTTGAACAACAAGGTTCATTGGAGTATGATGATGCTATTAAATGATGCAGCATAGTTGACGTAGATGTAATTCTGACTTTTTTTATTCTGACGTTTTTAGTATTTAACAAAGTAGAAAGTTGATCAGAAAGGCTGAGAGTTACAAGAAGAATCTTGAAATTGACAATATTCAAGGAGATTGTAAATATGTTTGGGAACTTTTTTTGTATGAATCCCTTTCAAATCTACTGATGGTTTAAACAAGAAGCCCCTTTTCAAGAGCCTCTGAAGCAGTTACAATAAACCATAACCATTTTACTTTATACAAAGTGGGATGAGGTGACAGCTGTTTTCATACATATCTGATGCTTTTTGATTTAGCTTGAAAATGTAAGCATCTCATGATGCATTGTGTTTACCAGGAAGAAATAATATTTTCCAAAGATTCAGTGAAACAATGTACTCGTACTTGGAATTCAGGCAACAAAGCTAAAGCTGATGTATAGGTATGTTAAATGAAATCTCTCAAATAATTAAAGGTAGATAAAAATGCTGGAAAAATTGGCTGGTGGAGCGAAGGAATAGGAGACGTTTCGGGTCGAGACCCTTCTTCACCCCCTATCTTAAATACTTAAAGTTGTTTACTCTGTTGGTTTTCTGTGTATTTGGCTTTACTTTTACACGTTCAGAAAATCTCCCCAATATTTTTAACAACACACCATATTACTTTGTACATCAAGAATTCAATGTATTACGTTGTAAAAGCAATTGAATTCATCTTTTTAAAAATCTAAATCCATAAAATCATCAACTTCTCCAAACATCTGGGAGCTCACATTTTTTACTGTGGGTTTTTTCCTGCTAATGGAAAATTGGGTACATAGCACTGGGACATTCCCTTCAGACTACAATGTCCACAGCGAACATGTTGCCAAGTTCAACTAATCTCTTCTGCCTGCACGTGATCCATACCTCTCCATTCTCTGGATAGGGATACTTACTTACTTACTTACTTACTGTGACACAGAAGGAGACTCAGCTCCATCCTTACTTTCAGCAGAACAATCCCATCAGTCCCATTCTGCTGCTCCTTGTATCCCTGTGCCTCATGCAACTTGCTTTCCCTCGCACGTGCTCATCAACTCTCATTTCATGCTTTTGCTGCTTACCTTCACTGAGGAATAACTTACAGTTACCAATTAACATAGCGGATTGTTCTGAACCCATCCTACTTTCCAGGGCTGTGACTGAAGATTTAAGTGGGAATGGTTCCCGCTAGGATTTCTACCCCCGGGAAGAAACATGACACTAAAATTGATTTCATAAGACATGAATAAGAGACAAAACCAATTGGAATCCAATTGGAAATGCAATCCAAACACAATTGGAAATGCACAATCCAAGGACCCAAGCAGTATTTCCAGGTGAGACAGAGGTTCACCTGCACCTCCTCCAACCTCATCTATTGCATCCGCTGTTCTAGGTGTCAACTGCTCTACATCGGTGAGACCAAGCGCAGGCTTAGCGAACGCTTCGCCCAACACCTCCGCACAGTTCGCATTAACTAACCTGATCTCCCGGTGGCTCAGCACTTCAACTCCCCCTCCCATTCCGTATCCGACCTTTCTGTCCTGGGCCTCCTCCATGGCTAGAGTGATTCCCACCGCAAATTGGAGGAGCAGCACCTCATATTTCGCTTGGGTAGTTTACGTCCCAGCGGTATGAACATTGACCTCCAATTTCAGGTAGTCCTTGCCTTCTCCCTCCTTCCCCTCCCCTTCCCAGCTCTCCCACAGCTCACTGTCTCCGCCTCTTCCTTTCTTCTTCCCCCCCCCCACCCCACATCAGTCTGAAGAAGGGTCGCGACCCGAAACGTCACCTATTACTTCTCTCCATAGATGCTGCCTCACCCGCTGAGTTTCTCCAGCATTTTTGTCTACCAGTAAAATAACAATTATAGGTTTCTTCAGCTGGTTTACTTCCTCCTGTCCAGGAGAATCAAGCTCTGGGTCATCTCATTCCATATATACTCAAGTTTGCAGATTAGAAATGATATTTTAGCTCCGCAGCCATCAATATATTACCCAAAGCAGAAACAAGCCTGTGTGGTAAATTATTTGAGCAGGTGATAAAATGAGCAACCCAATAAGGCATAACAAGGTCATTATTGCCATGGTGGTGAGAGAAAGAATTGTTGCAGAGGAAAAGTAACAAGGGTGATCTATCAAAAATGGTCCTGATAACATTTTCTGTTCTGTTTCTAAATGCAGAGCACATCAGCCTTTATACTCTGGGAAGTAGCATGGCAGTCTGAAAGTAATGGAAAATGCAGTTTGTATTAGAGGTTTTTAGTGCTTGGGCCTGAGTGTTTCGGCTGTGAATTGCAAAACTGAAGAGAGACTTGCATTTATGTAGTGTCTTTCATGATCTCAACATAGAACTGTACATCAGAACTGGGAACGAGACAAAAGAATCTTGTTGAGTTGCAGGGAGGCTGGGGTGAGGGGGTATTTTCAAGCACTGAAATGCTTTTAAAGAATAGTCTTTACGTAAAGCCTGATCTAAGGTGTGATTTTGTGAAAATTGTCGATTGTGCAATGTGAGCCCTCTAGTGCAGTTAGCCCAGGCCATGAGTGCTGACTCCCCCCCCCCCCTAGCTGTTCATATCCTGCTCCACCACATCCACTACACCCAGCTGCTTACACTCTCACAGAATCTCTGCAGAACATGGATAGGTGAAGTTTCAGGTCGAGACCAATTTTCAGACATTGTCTGCGAGTTGTAGAGGGGGAGAAGAAAGCTGGGAGAGTGGAGAGGCACGACAAGGCGTGGCAGGTTATAGGTGGACACAGGCGAGGGGGAATTTGATAGACAGATGGTTGGAACAGATGCCAGCGATAAAAATAGAAGGTCAAGTCAAGTCATGTCACATTTATTTATATAGCACATTTAAATAACAACTCTCGTTGGCCAAAGTGCTTTACATTTGTTATAAGAATAGTATAAACAAACGAACTACATACATATATATATATAGCCCTCGCTCAGAGGACGTCAAGAAAGGCTTGGGAGTATAGATAAGTTTTTGTCTTGACTTAAAGGAGTCGATGGAGGGGGCAGTTCTGATGGGAAGGGGGGTGCTGTTCCACAGTCTAGGGGCTGCAACCGCAAAGGCGCAGTCGCGCCTGAACTTATGCCTAGACGGCGGGATGTTCAGTAACCCCAAGTCGGCCGATCTGAGGGACCTGGAGGTGGTGTGGTGGGTGAGAAGACTTTTAATGTAGGTGGGGGCAAGCCCATTGAGGGCTTTGTAGACATAGAGGAGGATCTTGAAATTTATACGGAACCGCACAGGGTGCCAGTGGAGAGAGGCCAGGATCGGGGTGATGTGGTCCCTTTTTCGGGTGCCCGTCAGGAGTCTCACTGCGGCGTTTTGGACCAGTTGCAGGCGGGACAGGGAAGATTGGCTGATGCCAGTGTAAAGGGAGTTGCAGTAATCTAGGCGGGAGGAAATAAATGTGTGGATGATCTTTTCGAGGTCATCAAACTGGAGGAATTGTTTTTATTTTAGCTATCATCCGAAGCTGAAAGAAGCTAGCTTTTACCATGGCATTGACTTGTTTGTCAATTTTCAGTGCTGAGTCAAATATCACGCCAAGGTTTTTGACGTGAGGTTTGAGTAGTGGGGTAAGGCTTCCAAGGCTGCCTGCTATCATTTTGATTGAGTCCGAGGGGCCGAGAAGGATGAACTCAGACTTATGGCCCTGTCCCACGGGCAGGCGGTTACTGGCGGTGAAGCGCAGCGTCGCCGGAAGCGGGGGCCGAGTGATCTCCGTACGGCTGGTCCCACGAGCTTGCGGTAAGTAAAAAAAAATTAAACTGGCGGCGGCTGTGGCGGTGCTCGTGCCGCACTGGCGCCGGCTGTGGCGGTGCTCGTGCTGCACTGGTGGCGGCTGTGGCGGTGCTCGTGCCACACTGGCGCCGGCTGTGGCGGTGCTCGTGACGCACTGGCGCCGGCTGTGGCGGTGCTCGTGCTGCACTGGCGGCGGCTGTGGTGGTGCTCGTGCTGCACTGGCGGCGGCTGTGCGGTAGGACAACATTTTTTAACGTTGTCGAATTTTTGTGAGCACCGTGCGGAGTTGGGACCAACACCGCACGGTCCCGGCGGTGTGCGTGGGACTGACCCCGTGGGCCATGCGTGGACTCTGGCGGTCTACGATCGGTCCCAACATCCTGCTTCACCGCCAGTAACCGCCAGTAACCGCATACCCGTGAGACAGGCCTTTAACTCTCGTTTAGTTGGAGGACGTTCTGGGCCATCCAACACTTTATATCCTCGAGGCAGCGGGTAAAGTTAAGAAAGGATTAAGGTGTGAGACAGGATTGAAGCAATGCTATTTGTGATGCCAGTGGGAGGAAAGTAGAGGGGGGGGGGAGTCCAGGTGGGGCAGAGGGGAAGGGGGGTAGAGAGGAGGTGTGTGAGGGAGAAAGCGGGGGAAGGGGGGGGCAGGTGGTGGGGGGATGTGGATGGGAGGTACACTGACTTTCTCTCTTCTGATCCAGAAAGCAGTGATGCTAGAGCTGCTGTCTTACAGCGCCAGAGACCCGGATTCAATCCTGTCTACGGGTGCTGTCTGTACGGAGTTTGCACGTTCTCCCGTGACCTGCATAGGTTTTCTCTGGGATCTCCAGTTTCCTCCCACTCTCCAAAGACGTACAGGTTTGTAGGTTAATTGGCTTGGTATAATTATAAATTGTCCCTAGTGTGTGTAGGATAGTGTAAGTGTGCAGAAATCACTGGTCAGCATGGACTTGGTGGGCCGAAGGGCCTGTATCCACGCTGTATTTCTAAAGTCTAAAGGCATATGTACTCTTCTAAAGGGTACCACAGCTGTCGTGCTGCTGCCTCACTGCTCCAACAATCCAGTTGGAACCGCACCTCTGCTGCTGTCTGTGTGCTACCCCCACATATTCTCTGTAACACCTGGATTGTCTCATGATGGTAGGTCAATTACAACCTGGTATGGGTCAATGGCAAAAGAGAAGATCAAAGCAGAGGTGAAAGGCATGTGCGAGAGAATCAGTGGCAGAACCACAGGGAAATAATGAGTTGGGGGGGGGGGGGGTGATTACCCTCCTGGAATAGCTTCTTTCTTGTTAATTATGAGTTTAAGAATGGGGTCACTTTGAATCCAAGGTCTTCATGCAAAGTATAGCTCAGCAATTAACTTGCTTAGGAAGGAACTGACGATGCTGTTTTAAACCGAAGATAGACTCAAAAAGCTGGAGTAATTCGGCGGGATAGGCAGCATCTCTGGAGAGAAGAAATAGGTGACGTTTCGGGTCGAGACCCTTCTTCATACTGAAAGTCACGGGAAATGGGAACGAGAGATTTAGATGTCTACTGTATCTCGATAGAATCTATATCTCTTGTTTCTCTTTCCTCTGAGTTACTCAAGCTTTTTGTGTCTTTCTTCCGCGATTAACTTACAGTTTGCCTCGAGACTCAGCAGTGAGTCCAGCAGCAGATCAGGAGGTCTGTTGTGCATGCAGCTAACCTCCAGCAAAATTCCAGTCTCCACAGACTTGCCAATTAGATGTCAGCATTTCTGGCCTAGTGTTACTCTCCTGAAATGTTCTTGCAATGTCTGTAACTCAACTGCAATTGTTTGAACCTTTCTCTATAACTTATATTGTAGTTTGGATAAGGGGCTTATCTGTGTATGTGCAGGATAGTGTAAGTGTGCCGGGATCACTAGTCAGCATGGACTCGGTGGGCCGAAGGGCCTGCATCAGCACTGTATCTCTAAAGTATAAAGGCAAATGTGCCCTTCTAAAGGGTACCCCAGTTGCAGTGCTGCTGCCTCACAGCTCCAACAATCCTGATCGATCCATGCTGCAGGTTGGGAAATGTAGGAAGCCATCTTGCACACAGAAGCAACAGCGTGACGAGAACCCAATTTTCTGTATGTAGGTGTGCTGACGGGGAGAAATATCAGCCATTCAGATCACTGCAGAGAAAGCCTTGGCTCATCTTTGAAACAGTGCAAGGGAATCTCTTGTGAGAACAGATGGACCTGATATGAAAGAGCATCTTGATGTAACAGTACTGGTGAATTAGCTTTGATTTTTTAGCTTAAATCCCTGGAATGGATCTTGAGTTTACTTTCAAACTAGAAGGTGAAGGAACTGTGGTTAATTGTGTAAAGTGACCATTTTATACTGCCCTCCAATATCTAGGTATAAATTAACTTATTCAAATTAACTTATTTAACATTTATTCAAATATTACACCAAAAGTGCCCAATTAAGAAACCATTCTTTCAAATACTCCTGTGTTCAATTAAAGATGATAAGAAGGCCAATATAGATAAACTGATGGCTTTTCCGTCATTTGCCTCATTGGATTTGTAAATCATTTTAAAATAATGAGGGAATGTGCAAAATTTCACATCATTACATTTGTTTAATTATGTTTCCTTCAGGTATTTGCAGATGACACCAAAGTAAGTTGTATAGTTGACAGTAAAGATGGTTATCAAAAATTACAGCAGGCTCTTGATTAGCTGGACAAGTGAGCTAACGAATGGTTAATGGAGTTTAATGCAGCTAAGTGCAAGATGTTGGAATTCGGTAACTCAAACCAGGGCAGGACTTCACAGTGAATGGCAGGACCCTGTGAAGTATTGTAGAGCAAGGGGATCTAGAAATATAGCCATATAATTCCCTGAAAGTGGTGTCACAGGTAGATAAGGTGGTAAAAAAATGTTTTGGTACATTGGCCTTCAACAGTCAGGGTATTAAGTATAGAAGTTCGGACCGAGTTGTTACAGTTGTACAAAACATTGGTGAGGCCACATTTGGAGTACTATGTTCAGTTTTGTCATCCTGCTATAAGAAAGATGTCATTAAGCTGGAAAGAGGGCAGAGAAGATTTACAAGGACCAGAGAGGCTGAGCTATAGGGAGAGGATGGACAGGCTCGGACTTTATTCCTTGGAGCACAGGAAGCTGAGGGGTCATTCTATAGAGGTACATAAAATCATGATGGGAATAAATATGGTGAATGCTCAGAATCCTTTACCCAGGGAAAGGAAATCACAAATCAGGGGACATAGGTTTAAGGTTTGAGGGGTTTGATTTAATAGGAACCTGAGGGACAGCTTTTTCACAGAGGGTAGTGGGTGTATGGAATACGCTGCCAGAGGAGGTAGTTGAGGCAGGTATAATAACATTTAAAAGACATTTGGACAGTTGCATGGATAGGAAAGGTGTAGAGGGATGTGGGCCAAATGTGGGCAGGTTGTAGTAGTGTAGATGGGTAACTTGCTCGGCATAGATGAGTTAGGCCAAATGGCATGTTTCTGTATTGTATGACTATGACTAGGTTTTAAGAACACTGCCTTTTTTAAATAGGTACAGTTTAAAAATGCAATAATTTGATTTTTTTAAAAGTCGCCAGCAGACCCAAGCTCAATTTTAAACTTTTGTTTTTTCCATCTGTGACAAATACTTTTAAAAGTGCGTTAATCATAAAGCAGACTGTGTCATGTACAAGTTACCATATACAATTACATGGTGCAAATTTAGTATAGAATTGTAAGGCATAAAAGAAGAAAATAGAAACACAAGGTGGCACAGTGGTAGAGTTGCTGTCTTACAGCGCCAGAGACCCAGATTCGATCCTGACTATGGGTGCTGTCTGTAAGGACGTACGTTCTCATCATGACCTGCGTGCATTTTCTCTGGATGCTCCGGTTTCCTCCCACACTCCAAAGACATAAGGGTTTGTAGGTCATGGAACTTAAAGGATATTTGATGCATGTAAGCCAAGCAACTCAGAGCTCGAGAGTACGACACAGTGTACTCATTATTAGCACAAGCAAACATGATGTATTTTCAAAGAAAATAATATGGATGTGTGTCTTATGTGTTAGTGTCTTATGCTGAAGAGGTTTAATAATTAATGTACACTCATTGTTCAACTGTTCAACTCATTCTTAAACAGTTGCTGTGTCAAATAATGTAGTAATTGTTTTAATCATCCAGTAATTAAAACAAAATGTGCTGTTGGCTTAATCACAAACTGGTGATTTGATCTTTCAATGTTGGAATTAATCTGCAGAGATTCTTAACACCAGATGATTTCAGTGCTCTAAAGTAAAGTGCCCATTAATTTCTAATTCAATTCTCTCCTTTTAAACTCTTTCATAAGACTGTAGTTATCTTGCCCCATTAAACTTATTTTGTTCCTACCTTTACTCCATCCTTTCTCCCCTGGCCTCTTCCCACTTCATACTTTGGATGCTCTCTTTCACTTCTACTGGATCCAAACCTGTCTATCTTCAATTGGTCATACGATTATTCTCCATGTAATTCCATACCACAGTGTAAGGTCTAAGGGCCCTCTGCACTTTTTCTTGAACCGAGGCCTAATTAATTCCCTTTCGCCAGCACATTTGGCTGAGCTCACATTAAACCACTTCAACTCCAGTCACAGTAAAGTGTTGAGTTTTGGCACATGTATTGTAAAATATCAACTACATACTACAATTTGTAGGAAGGAACTGCAGATGCTGGTTTTAATCAAAGATAGACACAAAATGTTAGAGTAATTCAGCAGGACAGGCATCCAGAGATGCTGTCTATCCTGCTGAGATACTCCAGCATTTTGTGTTTATCTGCTACAATTTGTACTATGTAGTTATGTTTAATTTAGAGATACAGCATGGAAACAGGCCCTTCTGCCCACCGCGAGTCCATACCGACCGATGATCCATTTATATTAGTTGAGTTGAGTTTGTATTTAGTTTGAATTTAGTTTCTTGTCATGTGTACCGAGGTACAGTGAAAAGCTTTTGCTTTGTGCTAACCAGTCAATGGAAAGACAATACATGATTACAATCGAGCCATCCACAGTGTACAAATACATGATGAAGGGAATTTCATGAATAATATTTAGTGCAAGATAATGTCCAGTCAAGTCCGATCAAAGATAGTCTGAGGGATTCCAATGAGGTTGATAGAAGCTCAGGACTGCTCTCTATTTGTAGTAAGTAGGATGGTTCATTTTGCCTTATAAAAGCTGGGAAGAAACTGTTCCTGAATCTGGATGTGTGCGATTTCACACTTCTATTGCCTGAGGGGAGAAGCGGAAGTGGCTGGGGTGCGACTCGTCATTGATTAAGCCGGTGGCCTGGTCAAGGCAGTGTGAGATGCAGATTAAGTCAATGGGAGGGAGGTTGGTTTGTGTCCATAATTCTCTGCAATTTTCTTGCTGTCTTGGATGGAGCTGTTTCCACACCATGCTGTGAAGCACCACAATAAAATGCTTTTGTAGAAGTTGGTGAGAATTGTTGGGGACATGCCAAATTTCCTAAGTCTTCTAAGAAAGTAGAGGTGTTGGTGTGTTTTCTTGGCCATTGCTTCAATATGGATGGTCCAGGACAAGTTGCTGGTGATATTTACTCATAGGAATCTGACGCTTTTAACCATCCCAACTGCTATATTATCCCACTTTTTCATTGACTCCCTACATACTAGGAGCAATTTTACAGAGGCCAACTAACCAACAAACTTGCACGTCTTTGGGAGATGGGAGGAAACCGTAGCCACTGGAGGAAACCCATGCGGTTACAGGGAGAACGCGTAAACTCCGCACAGACACCCTCGTGGTCAGGATCAAACACTGTTATTTGGCGCTGTGGCGCAGCAACTCTGCACAAGTTGCACCACTGTGTTGTATAAATATACTACCTGTTATACTTGTGTACTCATTCACAGTATAACTTGACTGGTTAGGAGACTGTTAAAGTTTTTCACTGTGTCTCGGTATTCATAACAACAATAAACCAATAACAATACCATCTAGAAGTCAGAAATGTGTCCTCTGTTGAATCCACTAGAAATATGTTGTCACACTCAAGTTTCCGGGTGTGCTTCTGCGACTTAGTTCTTTTGAAGTCAGTGCTCTGGAATTTCAAAAGCTGGGTTTGGTACACATGGGTTACTGCTTGCAACAGAGGACATCGTTCTAGCCTCCAACTGTCTGGGGAGCAACAACAATGACCTTTTATGATTGTGTGTAGACAAAAATGCTGGAGACCCTCAGCGGGTGAGGCAGCATCTATGGAGAGAAGGAATAGGCAACATTTCGGGTCGAGACCTTTCTTCAGACTGATGATTGTGATCAGGTTTATGATTGTGTAGTTGGCCCATCTGTCTGGTTTCTATTTTGCATCCATACTACCTGAGATTAAGGTGGTACATTTGTGGAATTTATTGCCACAGAAGGCTGTGGAGGCCAAGTCGATGGATATTTTTAAGGCAGAGATAGATAGATTCTTCATTAGTACGAGTAACAGGGGTTATGGGGAGAAGGCAGGAGAATGGAGTTAAGAGGGAAAGATAGACCAGCCATGGTTGAATAGCAGTGTAGACTTGATGGACCAAATGGCCTAATTCTGCTCCTATCACTTATGAACATGAATTGAAATATGTCATTGTGGGAGAACGAGTGCTTGGTTAAAACAGAATGACAATTCAAGTGGAAACAAATACATTTTTAGAATAAGAGCGCACGTTCTGTTTCCACTGTTTTTTGTAACTCAGCATTAGACTGCTTTGTTGATGTGCACCAATTTGACAGAAAATGCTTTTTGAGCAACCTGAAAGCTGTCTTGCCGAGATTCTGGCTTGAATTCTGTTCTTGCTTTTGCTGTTTGATCTCCCCGAGAAGTTATTGTTCAGTTCAACCATGTATGGAGCTTCCCACACCCCGCAGCTCAAGTGTGTCTCTTGCTGAGCCAATTAGGTAGCAACGTTGTTGGCAGCTGGAGAGTGGTTCCTCTCCTGGACAAGTCTTTTCAGAAGCAGAGATCATTTTCAGACCACTAACTTGTGAAGAATGCAAAGAAAAACAAGATTGACCTATATGGAAATACTTTAAAGGTACCAAAAACCCCACTATCTGCTACATCTTCAGAGATTTAAAAAAAAGAAATCAATTTTAGCTAATCAGTTTTCATTTCCAAAGAATTTGTCAGAATGGTTGCAAACAAGCATTGTAAAACATGTTTGTTAATATCTAAAGCTCAGACCCCTTGTAATTATCAGTTTTTAGACACATGACATTTGTCCAGACAAGATGGGTTCAGGTGATTTTGCAGTGAAATTTATAAATTATGTGAGAAATTTAAAGGAAAGCTGGGCGACATTTACTGATGGTTCAGATAGAATCAAGCACAGGCTGGGTTAACCAAAGTTCTGAAGAATTGTAGTAAGACTTCCCTCCTTTTGTACTCTTACCCTCTTGTAACAAATATCACTTGCTTTGTGTATGATTTGCTATTCCTGTATGATTCTTACATTTTAAGAATCAGCAGCAATTTTACTGCTGAAAAAGTTCCAAAAAGGCGATGTATTTATGTGTAAAACAAGTTTGAAATTCTCATAGGTTTTCAGTCAGATAGGAAAATTCATTTGAATTCATGGGTATGCCAGGGTTTTGAAAAGAGAAGTGTCTTTTGAAAACTCTAAATAGGATTCTACTACAGGCCACTACAACAGAAAATATATCTATCAAGCTTTGTACTTCAGCATTAATAATTTAATCTTCTTGGAAAAGGCAAATAAACCCACTATCAGCTCAGAACAGGTGACTGGACCACAATTACATTGAATTGAATCAAATTTATCAAAAACCTTTTACTGGTCTTCGATTTCCTTTACTCCTTCTGAGATTCTTCATGAAAAAATGCTGTATGTATTGTGAGTGCCTTGCAGTTCCAGTTGTTACTGTAATCCCTATGTTTTTGGGTATGAATAGACGTCTATATAGTGTTACGAGTAACTAGGATGTGGCAAACTTCGAAGAATTCTTTACATTATCTCGATCCCATTTTCAGAGGATTTGTCATGATTCTGTGCTGAAGAAGCTTACTAATAATCTGGTCAAGGTGTGAGTGGATTTGGATGTCATTGAAACTTGTAAGCTGCTTGTGTTTGAACAGAAAACATAGAAGAATTAACCCAAGTAAAGGTATTAAGATATGGTACTGAAGTTATCCAAAATATTTTCAATTACATTTAACACAGCCAAAAACCCGATTCATACTTTCCAGTTGAAGAGTAATTCCACTTTCTCATTCTGTCGTACTTCATCTTATTCTTGGCTAGATGTGGAGAATTTATATTAAATTATCTTCTTAGATTAGTTATTGTCAAACATAGGTAGGGTGCAATGAAATTCCTCATTCACGTGAAGCTCACAGAGTAAACGGTACACAAATAGTAATGATAAATAAGATAAATTCAATGAGTGCAGACAGCAGAATAGTGCAAGATCGCAATGCAAAATCGGAGTACTGCTAAAAAAAATTGAAGTACAATAACAGAATGAGAATGAGATAGAGTTATGAATAAGAATATGTGGCAGCACATCCGGGAAGGGGGATGTGAAAGTAGTGATCGGTTCAGGAATCGTATAGAGGTGGGGTAGATTATGTTTTTAAGTCTGGACTCCAAGCTTTCAAACTTCTGTACTTTCCCCATAGATGATAGAAGATAGAAAAGGGAATGGCCTTGTTGATTCAGTAGTGCTTCTAACTTCCTTGCCATTCTGTGTCTTATGAATGATCTATATATTCTAACATTGTACACGCTAATTTTGCCAATCCTGGAACTTGTTTGTATGCCAGTGCAAGTGCTCTGCCCTCTTATCCAGCACTTATTCTTGGCCAGAATTGTTGTACACCTTCTGCCAATACCATATTCCAAAAGGTTCTGAATCTTCTCTTTCAGAAAATCTGCAGAACTTTTGGAATTCCCATCAGTCATAAATATTTTTTGTGTACCCAATTAATCATTGCAATGTGGGTTTATCCTTTTGATCTACCTACTCTGCACAGGAACTAAAGTTTTCATTTATCCAACATCTTTAAAACATCCGGAATGATCCAAGGGGTTTCACAGAAATGCTACCAAGTTTAAAAAAAACCACAGCAAGCTATTTATGTATTCATCGTGATAGACAATCAAGCCACAATCAAAGAGGAAGGATGTATACTTAAACAGCAGCTGAAGGCACATCCACCTGTGGCATATCAATTAAATTCATTGACATACAAAAGAAGTAAGACATTTCAAATATCTGAGATGTCATTGGAGCTGGAGGAGGTAAAAAGAGAGTCAAGACCATAGCGGAATTTATAAACAATGACAAGAATGTTAACATTGATATGTTACTTAAGTGCGATCGTGTGTAGCTTTAGCAAGTACAGGACCTGGATGATGTAATGACATGGGCAACCGGGATTTGGTAGACTTTTAGTTTGCATGGAGGAGAACAAGGAAGGCTAGTCAGGATTGCACAGGAATAATCAAGTTCAGATTTGTAACGAAGGAACGAATAAGGGGTTTCAACAGCAGTTGAACTCTGCTGGGCCAGTGTTGGCATTGTTACATGACGTAGGTGTTCCTGGTGATGGGATCAATATTGTTTAGTTTATTATTGTCACATGTACCGTGATGCAGTGAAAAGTTTTTGTTTGCATGCTATCCAGTCAAAGACTATGCAGGAATACAATCAAGCCAGCCACAGTGCATAGTTAAAGGTAAAGGGTCCAACATTTAGTGCAAAGATATAACATTGAAGTCTGATATAAGGTCCAAAATATAGATTGGTGCCATTATTGATCGTAGTCTGTTTCTGAGAAAGGAGCAGGTGACCAGTGAACCAAGTTATTGAGGGGACAAAAGATGAAGGCTTTCGTCCTTCCATTGTTTGGGTGGTGAGGATTTCTACAGGTTATCTTGGCCAACAAATACTAGTGACTTGTTCAATGCAGTTGAACCCAATGATCGGTCAGTTGCAGGCTGTAGTGCCTGAAAGCAAATATTGTAATGGTTATTGCAGGCATGCAGCATATCTAAGTTTGTCCATGGAGTGACTAGCAGTCCTCCCTGATAACATGTTAACATAAGAAGTATTATTTTCTTCTTTCACTTCTGAAGTTTTATTTTGCATTGCAATAATCTTGGCTCTCTAACATGTTGCAGAGTTGAAAATAACATTGTTTTCTTCCTTATCCACAGCATCCGCACTTGAATTCTTTCATGAGCAGTCATATGATACTAATCAACACCAAGTCCATGAATCTGTGGGTTGATTTCATGACACCTGTATACAGTTTACAGAATAGGCTTCTCAGTTGTGATTCTATGGAGCGTATAATTCAGTTACTCATTTAACTAGATAGGATGGAAGTTTAGGTCATTACAGTATTTGGTGTACTATGTCATTTTGTTTAATGAATACAGGTTATATGACTTGGGTGCAGCTGGCAATTACTTATTCTTTTCAACAATTTTCTACTTAACTTAACCAGCACTGTTAGCTTCATAGCCTTCCTATGCCCAATAAATAATGTATTGGTCTAGGATATGGATGTTTATTGTAGTTCCACTAGAATTGACTACTTTGTGACAAAGATTGTTGATATCATTTGATAAAGAACAGATGTTATAATATCGGGATTTCGGCTTAACACCTTGTTTTATTTGTAGCTACAGTTTGAAAGTATTCAGCATTTAGATTTGAACCAGTTTGCTGGTGGAAGTGAGATTTGAGAGATGATCGCAGTTTTGATTTGAATTTTATCATCTTTTGTGCATCTTACATTTGATAATTGTTTGGAGGAGTAATTAGTTTAGTTTATTTAGTTACATCAAGTTCTTCTGAGTAATTTGGTTTGAATGTAATCTACAGTTATTTTCAGTATGATTTATTTTTTGCTTATTGACTTTTTACAATATTTCTCACTCTTTACCAGCCTGAAGCTTATAGCAGTCACCACTTACTCAGAGAGGCAAGTGTTTGATATAGTTTTGTACAGTTTGGATCATACTCAATTGAATGTTTAGCCATGGGTGAAGGCAGAAGAGACTTAGCAGGCTTGGGTAACTCAATGCTAAGCATGCCATACCAATGTGAAGCATCAATCAGCATAGACCTGAAATGAACTGAAGAACCATAACTGTAGAAAACAAGTCAGGGAATTGTGTGATGACATCTGGTACTGGTTGTAATACTAATCTTTGTATCATAATTGCAAAATGATTATAGATTATGTCAGGGTGGAACAGTTGTTCCGAGGGTAACACTACTGCATCATATTTCCAACAACATAGGTTCAATCTTGAACTTGAGTGCTCTCTGTGTGGAGTTTGCATGTTCTCCTTTTGACAGGTAGGTTTGTCCTTGGATGTCTGGTTTCCTCCCGGTTCCATAAGATGTACCAATTGGTAGTTTAAATGGCTGCTGTCAGTTGTTCCTTCTGTAGTTTAGTTTAGTTTATTATTGTTACATGTACCGAGGTACAATGAAAAGTTTTTTGTTGCGTGCTATCCAGTGAGCGAAAAGACTATACATGATTACCAATCAAGCTGTCCACAGTGTACAGGTACAGGATAAAGGGAATAACATTTAGTGTAAGATTAAGTCCAGTAAAGTCCAATTACAGAGGATTGTATGTGTGGGGAGCAATGGGGAGCATTTAAGAGAATAGTGTGTGGGGGGGAATGAGATTGATGGAATTGCTTTGAAAACTGCATAGAATCATTGGGCAAAATGGCATTCTATTACGTATAGGAAGAAAATGCAGATGCTGGTTTACACTGAAGATAGACACAAAATGCTGGAGTAACTCAGCGGGGCAGGCAGCATCTCTGGAGAAAAGGAGAGGGGTGACGTTTCAGGTTGAATCTCTTCTTCAGACAGAGTCAGGGGAGAAGGAAACTAGAGGTATGTAAATGTGCAAAGGACAAATTTGTTCTACGTTCTGCCTGACCTGCTGAGTTACTCCAGCATTTTGTATCTATCTTTGGCATCCTATTATGTTGGAAGAAAATGTGAAAAATCAGTTGGTGATAGGAAAGACTAGGAAAAATATGCTAATTTTAAAGGGTGATGAGCCCAACATTCTTTCAAAACGATTTATAAATCATAGTTTTACGCATTCTTTAACAATGTTACATGATGACATTGCTCTCTGCATATTTGTCTTATAAATTCAAGGAACTCCTTTGCGAGTATTTGCAAATTTCACAACTTTGGGTCCAATTAATTTGAGGTATAATTATGGGGAGGGGAACAGAGGGAAAGAGTTTTCCTTTTAAGTTAAAATTTGAGCATAGGAAACAAAATACATTTTGTCCTAGTATCAAGATTGATAAATATCTGAGATGAATTTGCATAAAGAGTTGTGAAGATTAAAATCGTAGAATATAATCCTTCAATGTTACAATAAGGGGAGTGAAAATGGTATATTGAGCCAAAACACCAAATGCAAGATTTTGTGTTTCCTGACTTTCTTAAATCACCCTCTGCTTCAGTATTTTGAACATTTGCAATTATGCCACAATTATGCACAGTTATACAGCATGGAATCAAGCCCTATCCTGGTATTAAATAAAAGTGTAGATGCCTGCATTTTTGTAAACACTGAAATGCATTGCAGTTCAACACCAAGTATTTTGTAACAGCAGTTGTTCTCAATGAGTTTTTGTCATTGGACTATTGCAAATGTGGAAGCAATGTAAAATAAAGGTTGCACTGAAATGACAATGATTAATTACAAAAAGTAATCTAATAATTGAATTAAATTGAAATAACTGATCATTTGCCTTTCTGAAACCAATAATGTTATTGTGAAATATGCACAGGTAGCGATAATTATTCAATTTCATTCATTCTATCAAGGTATAAATGTGCTCTTTCTATTTTAGAGCATGTTTAAGTAAACCGTCCTGCATATTATTAAATTGCTTGTACCCTTTAGATAGATGTGACCTTAAAGTACCATTGAAAGTACCATTGATATACATCCAGAAGCGAACACATTTATTTTTCTTTTAATTATCATTTTGCATTTATATATTAGTACAAAAATAATTTACTGTGGGTGCTGGAAACTTGATATAAACACAGAAAATAGTGGAACCTCTCAGGAAATGTGACAACATCTGTAGAGAAAGCAGCAGGATTGGTTTCAGCTCAATTAATATTTTAAGCTAAATTTTCAGTCAATATTCTTCTTCAACAATCAACCTCCAGTGAAAAGTTATTGACCTGAAAAGTGTCTGTTATGCTCCTTCCACATATGCTGCCTGAATATTTCCCAATATGTTCTCTTTTTATTATTGTGCTCACTGTTATGTATACAAAAATGTCCATGGTGACCAATCCCAATGGGTTTAATACATTTCACGCAATCTTCACTTTTCAGCAATTTTCTACTTTCATTTCTCTCGAGCTTCCTCTTCATTATCTATGTGAACAGTCTGGCACCCTGGCAAATGCTGGGGGCAGCAACAGGATGGAAGGAATGGAACGAGCTAATATGTTCCAATATTTGAGTGAGAAGCGGACTTATGGAATACATTTGGAGAAATTTTCCATGCCTCTAAGCAATTGTAAGCAATTTATCTTAGGCATTGATTATTACAAATAACTTTCATGGCAAAGTAGTAAAATACAAATGTTTAACATTTTAAAGACTTAAAAGATATTAATTTCCACAGATTTAAAATTATTCACTGATACATTTGCGGTGGTTTTTACAGTAGAGTAAGTTGACATCACAAGAAAAAAAAGTGACCACCTGAAAACAATTGTTTCTCTTTTCACGCAGACAGTTATTGCTAGTATTTTATTTTTATTTCAGATTTCCAGCATCTGAATTTGTATTCTTATGATTATGAGCATTAAGTCTTCAGTTATATCGTCAAATTGACCAAATCTAGAAACACACCAACGCTCCATGCAAGAACCATATTTCCTTCAAATGAATTCTTAGGACTATGTAGTTCAACAATTTGAGTCTGAAAGCAGTGTCATCAACAAAAGCAAAATAACACTTGAGTGTGAATAAATAAAGTGAAAACTCCAATAATCTAGTATCTGATTGTTCAGAAATGCCGATATTTGTCATCTGGCTTATTCGTTAATATACGTACTGAATGTGCCAATTACGGACCTGTCCATTTTCTGTGCTGCCAAACATGAATGAGTTGCCAGGTGATATTTATTTTCACCATGTCTTTACTTTTTCACCAAAAAAACTCACTGGGTTGGGTATTCATTTCAGCTCACTGGGTTCTGTTATCTATGCTTCCCACCTGTAGCGGCAGATTTTTATTTCGTTCAAGAGATTACTCCCTCTAGCCACTTAAGAGACTACCTGGCTTTAGGAGAATGTCGTAATAGGCATATGAGCTTTCCGTGAGACCTTCAGAGCTTCTCCAAGATAAATCTTCATAACCCAGTCTTTGATTAATAGTTTCTTTATTGTTGAAGAAAAACAATAAGATATTCATCCGACCTTCTTCTTTGACTCGTATACTTTAATCTTCGTCAAACTCCAGCGTATCGCTTTAAACGTTAGAAAACTCCTCGTGTCTCGGCAAAACTCTACATGTTCGAAGGGTGTTCCTTCACCTTGTAGCTCTAAAAACTAAACAAAACCAAACTTCTGCGCAAGAAACCCAGCACCGAACACGCCCTTGACTTCGTAATAAAGCCCACCCACATAATTACAGGCAGACTAAAATTTAAAGACAAATGCCATAATTAATGACACACAAAATTAGCCAAATGGCCACTACATACCGGCCCCTAATTGTTCCGAGTATATAACAAGGCAATTATTAATAAACATCACAAAAAAAAGTAGCCATGAAGGCTTAACATATATCAAAAGCAAAAATTAGCATGCACTATATATCCACATTCAGAATTCTTCATCGACTCTTCCATCACCTTCGCCTTCTAGAAGCAAGCATAACTTGATTATTGATCTTATTAAAACATCGTTTTTAGTTTAAAGTCGTACCGTGCGCACCACACCCTTCACATGAGGCATGATACCCAGTATATAGTCCAAAACATATAAGTCCAAAGTTTTGATAGCATGAAACTTGTTCCTCCATGTCCGATCAACTCATGGATGTGTTGTAACAACAATGTTGAAGTGTGAAAATCCTTCAAGAGAATAACAGGATTTTTAGCAATAACGTTCACCATTAGGTTTGATTTAATTTCTGGATCATTAGCAGAGATTACAAATCCCAGCTCGGGCTTTGGCCATTCTCTGTCTGGCTTACAGAGAGACTCTAGATCATTGATCCATCTCTTATCGCTTAAGAAGCGGTTCACTGTCAGTTCTCTAGAAACTTCATCCGCAGGATTTTCTTTTGTGTTAACATATTCCAATTGTAAAACATTAGTAGCTCCCATTGCTCTTTCCATTGGCAAATTGTCTTTGTCCAAATCCAACTCTCTGGTTTCTTTGGCTCTACCATCTGGTGGAATGTTTTCACAATTGTTACTGATCCACTTGGAAAGTGTGAATCCTCCTTTATTGCAAAGGGAAGTCAGAAGTTTTACCATTTGAATTACTTCCTGCTCAGTAGACATGGATTTTAAGCAATCATCCATGTAGAAATTATTCTTCAAAGAGATTATTACTTCATGAAATTTAGTATTCTTGCCAAACTTGCATTTCAAATTCTGGGTGCGTTGCTCTGCCATACGACGATTATTCGGCAGACTAACACTTTCTTGTTTGAAAGGTAAGTCTGGACAATAGTGTCCGTCAAACTTTATTGAGCAGTTCATAATATTCATGAACTTTAACTCTTCTCTGGACATTTCTTCAGATTCCTTATTGGTACTTTCATTGAAGTCATGATTGTATTGCTTTATCACCAGCTTTTCTAATTTATCAGTAGATATTTGATTAATAGTAATGGCAGGACAGTTCTTCCGATTCCCATTTTCGTTATTCCTTCTCAAGGAGCCATAGATAACCCATCCGTCGGGTTTTTGCAGCATACGGTCCATCACCTTGGCTCCTCACAATCTGTATAGGTTCCAATGCTTTCAAAGCATTCGTTACAATAAGAAGGTCAACACTAGAATATATTTTAGATATTTTGACATCCTTCAGTTAAGGCCATTATTTCAAGTCTTCACGTCTGGGTATATTTTGACGACCAACAGGCATGGTTTCATGTGCAAACACATCAGATATTGGTATAAAATTATCTTCATCCAGTCTGGATATCTCCATACTTGTAATGTTATGACTCATGCTCTCTTTATCTTCATTCATGGTACGCACTCGAACCTTAGTCTCTTCTGTGATGTTCAGCCTTCTCGTCAGGTTTTCTGTGCAATAGGTAGTCGAACTTCCGTGATCCAAAAATGCATATGTTTGCAACACTGTATTCGTCTTGCTATTCCTTACCTGTACTGGTAAGATAGAAAAGATACAGGCTTCAACCCCAGCCCCAAAATGAGCAGTTACTTGAGGCGAGGTAACAGCTTCACTAGTAGCTGGTTTCTCCTTCTGTTCCGTTTGCTCCGGCTTCTTCTCCTCTATTTGCTCTGAGAGCTCTTCTTCTATTTGTTCTGGTTCTTCCTCTTCCACTTGCTCTGGTGGCTTCTTTGCAGTGTGAAGTGCTTCAGGATGATTTTGCCTGCACTTATAACAAATTATAGGACTCCTACTGTTTCTCACCATGTGTCCTTTTTTCAAACATCCAAATCAGTTCCCTTCTCTTTCAAGAAATCCACCTTATCTTCATATTCTTTTTTCTTGAATCTTCTACACCATCTTATGGTGTGACCAACTTCATCACATAACAAACAAAATCTTATTTGCTTGATAGTAGATACATCTCCTTTCATCCCACCTGTCGTTTCCATCGGTATTATAGTGGTAGCAAAACTGCTTCTCTTAGGTTCTGATCTTTCTTCAGTTTTGGTAAAGGTAGAACCTTTGTTAGTTGCAATTGGTTTATGGGAGGAGTTGAGTAGGTGTGCCAAGGCTGTGTCGCAAGCTAAACAGGGCCAGTGGATGAGATGGGAGAGTGTGGAAAAGAGGAAGATCAGCTGGAAGGACATGTGGGAGATGGAGGCGAGCAGGATAAGTTTCCTCATTCGGGCAACCTATGATGTCCTTCCTAGCCCAAAAAATCTCAACCAATGGCTGGGCGAAGAACCATCATGCCCCCTGTGTTCAACACCAGCCACACTTTGGCACATCCTCACTGGGTGTAAAGTAAGCCTCTCCCAAGGACGGTACACCTGGAGACATAATCAAGTGCTCAAATGCCTGGCAGCGACTCTGGAACGCAGGAGAACAGCCAACAATGCCCTGCCGCCCAGAACAACCAACCCAGTTAAGACAATTGCATTTGTTCAGGGGGGGGGGGGGGGAACAAAGGCAATGGAAAATTCCACCAAGGACCAGGTTTGGACAGCTGGAGGCAGCCCGGGATTGGCAGATGCTGGTGGATGTGGACCAACGGCTTGTGCTCTGGTCGAACTCTCAGCGCATGGTGTATTTTGTGGAGCTCACAGTCCCTTGGGAGGATGCTGTGCAGGAAGCATTCGAAAGAAAGAAACTGTGATATACAGAGCTTGCAGCCGAGGCAGAACAGCAGAGCTGGAGAGCTAAGATCTGCCCGGTAGAAGTTGGATGTCAAGGATTCGTGGCAACATCCACCTTAAGACTGATGAAGGACCTGGGGATCAGCGGACAAGCCCTACGCCAGGCCATCAAAGAATCATCACGGGTGGCAGAGCGGAGTAGCCAGTGGCTCTGGCTGAAGAGGAAAGACCCCATTTGGTCTCCTAAATAACCGACTAGACAGATGCAGAGGGGGGTGGTTCTGGGACGCCAGAATGCACCGCTGAGCCTACTGGAGACGTCGTGGGTTCAATCAGCGAAACGTCAATGAAAGTAGGTGCCCACTTGATAACCCCAATGACGTGTCTGCCTAGCCTTTCTCAACATCGGAGGAGCATAGTTGAGTGCAGAAGGCTCCCATCACCATCGGGAGTAAATTGATATTTGGCACTTTGGACTTTTAACATCTAATCCTGTGTATTTGTGAACTTCAATAGTCCCTTGGTGTGGCTCTAACATGTTCTGTACTTGCTTGTCCAAGAAATTCACCAGATCTGGTAGCCTGGCTACTCGCTTCTTCTTATCAAATATTCAGCCTGCTTTATCTCTCCACTTTTCTCTCAGTCTTCTGGGCAGCTTGCTCATGATGACTCTAGTATTACTTGCAAGATTCATTTCCTCCATGTGGCCGAGATTTTTCATCGAGCTGCAACAGCCTCTAAGAAATATTGCATAATCACTCAATGCCTCCCCATCATCTGGCTTGATTTCTTTCCAAGCATGGGCCTTCTCCATGTCTGCATTAGCAATCCTCTGTTCATTACCAAAACGTTCTTTAAGTAACCTTCTCACCTCTTTATAGCCTTGGCTGTCAGGCTCATTTTGACAACTTTCTACAAGTACCTTAAAGAGCCTGTCCCATTGCGGGGACCTAATTTGCGAGTTTAGAAGAGTTTGTGCTCGACTCAAACTCGCAGCATGGTCGACACGTGGTCCAAGGAGGTCTGTGTAACTTTCCTTCATGCTCGAAAGTAGTTCCCGCATACTCGAGGTCTCAGTTTGGTCGAGGAGTATTTTGTAGCATGCTGAAAATTGTCTGTGAGTAAAAATTGGTCGGCATGGAAAAATCAATATTTTTTTACTAGGTTTAGTCGAAGTAGGTCGTAGTAGGTCGTAGGAGGTGTTATTTGTAGGTAATCGAAGGCAATCGAAGGCAATCAAAGGTAATCAAAGGTAGTCGAAGGTAGTCGTAGATAATGTTAGTATAGTCGAACGTAGTCGAAGGTGGTCCTCTTCACTCTCCACTATTCAGTGTCCAATTTTCCCGAAGCTTGTCGAAGCTAGTCTTCAACATAGTCGAAGGAGATCGAAGGAGGTCTTCTACATAGTTGAAGGAGGTCTTCTACATATTCGTAGGAAGTTCTCTACATAGTCGAAGGAGGTCGTAGGAGGTGTTCTACTTCGGTGATACAACAAGACCATGATACTTTTTAAAACTCTCCTAATCTCTTCTAAACTCACAAACTCACAAATTAGGTCCCCGCAGTGGGACAGGCCCTTAACACTTCCGCTTGTGTACTTCACCAGAAACTGTAAGCGCTCCTTTTCATCTGTAATTTTCATTTCCAATACTTCTTCTAATGCCCTTATGAAAGCTTCATACCGCAAAGGATCTCCATCATATGTTGGAATTTCTGCTGGTGGTAGAATGAGAGAGGTATTTTGTCGAGCTATGATCTGGTTGAATTCAGCTTGACTATTCGCCAATGCCAATAATCCATCCTGATAACCTTGGCTTGGCACCAACGGATGATAGGCAGGCCTCTGCGACTCAAACTGGCTTGCTTGAGCCTGTGCACCAGGCCTCGGAAAAGCGTACTCCGCTATTAGTTTGTCCTGAGCCTCTCCAATGGGTCCATAAGTAGTTTGTTTCGATCTAGCACCCATTTGCTGAGATGATGCTTTACCCATCTTACTCTGTTCCAATGCATGTTCAAAGCCATGAAATCCGGTGGACATCGATTGTGGAATTGATCCAACTGCTGACTCACGGAGCACTTTTTCCACTTGGTCCAGAGTTCATCGCCTTCGATGCTCTAGAGCTGCATCTTGAACCCTCACTTTCCAATATCTCCTTCTTTGATTTGACCACCGCCATCTTTGTGTCTAGTTCCAGCTGTTCTTTTCGTCACCTCATCTGCTCCCTTTGTCGCCTCATCTCTTCCTTTTGTCGCGTCATCTCTTCCTTTTGTCTAGTCATCTCTTCCTTGTGAATACAGCAGCATCTTTTGTTTCTCTCCAACCTCCTGGCCGAGGTTCCATAGTTGGATCAGATTAGATTCTACTTCAAGGCATCCGCTTCTATTGAGAGAGCGGCTAGATCAGCTTCAACTCCCAATCGAGCAGAAACCCTTGATATTGAACTGGCTATAGAACCAGATTTATTTCCTGATCTTCGTGTAGATACGTTCGAGATACTATCTCGTGGTGTAATCTCATCTTCCATTCCGGCACCTTGTTGCATTGCACTTCCCGCTGTTAAGCTCGTAAGTTGTGGTATAATTTCAGATAACCACTTCCTTGCCTCATCCATGAAACCATTGAGTATCTCCACCCTTGCTTCCCACAACTGGGTGTGTCTTTCGCGTTCTTCCCGAGGCGGCTGTGAATACAGGAGCATCTTTTGTTTCTCTCCAACCTCCTGGCAGAGGTTCCATAGTTGGCTCAGATTAGCACTTTGATCGAGTTCTTAAAGGGCCTGTCCCACTAACGTGGCTTTTCAGCGACTGTCTTCCACCTTCAAGCGCAAGGGCACTCGCATGAAAAACCTCGAGCTGGATCGACCGTCAGCGATGAAACTGCGAGCCGGATGGACCGTCTACACACACACACACACGCACACGCACACACACACACTGGCACACACACAGGCACACACACAGGCACACACGGCTGGCACACATGGCTGGCACACACGGCTGGCACAGTTATGGTAAGTTAGATAGCGCAGAGGGGGGGGGGGGGGGGGAAGGAGTGGAGACACTTTTAAGAAGCCAGACAACCTTTAATAAATTTTAGCAGGCATTTAACATTACCCGACATTTAACATTCGGTTTACTTACTTTTTTTTTCTCAACGAGCTTTACCTTCGACTACCTTCGATTGTCTTAGATTGCCTTTGATTACCTACGATAGCATTAGAACCTACTACGACCTACGTCGACTAAACCTACGAGTATAAAAATATCGATTTTTTCCATGGCGACCTTGCCTTTTTTTACTCGCGGGCATTTTTCAGCATGTTGAAAAAAACACTGCGACCTAGCTGAGGCCTCGAGTACGCGGGGACTACTCTCGAGCATGAACGAGAGTTACAAAGACCTTCTAGGATCTCATATCGATCATGCTGCGAGTATGAGTCGAGGGCAAACTCTTCTAAACTCGCAAATTAGGTCGCCGCAGTGGGACAGGCCTTTAACTAATTCCATTAGATTCTTTTGTCTCTCAATTGATTTGGTAACCAGTTCCCATAACTTGTTTCTCTCCTTCTCGATTTCTTTCAGGTAGGCGGTCTGGGTATTATCTGCATCTTCTCGATATATTATTTTTCTGTAGCTTTCAATTGACTCGTTAACTTGTTCCCATATCGAGTTTTCCTCCATCTTGGTTTCTTTCAGGTAGGCAGCTTGTCCTTGACTGAGCTTGACCACCACCTTGTGGTTCCTCTGATGTCTCTATTCCATCATCTTCTTGCTCCATGGAATTAAACAGGTCTTGGTAAATTGCCTAGTCTTTAAATTGAACGAACAAGGACTTCTTGGTTTTAGTTGATAAACATCGGGTGTTGTTTTGATAACAATTGCTCAAGAACAATAACAAATTGGATTTCCAGACAACATCCCTCAACATCTCCGAAGTTAATAGTGACGTTAGTTCAAAAGGAATGTGTCTTATCTTGACTTCAAAACAATCCAAGGTCGACATCTGGATTTCTCCAGGCAAAGTGGAAAAACACTTTATTGACTATCTTTCAAACTAGCAAAACTAGCATTCATTTAACCTTACAGAAGCCGTTCAAAATTAAAGCTTTCCTGCTTTAAGTCAAAAATATGTCGTTCTACTCATGATTTCATGATAATGTCTTCAATCTTCAGATAAGTAGTGTCGATAAACCTCTAGGCCATCTCTGGCCGAGATCTATTGTCTTCAGTTCCTCTTCTGGAACCGGTCTTCTGGCCAAAACCTCTTTTGAGATCCTAGCCAAGTCTTCTGTCCCTCGGGACGCGGCTCTCAACTCCTGTCAGAGGTATCCTTCGACTTTATGTGTCAAAGTTTGTTTCTTAAAAAGCAGATAGCAACAAACGTTAAAGGTAGACCATGGCAATCTTTAATTGATTCGTCAGACGGGAGTGGCAAAGATCTACAATGAGCACAAACGTTGCTCAGTGCTTCTCGGGCTCCACTCACAGAACTAAGGAGAGTTAGCACAATTATACATTTTTCTTATCAGTAAAACACTCCTCCCAAGTCTGAATATGGCATGACTGAAAGATTCTGCAGCCTTTCAGAATATAAGAAAGCTGGGTCCAAATCAAGCTCATCAAGTTATTACTTATCTCTGGAGCGTCAATTATTTTTTTCAATCTTGGCTTCTTTATGGCCTTGAAAGAAGCACATGTTATAACTGCAGGATTCCATCTTAATTTCTTTATTGAAAAGACAACCTGTCCTCCATATTGTGTTCCATATAATTTACAAAGTAATTCAGACTTGGCACCGAGCCATTCTTTTGTTCTACTAGATCATGCTTTTGTAGAAGAACGACTCCATTTTAGATTTGACTATTAGATTTGACTATTAGCTCTTTCATATGTAGCGGCAGATTTTTATATCGTTCAAGAGATTACTCCTTCTAGCCACTTAAGAGACTACATGGCTTTAGGAGAATGTCGTAATACGCATGTGAGCTTTCCGTGAGACCTTCAGAGATTCTCTAAGATAAATCTTCATAACACAGTCTTTTGTATAATAGTTTCTTTATTATTGAAGAAAAACAATAAGATATTCATCCGACCTTCTTCTTTGACTCGTACACTTTAATCTTCGTCAAACTCCAGCATATTGCTTGAAACGTTAGAAAAATCCTCGTGTCTCGGCATAACTTTACATGGTCGAAGGGTGTTCCTTCGTAGCTATAAAAACTAAACAAAAACCAAGCCTCTGTGCAAGAAACCCAGCACCAAACATGCCCTTGACTACGTAATAAAGCCCACCCACATAATTAAGGGTAGACTAAAATTTGCCATAAAATTTGTCAAATGCCATAATTAATGACACACAAAATAACCCAAATGGCCACTTCACCACCTTTTGTCTTATTTTCATCTCTAGCCTCTGTCACGTACTCCTCCCACCTCCCAATCACTCCCACACCTCTTTTCCAGCTTTCTCTCGCTATTCCGTCAGTCTGAACAGTCCCAATCCAAAACGTTCCCTCCAGTCCATTCCCTCCAAAGATGCTGCCTGACCCGCTGAGTTCCTTCAGCCTCTTGTTTTTTGCTTCATTTAAGCTCACTGGGTTCTGTTTTCTCTATTTCCTTTAAACTAATTAGGTGTTATTTCCCAACCTCTCATTGAGTTCTATTTCTCACACACCCTTTAATCTCTTTGAGTTGTGTTTCCTTTGGTCCCTGTAAACATATTGGAACATGTTTCTAGCTCCCTTTAAGCTCATCAAGTTCACTGGAAAATGTATTGAACCATTGTATGAAATGTTTTAAAAATAAATAAAAGTGAAATTAAAATATGCCTCAACTGGGAACTGTAGCAAAATGGTTTAATTGCTGGACAAATAAACCAGAGGCTTAGATGAGCTCATGCTCTAGTATGTTGTTGGGAGAATTTGGGTACAGCAAATAAATTCATGAATTGAGTAGTTAATTTGGTCATGATAGAACATAGAGCAGTACAGGAGGTACAGGCCCTTCAGCCCACAATGTTTGTGCCGAACATGATGCCAAGTTAAACTGATCTCATCTGCCTGTACATGATCTACATCCCTCTCTCTCTATTCGCTGCACTGCCATGATGATCATAAAACTAATATATTGTTAAACACTTTTACATTTTACTAATTTTTTTTTAAGGAACAAGCTCTGGCACTCTTAAGGGGCTGTCCCACTGTACGAGCTAATTCAGGAGTTCTCCCGAGTTTCCCCTGATTCGAACTCGGAGAATTACGGTAATAGCCGCTCGTAGGTACTTGGGGCTCTCGTGGACATTTTTCAACAGGTTGAAAAATCTTCACGAGTCTTCACGAGCTTACCGTGTTTCCTGAGTACCTGCCGTTAGCGTTACGAGTCGCTAAGAGACGTCCCGAGCTCCGACGTACCCGCTATGTACATTCTACGTGCTTACCACGAGTTTGATTTTTTTTTTTACTCGGGAGAGCTCTTGAATTACCTCGTACAGTGGGACAGGCCCTTTACCCCATCTGCCTTGTGAACTTCAGACGTAAGTGAAGTACTTGACTTGATTGTCCGCTGATTTATTTTGCCAGATAAAAATATTTGATCTGTTGACTTCAGTACATGCAGTGTTGTTTTAGAGATAATATTACTGTGAATCATTCAAGTGGTGCAGAACAATTATTCTTCAAATTGCTGACCTGCTTGTGTTTGGCATCATTAATGTTGAACCTGAAGCCCAACACAGAATAATGACTTGACAGTGATGTTACTGGTGGAAGATATTGATGAGCCAAGCTGTGTGTGAGCAACTTGTTATCTCTGGACAAAAATGAAAAATGAGAATAGTTATAATCTCTTTAGGTACAAAAGAAAGACAAAGCTGTATTGTATGGAACTTTCTATTTAATTTTTTGAAATAATTGTAATGATTTTGTTTGTTGTTCTCCTACATATATATCTTATCATATCTGCAGGTTTAGTTTTGAAAGAAAATGACTTATTCTTGAATGTTATGGAATGCTGGAAAGACATCTGATACATATCACTGTTGGCTGTGCACATTAGGCATAGCCTATTTCTAAAACAGATTGCCGCTTGTGCATCTTTTGCACAATGGATTCTGGTACCAACACTGATTACTGGCATGCATTGGTAACAGTGAACTACAGTAGTTGCTGTTAGGTATTGGCTTAATATCCTCGTCATTGCTGCTTGAACTGCTGGTGTGATTCAGAAGTATGAGATTTGATTTTTCACTTTTCACTGTTTTAAAAACAGATTTTTTTTAAACTGCAGAATATGAAACAATTCAATTGATCAGCAAAACCCTAGATTCACTGTACATCATTGGAACAAAAAAAAACATGATATAGGTTATAGCAACTGATATTGTGATATTTCTTACCTCAAACATCTGCATTATATTAAGAAGGAGTGAATGTGTGTTGAGGTTGCCTCTGTATCGTGGTGATTGTTAATATCTGTACTTTGATGTTGAGTGTTGGCAACCTGTCCCATCATGTTAGTTTCAGCGTTGAGCCAAATGTTATTGTTATCCATTCTCCAAATGTCAGGAGGACCTACAGTCTGCATTATCAATACATGAAAACTCTCAAGTCAGGATCACTTTATTGATCCAAAGCCTGATAGGCCAGTAATTTGTTTCTGTTATTTTGTTTTAGCTTAGATACAGACTTATTTCAAGTTATTTATTGTATTTCTACAGATTTTTAATTCAGGAAAAACAAATTTCAAATGATTATATCAGCTGGAATAAATTGAGCTGTGCAAAACTACAAGTGATGGGAGAGATTCAGTACATTATTTGATAGAATTCTAAAGCAGTACATATCTTTTAAAAAATTCCATACACTTGGTTATAACTATCCAAACTGTTATGAGATTGGACCAAATTAAAAGAAAATATTTAAGCAAATGCAAGGAAAAGTTAAAAATTAATGTGTCAGGGAGAACTGTAAAAACAGTCTGCAAATTAATTCCTGCTGTTGATGGGACGTTGAACAAGGTAATGTGATTCCAAAATCAGAGCTGGGCCGTTGGGAATGACGTTGTGAAACCATATTTCCATGCAAAGTTAAGGTGGAGGTCAAGAATTTACTTCCCTTAAAGACAGAATATAGGGTCCATTTATGGTTTCAAAACTGAGATCAATTGATTTCCATTAGGTTCTGATATCAAGGGACAGATAAAAGATGGGTAAATGGTGTTGAGGTGCAGCACATAATGTAAGAAAAGGTTCCGAGAGTGAATAATTCGGCCCCTTGACTTTGCAGCTGTATTGAATAAAGTTTCATCTGATGTGGTCTCCATTTTTTTGTCCAAATCATGTATGACTTAATTCTTCTACTGCAATGGCCAGCTGCAATTAAGAGACTCAAATTGTTATTTTTTGTTTCTATATTCCTGCCATGCCCATTGTGATATTTGTACCTTTAGGCAAGGATTAAACATGGCACCACTTTGTTTCATGTGGCTCATGTACAATGCCAATTGTAAGCACTTTGCTTATTGTGAGTACACTGTAAGCTTGAATAGCTTTGGAATTTCATGTGAAGAATGTATCAAATAAATTATCAAAATACTTCCATTAAGTCTAGAGCATTAAACACAAGAATAATGAATTCAATTTGCAAGGAATCCTCAGTTAATTCACCAGTTGTTATTTGAAAGTTGTTTGCCGAGATCTTTTTAATTGGCTCTTTGACTGGCAATGCTGCATCAATTGCTCATCCGTTGTGAACCTGAGGATGTGGCATCTTGTGAATTCCCTCTTCCTTTCTTAGCTGAATGACAGTGAACAAGACAGAAGATAACATATCAGAGTGTACAATTTTGGCTGATTAATTTTGTGAACATTTAGTGAATTTAACAGTTTTCCGAAGTCCCAAGACTGCAACTGATTACATGAAGATGTCATGAAAATTGTTCATTTTAATTTTCCCTTTCTAAAGATATGTTTAGATTTAGATTTTATTATCTAATTATTGTCTATGTTGCATGGTTAATAACTTTGGGCCCACAACAGTTTGGCCAACGGCTGAGATCACAAAGCAATCAGTTAAAGTTTGAAAAATAGAGACATAAAAACATAGAAAATAGGTGCAGGAGTAGGCCATTCGGCCCTTCGATCATCCAAAATCAGTACCCCATTCCTGCTTTCTCCCATATACCTTGATTCCATTAGACCTAAGAGCTATATCTAACTCTCTCTTGAATACATCCAGTGAATTTGCCTCCACTGCCTTCTGTGGCAGAGAATTCCACAGATTCACAACACTCTGGGTGAAAAGTTTTTCCTCATCTCAGTCCTAAATGGCCTACTCCTTATTCTTAAACTGTGAACCCTGGTTCTGGACTCCCCCAACATTGGGAACATTTAGGTGTTTTGCACATTTGACCATCTTCTGTGTAGGGAAATGGACATTTTATGTAACTTAATTTATTGTCACGTGTATAGATCTATAGATTCAGGATCAGTTCCTGTGGATTGGAGGGTAGCTAGTGTTATCCCACTTTGTAAGAAAGGCGGGAGAGAGTAAACAGGGAATTATAGACCAGTTAGCCTGACATCAGTGGTGGGGAAGATGCTGGAGTCACTTATAAAAGATGAAATAGCAGCACATTTGGAAAGCAGTAACAGGATCGGTCAGTCAGCATGGATTTACAAAGGGGAAATCATGCTTGACGAATCTTCTGGAAATTTATGAGGATGTAACTAGGAAATTGAAAAGGGAGAGCCAGTGGATGTAGTGTACCTGGACTTTCAGAAAGCATTTGATAAGGTCCCACATAGGAGATTCGTGGGCAAAATTAGAGCACATGGTATTGGGGGTAGGGTACTGACATGGATAGAAAATTGCTGACAGACAGGAAACAAAGAGTAGAGATTAACGTGTCCCTTTCAGAATGACAGGCAGTGACTAGTAGGGTACTGCAAGGCTCGGTGCTGGGACCGCAGCTATTTACAATATACATCAATGATTTAGATGAAGGGATTCAAAGTAACATTAGCAAATTTGCAGATGACACAAAGCTGGGTGGCAGTGTGAACTGTGAGGAAGACAGCTATGAGGATGCAGGGTTACTTGGACAGGTTAGGTGAGTGGGCGGATGCATGGCAGATGCAGTTTAATGTGGATCAATGTGAGGTTATCCACTTTGGTGGCAAAAACAGGAAGGCAGATTATTATCTGAATAGTATCAATTTGGAAAAAGAGGAAGTACAAAGTGATCTTGGGGTCCTTGGTCATCACTCACTGAAAGTAAGCATGCAGGTACAGGTGCAGTGAAGAACGCTAATGGCATGTTGGCCTTCATATCAAGAGAAGTTGAGTATATGAGCAAAGAGGTCCTTTTGCAGTTGTACAGGGCCCTAGTGAGACCGCACCTGTGGTATTATGTGCAGTTTTGGTCACCAAATTTGAGGAAGGGCATTTTTGCTATTGAGGGAGTGCAGTGTAGGTTCACAAGGTTAATTCCCGGGATGGCGGGACTGTCATATGTTGATAGAATGGAGCGGCTGGGCTTGTACACTCTGGTATTTAGAAGGATGAGAGGGGATCTTATTGAAACATATAAGATTATTAAGGGAGTGGACACGGTAGAGGCAGGAAACATGTTCCCGATGTTGGGGGAGTCCAGAACCATGGGCCACAGTTTAAGAATAAGGGGTAGGCCAATTAGAACGGGGACGAGGAAAAACTTTTTTACCCGGAGAGTTGTGAATATGTGGAATTCTATGCCTCAGAAAGCAGTGGAGGCCAATTCTCTGGATGCTTTCAAGAGAGAGATAGATAGAGCTCTTAAAGATAGCGGAGTCATGGGATACTGTGAGAAGGCAGGAACGGAGTACTGAATGTGGATGATCAGCCATGATCACAGTGAATGGCGGTGCTGCACCTATAGTCTGCTGTTTATTGTGTACCGTGCAGTGAAAAGTTTTTGTTGCATGCTAACCAGTCAGCAGAAAGACAATACATGATCACAATCAAGCCATCCACAGTGAACAGTTACATGACAAAGGGAATAACGTGAATAATGTTTAGTGCCAGATAAAGTCAAGTTAAGTCCGATCAAAGATAGTCCAATGGTTTTCAATGAGGTGAATAGTAGCTCAGGACTGATGTCTAGTTGCTTGGATGGTTCAGTTGCCTGATCACAGCTGGGAAGAAACTGTCCCTGAATCTGGAGGTGTGCGCCTCTACACTTCTGTACCCTTTGCCTGATCGGAGAGGGGAGGAGAAGGAGTGGCCGGGGTGCAAGTTGTCCTTGATTATACTGGTGGCCTTGTTCAGTTCAGTTTACTTTATTGTCACATGTTGCGAGGTACAGTGAAATGCTGTTTCTTGCGTGCTAACCAGTCAGCAGAAAGACAATACATGATACCAATCAATCTATTTACAGTGTATAGACACATGATAAGGGAATAACATTTGGTGCAAGGTAAAGCCAGCAAAGTCCGGTCAAGGATTGTCCGACGAACATCAAAGAGGTAGATGGTAGTTCAGCACTGCTCTCTGGTTGTAGTAGGATGATTCAGTTGCCTGATATCAGCTGGGAAGGAACTGTCCCTGAATCTGGTGGTGTGCGTTTTCACATTTCTATACCTTTTGCCTGATGGGAGAGGAGAGAAGAGGAAGTAGCAGGGTGCGACTCCATCCTTGATTATGCTGCTGGCCTTCCGGAGGCACCGTGAGGTATAAATGGAATCAATAGAAGGGAGGTTGGTTTGTGTGATGGGCTGCATCCACAATTCACTGCAATTTCTTACAGTCCTGGGTGGAGCTGTTCCCAAACCAAGCTGTGATGTATCCTGATAAAATGTTTTCTGTGGTGCGTCTGTAGACAGTGAGAGTTGTAGGGGACATGCCAAACTTCCTCAGCCTTCAGAGGAAGTAGAGGATAGACACAAAAAGCTGGAGTAACTCAGCGGGCCAGGCAGCATCTCTGGAGAGAAGGAATGAGTGACGTTTCGGGTCAAGACCCTTCAGATTCGTTGGTGTGCCTTCTTGGTCGTTGCTTCAATGTGGGTGGTCCAGGAGAAGTTATTGCTGATATTGGATCGGAGGGATTTGAAGTTTTCGACCATTCTTTGCCTTGACGAAGCAGCAAGAGGTGCAGATGGAGTCAATGGAACATCCCAAGGTCCATTGATGGTATGTCACTCTAGTCCATTTCACTATATATAACAAAACATGCCATGGATCATTTCTTTACTTCGAATGGAAGTGACTATCTATGTATCACAAGTAAACAACAAATTTGAGACGTGATGACAACAGAACATATTGACTATCCCAATTGTGTTGATGAATTTAAGTGATGAAATACTTGCATCTGTATTTATTGGTGCTAAGTTACATTTCCAGTCAGCCTAGCTATTTAAGCTCCTTGACGGTCAAATTAATAATATTTAATTTTACCAGTTGGATTCTTGTAGTAAATTAAAAATGAAGAATGCAAACAATGAAATTGACATACACCAATCAGTCATAGATGAATCATTAAACTTTAAGCGTACAGAAAAACTAGTGTCATCACGTATCTCCTTAGTATTTCACACTGAAGGATCTTGTGTAATATATGCAGTTGAAGTGGACAGTTGCTTAGATCAATGCAATCCCTGTTGAAATGGAATATAAAGGTCCCTGGCCCTTGGCAAAAAAGATCTGCAAGTGTCAAGCATTTTTAACTGTTAAATGATTCTGAGGATTCACAGTCCTTAGGCTGTATAAATTAGAATTGTTAGATGTTCCTTTCAGAAAGTGAGTCAGGCTGTAATTTTGCATGGATGCATAACCTAAGCAGATTAGTTAGCTCATTCAAGCATATGAATGAGGCTTTTGTTAAACTTGTCAAATGTGCTTGCAACTATCGTGGTCTATAAATTAATCATAATTTTGATCAGTTCCAGTAAAAACTGGATTTTTATCTTTTTCCTCTATTCGTTTTTTGCATCTGTGTTTAAACCAAGGAAACCATCATTTCTAAAGACTTGTTTTCTCATTCAGCATTGTTTCACATTTTTGAAATTATTATGGGAAATCTAAAAGCGTCGATTATAATTCATTGCCAATATGAGAACAAAGTATTGTGTTTTGTAAAACAGACACAAAACATGTTTACCAGTATTATGCATTGAAATGTATCAATGAACCTTTTTTAGTAATCATGAATTTGTACCAAAGATAAATTGCGAATTGTATTCAATCCTTAACTCTATTTTATTTGATTCTGGTATGTCATTCTTCAAAAATGCTTCTGTTGCATCTGCAGCTGTCTGTTCCCAAAGAGTAATTAATGTGCTGTTTAGAAAATAAAAAAACTTTATTTGTGTGACTTTCGAACTAAAAACTATCAACTGAAAATTCTTTGTTCATTTTATTTAGGGACTGAGAAGTTGAAAAGATTGCAGAATGAAACTAGCCATTGGAGGCTTGAGAAAGTTATTGCTTTATACCATGGGTACTCTTCCTATATCACAAACGGCCATGAATGTGAAATTAGCTAGAGCTGTACAGGAAACATAAATACCATGCAGAACAAAAATGAGAAGCTTCCTTTTAGGAGTCTTTTTTTGAAAAATATTCCTGTTATTCTGACTCAGTGGATTTTAAACACGGATAATTCAGCAAATGCTCAGTAATATTCTGCAAAGTAGATCTTTTTTTTATTTGCAGCATATGTAAGTAATTTGATTTAAATTGGGTAACGTGGCCTCTTTTAAAGGAAGACATATATAAGAAAATTAAATCCTTGAGAAAACCAGAATTAACATTTCAATGGAAAGGTGATGAAAAGTGCTTAGAGTTCTGATGAGAGGTCAAAATATAATCACAAGGAACTACAGATGCTGGTTTATACCATAAATAGACACAAAATGCTGGAGTATCTCAGTGGGTCAGGCAGCATTTCTGGATATCTTGGATAGGTGACGTTTTGGGTCAGAACCCTTCTTCAGACTTATTGTAGAGGGAGCAATAAAGCAAGTTGAGAGAGAGGAGCGGGAGCACAGAGCACAGGCGAGGGGGTTATTTGATAGGCAGTTTGCTGAAAAAGCCCAGAGATGAAAAGAAAGATATGAAAATCAAGAATGGAAAAGTTGCAAATTGTTTATCCATTATAAACGGTATGATGGGATGGGTGGAAACCAGTGCAAAGTCAGGGGGGGGGATTCTTGGGGGAGTAAGAGGAGTGGGAAGGAGGTTGGTGGGTTAGTTACTTAAAACTGGTAAATTTAATGTTCATATCATTGGATTGTAGCTACCGAGTGGAATATGAGGTGCTGCTCTTCCAGGTGTATGGGAATTGGAAGGAGAGTTAAAATTGTTAGCAACTGGGAGATCTGGTAGGGCAGTTAAAATTGGTAGAAGCTGAGAGATCCAGTGGGCCATGATGTCAGTATGGGAAGCAGCAACCGCTTTGCCAAACACTTGCCTACCAGATCTCCCTGTTACTAACTATTGAAACTTCCCTGCCCATTCCCACACGGAGCTTTCTGTCCTGGGCTCCCTCCATTGCCAGAGTGTGAGGCCACACGTAACCTGAAGAAACAGCACCTCAAATTCCACTTGGGTAGCTTACAACCCAACAGTATGAACATTGTATTTTCCAATTTTAAGGTACTAAGCCACAACAACCTCCTTCCCCCTCCCTTTTATCCCCAACAACCCCACCTCCCCTTTCCCCTCCAACAACCCCCCCCACCTCTGACATTCTTCCACCCCCTCTCTTCCCCCCTTTCCACCCTCTCCCCGCTCTCCCCCCTTGCCCCCTCCCCCTCCCCCTCTCGACCCCACCCAGCAAAACTTGGCTGACCTTGCACCAGTTTCTCCCCTTCCACGCACCGATTACAATGGATACACGATTCACAACTTCTCTACCCTCGAGTTTCACAATTCACATCTCTTTATCCTTTTGGTCTCACTGTACTGTGGCAACCCAAAATGCACACAATACTCCATTTGCATCCCAAACCAACACTTGGCACAACTGTAACGTGACACATCAATGGTTGTCACCCAGTGCCTGAGTGGACAAAGGACTTCTTCATCATCTTGTCCACATGTATTGTCACTTTCAGGGATCAATGTGCTTGTATCCGTAGAACTCTTGTTAAACAGCACTCTCCTCAGCCCTGCTATTCACTGCGTATATCCTGTGCTGGTTTAACTTACCAATATACACTTGTCCGAGTTAATTTCCATCTGACGTTTCTTTGCCCACTTTTCAGTTGATCAATATCCTGTTGTAACTTTAGACAAGCATTTTCATTGTCCGCTTTACCACAATTTTGTTGTCCACCAAAAAAACCTGCTAGTCATGCCAACTGCATTTGTATCCAGGACTAATCTCAGTAGCACACCACTGGTCTCAGTCCTCCAATCTCCAAACTATCCTCCTCTACCACTCTCTCACGCCTTCAGCTATGTTACTTTTGTATCCAATTGGCAAGCTCACCCTGGATCCGCCGTGATCTAATTGTCCCAACTAGCCAGCCATGTGAGTCCTTTACATAGGCCATGTACACAACATCTATCACTCTGCCCTCATCCCCACTCTTGGTCACCTTTGCAGAAAACGCATTCATGTTCAGGAGATGTGATTTCTCATCCATAAAGTCATACGGCCTAACCCTAATCAGCCCCATCCTTTCAAAATGCAAATACATCCTTGCATTAACTTCCCCACCACTGATGTAAGGCTCGCCGGCCTACATTTCTCTAGTCCTGCATCACTTCTTACATGAAGTTACAATATTAGCTATTATCCAATCCTCTGGTACCTCAGCTCTGCCTGACAGTTACAAAATTATCTGCTTGGGCCCCAGTAATCTCCTCCCTCGCTTCCCATGACATCCCAGCGTACATCTGGTCAGGCCTCCTGGGATTTATCACATTTATACATTTCAGGAATTCCAACACCCCCTCCTTTATCATGTTGATATGCTCCAGGATATCACAATTCCCTCCCATGAACTCAATTGCTTTGATCACCTCGGTCCAGTAAATCTAGATGAGGTACTCATTTCAGACCTCGCCATTTCCCCTGGTTCCACACATAGTGTTTATCCTTAATGGGACCTACTATCTTCCTCGCGATAGTTTTACTCAACATACTTATAGAATCTGTTTTAATTTACCTGCCAGAGGTATATCATGACCTCTTTTTTACCCACTTACATTTTTTCTTCAGTGTTGACTGAGTTTAAGATGAACAATTTACTTCCCCACAAGTTGGGGGCTACCTATTCAGTCTAAACTAAATTCACCAGAAATGTTCTTTCTTCTGATCTCAGGAAAGGAGCAGACCATCCTCTTGACATTTTCACCCTGGTGAATGGTTTCCTACATGGCAATTAAATGAAGTGGCAACTTCATTTCACCACCATTCTTTTTTTCCCCTCATAGAATATAAGGATACAGTGCCCTCCATAATGTTTGGGACAAAGACCCATCATTTATTTATTTGCCTCTGTACTCCACAATTTGAGATTTGTAATAGAAAAAAAATCACATGTGGTTAAAGTGCACATTGTCAGATTTTAATAAAGGCCATTTTTACACATTTTGGTTTCACCATGTAGAAATTACAACCGTGTTTATACATAGTCCCCCCATTTCAGAGCACTATAATGTTTGGGACACGTGGCTTCACAGGTGTTTGTGATTGCACAGGTGTGTTTAATTGCCTCCTTAATGCAGGTAAAAGAGAGCTCTCAGCACCTAGTCTTTCCTCCAGTCTTCTCATCACCTTTGTTAAGTTTTATTGCTGTTTATCAAGATGAGGACCAAAGTTGTGCCGATGAAAGTCAAAGAAGCCATTATGAGACTGAGAAACAAGATTAAAACTGTTAGAGACATCAACCAAACCTTAGGCTGACCAAAATCAACTGTTTGGAACATCTTTAAGAAGAAAGAGAGCACTGATGAGCTTACTAATCGCAAAGGGACTGGCAGCCCAAGGAAGACCTCCACAGCTGATGACAGAAGAATTCTCTCTATAATAAAGAAAAATCCCCAAACACTTGTCCGACAGATCAGAAACACTCTTCAGGAGTGGATTTGTCAATGACCACTGTCCTCAGAAGACTTCATCAACAGAAATACAGAGGCTACACTGCAAGATGCAAACCACTGGTTAGCCGCAAAAATAGGATGGTCTGGTTACAGTTTGCCAAGAAGTACTTAAAAGAGCAACCACAGTCTGGAAAAAAGGTCTTGTGGACAGATGAGATGAAGATTAACTTATATCAGAGTGGTGGCAAGAGCAAAGTATGGAGGAGAGAACGAACTGCCCAAGATCCAAAGCATACTACCTCATCTGTGAAACACGGTGGTGGGGGTGTTATGGCCTGGGCATGTATGGCTGCTGAAGGTACTGGCTTGCTTATCTTCATTAATGATACAACTGCTGATGGAAGTAGCATAATGAATTCTGAAGTGTATAGACACATCCTATCTGCTCCAGTTCAAACAAATGCCTCAAAACTCATTGGCTGGCGGTTCATTCTACAGCAAGACAATGATCCCAAACATACTGCTAAAACAACAAAGGAGTTTTTCAAAGCTAAAAAATTGTAAATTCGTGAGTGGCCAAGTCAATCACCCAATCTGAACCCAATTGAGCATGCCTTTTATATGCTGAAGAGAAAACTGAAGGGGACTCGCCCCCAAAATAAGCATAAGCGAAAGATGGCTGCAATACAGGCCTGGCATAGCAACAACAGAGAACACACCCAGCAACTGGTGATGTCCATGAATCGTAGACTTCAAGCAGTCATTGCATGCAAAGGATATGCAACAAAATACTAAACATGACTACTTTCATTTACAGGACATTGCTGTGTCCCAAACATTATGGTGCCCTGAAATGGGGGGATTATGTATAAACACTGCTGTAATTTCTACAAGGTGAAACCAAAATGTATAAAAATGGCCTTTATTAAAATCTGATAATGTGCACTTTAACCACATGTGTTTTTTTCTATTACAAATCTCAAATTGCGGAGTACAGAAGCAAATAAATAAATGATGGGACTTTGTCCCAAACATTATAGAGGGCACTGTAGCAGGCCTTAGCTGTAGAGATCAGAACTGCTAAAGTATTAGTTCAGTTTTGTTTATTGTCACATGCACCGAGGTACAGTGAAAAGCTTTTGTTGTGTGCTAACCAGTCAGCAGAAAGACAATCCATGATCACAATCAATCAATTTATAGTGTATAGATAAATTATAAGGGATTAACTTTTAGTGCAAGGTTAATCCAGCAAAGTCTGATGAAGGATAGTCCGAGGGTCATCTAAGAGGTAGATAGTAGTTCAGCGCTGCCCTCTGGTTGTGGTAGGATGTTTCAGTTGCCTGATAACAGCTGGTAAGAAACTGTCCCTGAATCTGGTGGTGTGCGTTCTCACACTTCTAAACCTTTTGCTTGATGAGAGACGGAAGAGGGAGGGGCCAGGGTGTGACTTGTCCATTATGCTGCTGGCCTTGCCGAGGCAGCGTTTGGTATAAATTGAGTCAATGGAAGGGAGGTTGGTTTGTGTGATGGTTTGGGCTGTGTCCACAATTCGCTGCAATTTCTTGCGGTCTTGGATGGAGCTGTTCCCAAACCAAGCTGTAACGCATCCTGATAAAATACTTTGAATGGTGCATCTGTAGAAGTTGTTGATAGTTGTAGGGTACATGCCAAACTTCCTAAGTTTTCTAAGGAAGTAGAGGTGTGCTAGGTTGTGGTGGTGTTATTTCATTATAGCCCAATCCTACCTGGTATGTAGGTAAATTATCTGAGATACAAGGAACTGCAAATGCTGGTTTGAAAAAAAAGACAGAAAGTGCTGGAGTATTTAGCGGGTCTGGCAAAGCAACCCGAAACATATCTGTTCATTTTCTCCAGCGATGCTTCTTGACCCGCTGAGTTATTCCACCATGTTGTCTTTTCTTGTTTTTGATTTAGGTAAATTATTGGTCATCTCCCCACCACAGGCCTATTAGCACCTCTCCCATCTCCTCCCTCACCCTCTTGATGTTTAAAGTCCATTATTCTCTATTCATTTGTCAATCCAAATCTCAACAGTCTCCCCAGACCTCAACTCCTATTGTGTAATGGGACCGCTGGTCCAATCCCTGGAAACTGAATGTCCAAACTCCCTGCTGTCTGATCGCATGTGTAATTCCTCAATGCTCATAGAAACATAGGAACATAGAAAATAGAAACATAGAAAAATAGGTGCAGGAGGAGCCAATTCGGCCCTTCGAGCCAGCACCGCCATTCAATATGATCATCGCTGATCATCTAAAATCAGTATCCCTTTCCTGCTTTTCCCCCCATATCTCTTGATTCCTTTAGCCCTAAGAGCTAAATCTTAATCTCACTTCCACCCATGACCCCTCCCACCAAAATCTTCTTGCTGCAATGGTCCAGACCACCACAGAGCCACCAAGACTCACCTTGTCCTCACCCAGGGTACCAGTTTTTAGTCAGATTCTTCCTGCCACCCACACTTCCAACCGGTCTGGTTCTTTCCTTGCTGTGACCTGAAGACCACCTGTTTCCACACAATACGTGCAAGGCCTGTTCTTTTCTATGTGCTGCCTTTAGCCTGATGAACGATAATGTTTTGTTTCTGGATGCCTCTGAAGAGATTTTTCTTCGGCCCGTTAATAATGAAATGTAAATTTTGTGGTCTCAGATTTCCAAGGGTAAACTGCTGTCAACCAGTTGTGGATGCTCCGGGTTGCTTGTTTATCTTAAGTGACGTAAAATCAATTAAGTTAATGGATTTTGAACCACTGTGAATCTGTTGGTTTAAAAACTGCAATGATGTGCAAAAGCAGTGCTGTGGTCATTGCGGTCAACTGGAAACTTCAGTCGTGGACCCTTCTTTCTGACCTAAAACATTGCCAATCCATTGCCTCTACAGATGCTGCCTGACCTGCTGAGTTATTTCAGCACTTTGTGTTTTGATCAAGATTCCAGCACCTGCAGTTCCTCCTGCCTCCTCGAGTGTTTTAGAATGCTATTACACTTCTCACTTGTGGAGCACCTGTAGGAACCCTGGTGAGGAATTCCATTCTCAGAGAACCATCTAGGACCACCTCTGTGTGAAATTTGGCAATCAAGGTGAGAGGTAGTTCTGTAATGCAAGGATTAAAGAAGTATGTAGGAAGGACGTACAGATGCTTAAACCGAAGATAGACACAAAAAGCTGGAGTAACTCAGCGGGTCAGACAGCATCTCTGGAGAAAAGGTATTAGGTGACGTTTCGGGTTGAGGCCCCATCTTCAGACTGAGAGTCAGGGGAAAGGGAAACAAGAAATATAGACAGTGATGTAGAACAAATGAATGAAAGAAATGCAAAAAAGTAATGATGATAAAGGAAACAAGCCTTTGTTAGCTGTGGCCTAGGTGAGAATGAGTACAGACAATGGGGCTAAACAAGACGACTTTGAACCTGGAGGTAGCATCGGTGCTGCATCCTGCAATCATGCAGAACTCATGAACTTCATTAATTTCACCACCAATTTCCATCCTGCACTCAAATTCACTTGGACCATCTCCGATACCTCCCTCCCCTTTCTTGATCTCACTGTCTCCATCACAGGATATAGACAATCTACTGATTCTCACAACTATCTAGATTAAACTTCTTCCCACACTGCTTCCTGCAAAGACTCTATCCCCTACTACCAATTCCTCCGTATACGCCGCATCTGCGCCCAAGATGAGGTCTTCCATACCAGGACATTCGAGATGTCCTCATTCTTTAGGGAACAGGGATTCCCCTCTACCATCATAGGTGAGGCCATCACAAGGGTCTCCTCTGTGCTCCGCAGCTCTGCTCTTGCTCCCCCCAATTTCATGCGTATAGCATAGAAAACAGATTTTCAAGTACTAATCACTCCACAAACTGCCTGTTTGCATCTCTAAAGTGACAAGAAACCACAGAAGTTGTTATAACCACATTTCATTCCAAGGAAATTCTACTTCAATCACGTAAAGCTGAAATGACACCTGTTGTCCAATTGAATTTCTCGGCAAATGTGTCCAACCTCCGTGGTTCTCCTATGGGTGGAAATGTGCTGAATTGTCATAATCCTCCTCAACCACACCCTCATCTTTATGACTTTGTATTAATCATAGCATCATAAATATTCCTCTGCTTTGTTTGTCAAGACTGAATTTCAAAGCGTGTGCTCTCTTCAAAGATAGTTTTTTTTTAAAGAAGTGCTGCTTATAAGTTGAGTAATTCTCTCATCTTGTGATGTATCGGATATGCCATACACAAGCTAGATTTTATATAACTCCTCAAAGGCTGTGTTCTATTTTTGTTGCAAAGCAGTTCACTAAGCTGCTTAAAACTGACAGAAAGCATCACAAAATGATTCAAGCGTTTTAACCATTTGTAGCCTAGCTAATGATGCCTGTCCTATATTATATTTGGTTTAATACTTCACCTGTTCTGTTCCAGTAAATAATTTTATGTTGAAATTATTTTTTAAAGTTCGGTCTTGAGTGATTGATATTATCTGCTGACTAAAGCAACAAAGATGTGATAATGTTCTGCATGTGGGACAGTGTCAAACTGTCAGCTGAATTGTAATTCCTGTGCATTTGAATGTATTAAACAATATGCTTTAGGGCATGATAGGTGTGTATTATCCAATGCAAGTTCTCCAGTAAGATTATGGAGCGGTAGGCATACAGCTAAACAGGAAACTTCTCAGTCCCCGTTAACATGTATTATTCCTGGGTGAATTCTCCCATAGCCTTCTCTGTGGACCATTAAGTTCAGCCTACTGTGATTTATGCTTTAGTTCATTGAGGTTGCCATTGCTCATATACTTTTTTTCCCTCTACCATATTTGCATCGTATAATTCCTTTACAGGCTGGTGTATTTCTGTCCTTCCAGCAACAATTCAGATTCAAGCTATCGCACTTTGTTCCTTTAATCTTTATGATCAGATAAATTTGATTGTTGTAGATGTACTAACACATAAATGGAATTAATCTGCCCAAATCAAAAAGAACTTGCATTTGTAGTGCCTTTAAAAAAAGAAAAAGCTGGTTTAATATATTAAATTGACCCAGGGCACCCAATCAGTAATGCCAATAAAAGTGATTTGACGCCAAATCTCCCACAGTATTTTCCATTCATCACCTCCATTGTTGTGTCAAATTCCTCCTTAGTCCTGTCCTGCACTATTTTCATAATTTCAGTAGAGATTCCAGTGCAAATGACCACAAAGAGACATTGGCCAAAAGGCAAACATGTTTAGGGAGAGAATATTAGACCTTGGGGGTAAAGGAGGTGAAAGTATCATCGCAACATGTGGAACATATAAAATTAAAGATACAGAAAGCCAGAACCAGATACTGTAGGTTTGTGGAGCTGGAAGAAGTTAGTGAAATAGGACAGGAGAGAATTTCACATAATCTGGATTGCGAATGATGGGGGTGACGGATGAACAATATGGTGAAGATTTGGTAACAGAATTTGAATGAATACAGGTTTACTTAGGACATAGAATGGTCATACATTGCACTGGTGAATTCCAGTGAACAACAGAATGGACAAAAGTTTCATCAACAAATGAGCTGATGCAAGGTCAGAACTACCCAAAAGGTCACAAAGTGCTGGAGTATCTAGGTGGATTAGGAAGCACCTCTGGAGAATGTGGATAGGCGATGTTTCAGGTCTGGGCCCTTGTTTAGAACTAGCCATGGTTGGAAGTGGAAATAAGATGGTCTTGGTGATGGAGCAGATTAGTAGGGTCTTATCTGCAAGCCTGATAGAAATATATAAAATTATGAGACATAGATAGATAGGGTTAATAGGGTAAGTAATTAGAGTTTTTTTGCCCAGCTGGAAATGTCAAGTACCAGAGGGCCTATCTTTAGATTTAGGTTTATTATTGTCACATGTACTGAGGTACAACGCTGACCATTGATCACCCATTCACATTAGTTCTATGTTATCCCACTTTCTTATCCACTCCCTGCATACTAGGGGGGGATTTAACAGAAGAATCTACAAACCCGCATGTCTTTGGGGTATGGGAGGAAACCGGAGCACCTGGTGGATTCCCAGGCAGTCACAGGGAGAACGTGCAAACTCCACACAGACAGCTCCTGAGCTCAGGTTGGAACTCAGGGCTCTGGATCTGAGGCAGCAGCTCTACCAGCAGTGCCACTATGCCATCATTATCATCAAAATGTGTCTGAGTTGATGCAGTTGCAAGCCACTGATGAAATCAATGACCAGGTAATGAAATGTATCTCAGAGAGGATAAAGATGATAACTTAATCCCTAATATTTGGTTGAATGGACTTCCTGCTCATGCTTGTGTTGGCCAGGCAGTGACAAATTAGATAGTGAAGGAACAGTAGCATATGGGAATGTCAAATTGACTTGTTTCCTCTACTCAATTTACCCAATTTTTGGGGTATTGTTACTTTAGTGACAACTTTGCCAAGAGTGACAGCATCAGTCGTTAGATGACTGTAGCCTCAGAGGGAATCTGCTACTTTATCAGACCTCTAGGTCTGTGCTATTAGTTGACACTTCTGATGATTGATTGCTGTGGCATATAACTCATTACCATTCTACCAGCACTGCAGCATAAACCTTGCAACTCAAATTTGCAGTATATATCGGCATAGAATGTTAAAAATACATCTGTTTAATGTTTTCACACCCCTGGTAATATTCCTCCATATGTAAATGTAAGAGTTTAGTTTGGAGATACAGCATGAAAACATGCTCTCAGGCGCACCGAGTGTGCGCTGACCAAAAATCACCTGCACACTAGTTCTATTTTATCCCAGTTTTACATCCTTCACATTAAGGGAAATTTACAGAAGACAATTAACCACCAAACCTGCACGGCTTTGGAATATGGGAGGAAACTGGAGCCCCTGGAGAAAACCCATGTGGTCACAGGTAGAACGTACAATCACCATACAGGCAGCACTCGTAGTGAGGATCAAAACCGGGTCTGTGGCACTGTAAAAGATCAATTCCTCCACTGCGCCACTGTGTCGCCCATGTGTAAACTAAGCATTCTGGATTAAAATAACAAAAGTATATAACGTACAATAGCCTTCACAATAACCAGCTCCAACCATGGTATACAACACGCAGTTATGGTTAAAATAATTGGAGAATCGGCCTGTTATCAGAGAGGTACTGGAGAAATGTTTATGCATTCGTGCCTGCATGGTACTCATTCCGTTATTTAAAAAATCGTATGAATCTGGCACCAATGTAGGTGCAGCAAAATATATTTATTAGAGATACAGCACGGAAACAGGCCCTTTGGCCCAACGAGCCTGCACCGACCAGCCGAGGAAATCGAAAATCTCGGAGAAAACCCACGCGGTCACGGGGAGAACTCCATACAGACAGCACCCATTGTCGGGATCGAACCCGGGAATCTGGCGCTGCAAGCGCTGTAAGGCAGCAACTCTACTGCTGCACCACCGTGCCGCCCTTGTAAAGTTAGCTGTGTTAACCAGCTACTGTTGTTACCAACACAGTAAACACCAACACCAACACGCGCACGCACGCGCACGCACGCACGCACGCACACACACACACACACACACACACACACACACACACACACACACACACACACGCAAAAAAAATAATAATAATTAAATAAATAAATCTGTATATCCAATAATGTGAGCTGATCATAGACATGGAGGTCCTTGGTGAATGATGGAACTGATTGTGTACCTCTAACCTGTGAGATTTAAGCATTGCAAAATAGATAGCAAGGACAAAGAGGATGAATTAAGACTTGGGAAATATAAAATCCAGCACAGAAAGACGAATAAAGCGAGGGAAAGAGGTTGGGAAAAATGATAGATGGAAAGGAAATTAAGAACTTTTAATAAAAATTAAGATATTAAATTCACAATCTTAAAGAAAGAGATGATATATTTTAAATTGTTCTCTATCTGGGCTGGAGATGTTAAGTGGATATTAACTGTTCTCACATTGTCAGGTGGGTATTTGCACACAAATTATTCATAGTCCTTTAATTAATGGCAAATTCAGAATGTTCATGAAATGTAATGGGAGCTTTTAACTGAGATTTCAAGGCAGACCAATCTAAACCGTGCACAAACATGGCAGCTCATGGGAGTCTCTTCCTGCCGCACATACCCGTTAATTTGCATGCTAATAATAGCATGGGCTGTTACTTTATTTCGAGGAAATTCCTGCCTTATATAAATTTAAGTTTTTTTTTTCGTTCATTACAATCTCCCTTGAGGAAAAAAAAAGGTAAATTCCTTCACAGAGCCAGCATCGTAAATCAAGTGTTCCTCCCTGCTCAGAGCAGCACTGCCCAGTTCTATGCTTCAGGCTGTTCTCAGTGTTCACTGTGTGTATGTAGTTGCTCTCCCTGCTGAGTGTATGCGCACAGGACCATCTCTTAGAGCTCCTTTTTACCTAACCCCTGCACTGTTTGGAATTCTTGCCTAGTAATTACATGGAGATTATGCAATATTATCACCCTGACCTTGTCGCCTGGTGATATTGGGAGGGAGGGAGAAATAAATATGGATTTTGATTGATTTTACAAAGTACTTTCATTCACACTGATATTAGACATTGCATGGAACAAATCATATTTTTCACAAATGGATGTTAAGGTTAAAAATGTTGCTTTAGTATTTGGGTTCATGTATTAACAATGTAAATGAAAATGCATAAATTATAATGCATGTAAAAATCTTTTTTTTAGCTAGCAATGTCTCTTTATGCTTCGGTCCATTTTCCAGCATTATTACTCTCCACCATCTTATAGCACTACCACAGTTTAGTGAATAAACAAAGGAGCTGTCGTTTGTCTTGCACAGTACATCTGCTGGGATGGATGGCACTGAATCATATAGTTAATGTATTGAGACAACATTACTAATGTCTGTAAGTTTTAGAGCACTCACTAATAAATCTAAATCTTGCTATCTGCACAGAACAAGATCATCAGTCTTATACGTGGCTGCTTCTGCCAAAGATGGTAGATTATGCATCATAAAACTCGTTTTCTTAAGTTTGTAAATATTTTGCTTCTAATCTAACTATTCCATTCTTTGTTTTGCTGATTGTAAAATCCACCCACTCATCCAGTGCAGTCGGAGCTCAGCCTCAAGAACAAGCACAAGTGTGTTTGCACACTGCAGCTCGACGCCCAAGGTTCAGGTGACCTTGTTTCTGCACTGTACTTACCATAGATTGGACAATTTCCGATTGTTTCTGAAGATTCCCCTCTCCTGCAGGATGTTCGATGGGGATGAGATGCAGCATTGTAAAGAGGATTTTTTTTTTTTTAAACATGTCGGCCTAAAAATGCAGTTTAGTTTGGTACTAAGATTGGCTCTTTATTAGGTTAATTGGATAGGATCATGGATTGAATTCCATCACAAAGCAAACCCTGGATAGAGACCAGTTTCTTTGGACTACAGAATTTGAGGCATGTGTTTCACAATCCTTCTGAGTTGTTCAAGTGAAGGTTTTATTGAGGTCGCAAATAGCTATGTATACTGGCGAGTAATGTCCCTACATGAGACTTATAGGGTCGTAGCGGCCCTTTGGTCCAACTTGTTGAGGCCCAACCAAGATGTCTATCTGAACTAATACCATTTACTCATATCCCTCTAAATCTTTACTATCCATGTATCTGTCCAAATGAATTTTCAACATTGTAACTGTACTCACCTTAAGCTAATTCTTCTGGCAGCTTGTTCCATATACAAACCCTGTGTGTGAAAACATTGCCTCTTAAGTCCCTTTTAAATCTCTCCCCTCTCACCTTAAATCTCTGTGATCTAGTTGTACATCAGTGGTCCTGGAAAAAAGACTAACTATACATCACCCCTCAACCTCCTATGCTCCAGGCAAAAAAAAGCTTGAACTTGTTCAGTCTCTCCTTACAATTCAAGTGCTGTAGTTGCAGTAACATTCTTGTGAAACTTTTTTGCACCCTTTTCATCTTAATGACATCGTCCCTACAGCTGAGTGATGAGATCTACACACAATGCCCTATTACTTTTGGAGTATTGCAAAAAGGTCACATATTCTGGGGTCAGGAATAGAGCCAGGTGTGCGACTGGTGGGAGTCAGGAACGTGAGTAAATGTGTGATGGAGCCAGAGATGAAGTGTGTAGCACAGGGGTGTGGCCTGAGAAAGAGACAGGGGTGGGTGTGAGGCTGGAGCCTGGAATAGTAAACATGGGACAGTTATGTAGCTGGGGTGGGGATTGGGAGCTCGGAATGTGTCTGAAACACGTTTTGGGAACATGAGATGTAATACGGACAGAATCCGAGACTGGGTTTGCAGCCCTATTTGGCGTGGGTCACTGGAGTGTAGTCAGGAGTATCGACAGAAAAGTAGGTGAGAAACAAGGAGAGGAGATGTGGGCAAGTGGTCCATCTCTTCGGTGTGTACGTGTTTGTGTGTGGGCGTGTTTGTGTATGTGCGTGTGCGTGTGCGTGTTTGTGTATGTGCGTGTTTGTGTTTGTGTGTGTGTGCGTGTTTGTGTATGCGTGTTTGTGTATGTGCGTGTTTGTGTGTGTGCGGGTTTATGTGTGTGAATGCGTTTGTGTGTGTTTGTGTGTGTGTGTGTGTTTGTGTGTGTGTGTGTGTGGGGCCAGAGTGCCATTTAATCATCTCAGACCCACCCATAGCTCGATTGAAACCAGGTCATCCCTGATCCCAAAAAGGAAAATAATATCTCAAGCTGTGGGAACTTTATTTGTGAGGTGATTTAATAAATTCTGTAGCTTTGGCTGATTAGATTCCAGTCATAACATGTCAGAATGGGTGGTTAGCTGTGGCTGAGTAGAGGTGATAGTGAGAGATGATAGAAATTATCATCTCTGAAAGAAGGCATACGTTGAAGATGAATTGCACTGTCATCGCCGAGTTTCGGTGATTGACAAAAAGGGTATTCAAAAAACCTTCCATAGGGAGGAATGATTCCTGTCAACCATGCACTGGGTAAATGCCAATGAAACTATCCATATACTGTCTCTTCAAATCTGCAGGTGGAATAAAGTAAGCCCTTGTCTATCTTCTCCCAGGCCAACATCCCCAGCATTCAGAGCCCAGTTACACTCTTCACCATTGCTGACAAATCCAAGACCATATTCTCAAAGCAGACACGTAACAATGAGCTCCTGTTCCAAGCTGACTTTGCAAGGTGGACAGAGGCAAAAATTCAACGACAGTAAACTTCATTTCAATGTATACCTTCTTTGAGAGGTGATACATTCCACAGTGTCCTCCATAATGTTTGGGACAAAGACCCATCATTTATTTATTGGCCTCTGTACTCCACAATTTGAGATAAGTAATAGAAAAAAAATCACATGTGGTTAAAGTGCAAATTGTCAGATTTTAGTAAAGGCCATTTTTATACATTTTGGTTTCACCATGTAGAAATTACAGCTATGTTTATACCATAGTCCCGCCATTTCAGGGCCCGTTAATGTTTGGGACACATGGCTTCACAGGCATATGTAATTGCTCAAGTGTGTTTAATTGCCTCCTTAATGCAGGTTTAAGAGAGCTCTCAGCACCTAGTCTTTCCTCCAGTCTTTCCATCATCTTTGGAAACTTTAATTGCTGTTTATCAACATGAGGACCAAAGTTATGCCAATGAATGTCAAAGAAGCCATTATGGGACTGAGAAACAAGAATAAAACTGTTCGAGACATCTGCCAAACATTAGGCTTACTAGGCTTACCAAAATCAACTGTTTGGAACATCATTAAGAAGAAAGAGAGCTCTGGTGAATTTAAGGCCCTGTCCCACTTACATGTCCTTGCCACGCAAATTACGCGACCTCGTCGTCGCGTTGATGTGCACGGGCATCGTGTGGCCGCGCGGGGCCGGTCCCACTGAGAAGCGCGGAGGGGTATGGAGTTGTGCGCGGTATCACACGGCGCTCCGGGATTTTGTACCGAACGAAATCTTTGTGCGCCACCGGCCTGTCACGTAACTGACGGTCAAAGTGGGACAGGCCCAAGACCCTGGCGCGACGCAACGTCTCACCTCCAACAGCAGCAGAAGCAGGCAAACGATCGTCGAGCTCGGCCTGGGGCTCACGACGGTTGCGGATCCGGATCCGCCCCCACCTACTCCCAGAGCGGGGCCAAGAAAATTGAAGATAGACACAAAATGCAGGAGTAACTCAGCGGGACCGGGAGCATCTCTGGAGAGAAGGAATGGATGACGTTTCGGGTCAAGACCCTTCTTTCAGACTGAAGAACGGTCTCGACCCGAAACATCATCCATTGCTTCTCTCCAGAGATGCTGCCGGTCCCGCTGAGTTACTCCAGCATTTTGTGTCTATCTTCAAATGACGTCACGCGCTCCAGACGGCTGTGTGGGCGCATGATGACGCGCGCGACTCTCGTGGGACCGTCGCGCCTCAACGCGACGACGAGGCCACGTAATTAGCGTGCCAAGGACACGTAAGTGGGACAGGGGCTTTACTAATCGCAAAGGGACTGGCAGGCCAACACAGCTGATGACAGAACAATTCTCTCTGTAATGAAGAAAAAAATCCCCAAACACCTGTCCGACAGATCAGAAACACTCTTCAGGAGTCAGGTGTGGATTTGTCAATGTCCACTGTCTGCTGAAGACTTCATGAACAAAAATAGAGAGGCTACCCTGCAAGATGCAAACCACTGGTTAGCTGCAAAAATAGGATGGCCAGTTTACAGTTTGCCAAGAAGTACTTAAAAGAGCAACCACAGTTCTGGATAAAAGGTCTTGTGGACAGATGAGACGAAGATTAACTTATATCAGAGTGATGGCAAGAGCAAAGTATGGAGGAGGGAAGGAACAGCCCAAGATCCAAAAAATACCACCTCATCTGTAAAACACGGTGGTGGGGGTATTATGGCCTGGGCATCTATGGCTGCTGAAGGTACTGGCTCATTTATCTTCATTGATGATACAACTGCTGATGGTAGTAGCATGATGAATTCTGAAAGACACACCCTATCTGCTCAAGTTCAAACAAATGCCTGAAACTCATTGGCCGGTGGTTCATTCTACAGCAAGTCAATGATCCCAAACATACTGCTAAAGCAACAAAGGAGTTTTTCAAGGCTAAAAAATGGTCAATTTTTGAGTGGCCAAGTCAATCACCCGATCTGAACCCAATTGAGCATGACTTTTATATGATGAAGAGAAAACTGAAGGGGACTAGCCCCCAAAACAAGCATACGCTAAAAATGGCTGCAATACAGGCCTGGCAGAGCATCACCAGAGAAGACACCCAGCAACTGGTGATGTCCATGAATCGCAGACTTCAAGCAGTCATTGCATGCAAAGGATAGGCAACGAAATACTAAACATGACTACTTTCATTTACATGACATTGCTGTGTCCCAGACATTATGGTGCCCTGAAATGGGGGGACTATGTATAAACATTGCTGTAATTTCTACATGGTGAAACCAAAATGTATAAAAATGGCCTTTATTAAAATCTGACAATGTGCACTTTAACCACATGTGATTTTATTTCTATTACAAATCTCAAATTGTGGAATACAGAGGCAAATAAATAAATGATGGATCTTTGTCCCAAACATTATGGAGGGCACTATCATTTCTTACTATCTACTCACCCACAGCTAACCACCCATTGTGACAAGTTATTACTGGAACCTAATCAGCTAAGCTACAGAATTTATTCATTCAAGTCTCCTTGAAGAAATGCAACATCCATATTGACTCCTGGGATTCTCTGGCACAATGAAAATAACAAACATCTGGGATGGTATTGAGAACATTGAGGCATTGCGTGAAGAGCACGCAGAAATTCTGTGCACATGTCGGAAGGAATGTATCACCTCACAAAATGCCTACTGCCCACCCAATGGCACACCTCCTGCTCCATCGTGAGGGTGGGGGGCTGCTTCCAGAATGGCCCCCTTGGCCATCTCAGAACCCACAGAACTAGACTGGAAACAAGGCATCCTTGATCCCCAGGGACTGCGAAAGAAAACGTATATCTCAAATCCTTAGATTTGCCAACCTGCATCCAAGCTGTCTGACAGAAAATGCCGCCAGACAGAAAGAATGAGTGGGCAATATGTTTCTATATCCACCCGGGCTGGCGCCGTCAGCGATGGCAGCCTCGTCAACTGTCTGTCTTTTTGCCTTTTTTTGTTATTTTGAGTGTGTTTTAAAAGTTTGTGTTAATGTTCTCTGGTTTGTTTTATGTGGGGGAGGAGGTCAGGCGAAACTTATTTTCTATCTCTTACCTTACCGGAGACGTGATTGTTTTGTGGATCGTATCTCCGGTCGCTATGCGGCCTAACCTCATGGAGCTGCCGGCCTTGCTCGGGACTGATTTTAAGCCCCACCACGAGGACGTGGACTTACCATCGGAGCCGATCCCATGCCTGGGATCGACGCTCCAACCGCGGCCTGCGGATTTCACCACCGAGGAGCTCGCATTCTTGGGTAGAGACCGATGTCGGGAAGCTCCAAACGATGCAGAAGGTTTCGACCAGCCCCGACCCGGGGTCCGATCGCCCGGCGCGGGGGAGCTGAGATTTCCATCCCCCCGATGCAGGAGCTTGATCGCCCCGACGCGAGGGCCCAAACGCCATCGGCTATGGGAGCCAAGATCGTCCCGTCAACGGAAGGCTCAAGGCCCCCGACCGCAGGAGAACAAAGAAGGGAAGAGATTTAACTTTTTTTCACCTTCCATCACAGTGATGAAAGTGGAGGAGTGACGATCGTGGATGTTCATGTTAAAATGCATTTTGTGTGTTTTGTTGCTTTTTATTGGTATGAATGTCCTTGTATGTTGCAAAACATACTTGGCTAATAAACTATGATTATGATGTTGATTATGATTATGATTAAGTAAGAGTCGTGTGGTCGATGCATATGAAGCATGCTGTAGGTTTCATCGTTTCAGATATCCACTTTTCCCCCAAAATGCTCTTAAACTCTGTAAAATATGTTGGTAATTATCTGTCTGCTTTCTGACTCCAGTCACAGTGCTCCGGAATACTGATTCTTAAGCAAATTCAATAATGTTCTCAGACTTTCCTATCTTTGACTTGACTTTGAAGTGACATCCAGAAAGTAGAAGGCTATACTTGAATCCAGTCTATATTGACATTTTAGTTTTCTTTCCCCAACTGACAACCCTAGAGTGGGCAGGATAGAAAAAGGAGAAGGACATGATGACAGGTTTACCTCTGGAGCTTACAAATGTCAGAAATAGTGGTGCTGTCAGTGGATGCAGAGAATTCTCCGCCCTGATCCTAACTACACAGTTGAAGGTATCAATATTGTGTCAGAAAAGCATTACAGGACGTGCTTTTTGCTTTCCCTTTTAGGGGTGAAAAACCACCTACGCCATGACATTTCTTGCCATTAAGTTTCAGTTTTAAGCAGTGGCTGCATCTGTATCCATGGTTTTAAACACAATGCGGACATTAAAATAAGTGAAAGCAGCCCTGGGAATAATGAAGGTCCCGTTTTTTCCCCCTGTCAATATAATACCCAGCCTAATGATACTGGATTTTGCTGCCTGTGGCTCACAGTGTTCAGCCTTTGAAAGTGAAGTAAGCTATGGACTTGGGTTCACATGCTGAGAGACCGGATCTCACTGGCACGTTTGTTTAGGTAAAACTGTCAGTTTGCTCCATTGTTAGACTCTACATGGTGTCCAGCAGTGGGCACAGACTTGCCTGATTCCCTACAATCATGAATTGGCACTTGCATCCTGCTTCAGTCAGATGGAGTGTAGGATATGAATCTACATGCTTATCAATGTGGATTTGAAATGTTCAAACAAGGGGGCAAAGCAGAGAGTTTTACTTCATTTCAATTTGATATGTTTAAATTGTTAAAATTTGATTATTTTTTAATTATTTCCATGGGTGAAATATTTGATACCGTTTGAAACTGTGCATTTTTGATTATTCACTTTAAATTTAATTCTTATTTTCAGTTTAAAACTACCTTCATTGATTAGCATTGATGAAATACATTTGCTTTGAAGATACCTGGTACTAAAGTTGTCAAGTTATTTCATGTTGAAATAACTTGTTAACTGTGTGGTGCTTATTACTTACTGTCAGTTAACCTCTACAATTAATTCAAGGGCTTTCTTATTCCCTTTGGTTTAAATTATTGTAGTATTAGAACATAGTGAAAATGGAGAAAAAATGTCACTTTGCCCGTATTTTCTTTCTCTCTGCTTAACATTTCTATTTTTCCTCTTTATTTCTCTCTGCATCTATTTTGAAGTCACATTCACCCAGTTTACTTTACTTTTGTCATGTATTCAACTTGATTAGTTGAGCAAATAGAATATTACTTGACCTGTTCCTCAGATCCCAGATGTCCTTCCTGGAACAATTGCTGTCTATTTAGGGCTTGTGTTTAATATTCTATCATCTCTTACTTCTATTTGCAAAGCAAGGATGCAACTCCTCCTGAGTGTTTATAGGCACTGCTCTTAAATGGAAGAGCCAATGATACTAATAATTCAAGATCCCATTAAAATCATGGGTTCTGTTGGGCAAATGTTTTAGTTGCTTGTTTTATGTGTATTCATATATTTTAATGTTAATTATTTAGTTCATTTTAAATTCTTTGTTTCAATATGAATAGATTTTAACTGTGTCTGTTGGAGACATTTAAAATTTATTATGAGGATTTTAGTAGGAAGAAACTGCAGGTGCTGGTTTAAATCGAAGATAGACATAAAAAACTGGAGTACTTCAGCAGGTCAGACAGCAGGTCAGACAGCATCTCTGGAGAGAAGGAATGGGTGACGTTTCGGGTTGAGACTGAAGAAGGGTCTCAACCCGAAACGTCACCCATTTCTCCGTTCCAGAGATGCTGTCTGACCCGCCGAGTTACTCTAGCTTTTTATGTCTATGAGGATTTTAGTGCTGGCAAAGCCATGGTCCCAGCTTTGCCATCTGTCATAAGGATTTCAGGAGCAGGGCATCCCGCATTGCCATTCCCAAGGCCCTCTTGGCATCCAGAATGTGTGGCAGGGCTGTATGGGGCCAGTGAGGTTCGCTCTTGGTGTGTACCTCATATTAGCATGGGTTTACAGAGACTATGGGACATCTGGCCGGCAATATTCAGTCCCACAAGTACTCCAATATTACAATACAATATTAGACGTTGCAGTCCCTTAAACCAAGGATGAGGCTTTCTGGAAAAAAAAGTTTCAACTGGTTTAGGCTCTGTCTCACAACCAACCGTCTTGATTGGTTGGTTGATTATTGTCACGTGTATCAAGATACAGTGAAAAACGTTTGCTTGCGTGCAATCCAGCTTTATCATACTGTACATGAGTACCATGAAGCCATACACAAGTACAACTGCTAGTGCAAAGAAAAAAATGCAGAGGCAGAATATAGTGTTAAAGCATTATTGCATTATAGTTCTGGAGAAAGTGAAGATTACAAAAAAAGTGCAAGGACTGCAATGCGGTAGGTTCCAAGATTGGGATGGTACTCTAACTTATGGGAAGTCTGTTCAGTAGACAGAGAGGAAAAAACTGTTCCTGAAATTCCTTGTGATGCAGACACATATATAATATTTCCAACAAGCACAGTGGTGATTCCAGTTGCACCACTTTCACGAAGAGCATAGTACATCTGTCCTGTTATTAAATACATTATTTAGTAAATCACACAACTTTACTTAAAAAAAGCTTCCCAATACAATTAATGAAAAAACCATGGACATCATGAACTTTTCAACAAAGCACTTATAGTGATTAGTCCACACAGCTTAACACAGTCTTGCCTGCTGAGTGCACTTTATAATTGAATGGCTTCAACAAAGCTGTCAGAAAGGTCTAGATTGATCGCAATGTCGTATTTGGGGATGGTATTAACACTGTGTTTGATTTGGATTGCTGTGTAAGATTTTTGATAAATGCTACAGGTCAAATATAAGCTTGGAAGCAAAAAGTACGTCATCAGAATATACTGAGTTTACAAAGTAATTAAACATAATTGCAATACAATTTATTACTGAGTTTATTTTAGTTACGTCTAACCAGAAAAATCACTATTTTTCAAAAGAATGGATTGGACCATCCAGCACAATGCCTGTAGTTCTACGTGGAACTGATAGCAGTTCCCATTGTTAACATAAAGTATATACAATTATGAGAGGTGTGTAGGATTGATAGTCAGAACTTTTTTCCCCAGGATGGAAAAATCAAACTCTAGAGGGAACAGCTTTAAGATAAAAGGGGGCAAAGTTTAAAGGAGATGTGCAGAGCACGGGTTTTTTACACAGGGAGTGGTGAGTGTCTGGAATGAATAACCAGGGGCTGGGCCTGAGGCAAATACGATAGTACATTTAAGAGACTTTTGGAGAGGCATATGGTTATGCAGGGCATGGAGAGATATGGATTATGCGCAGGTAGATAAGAGTTGGTCATGGCATCATGTCTGGCACAAACATTCTCGGCCCAAAGGACCAGTTCTCGTGCTGTATTGTTCTATCTTCTTTGCAAGCTTTTGGACTGAGCTGAGCTGAATCAGTGGGTCATTCTGGACAGTCTGGCATAATGTATAAATAGCTCAGCTATTTGTTTTGAGGGAAAGGTTTAGCATGAGTTTCAAATCATCACAAATCACCAATAGCCTTGCAAATGAAGTGACCATTACTTGAAGTGACATGATTGGTATCAAAGATTTGCTGCATTTAAGCTATTAACTGATATTAAGCACAACACCGAAAATTGGGGTTTAAGCTTAATGATGTAAAACCCCTTCTTTAAGTATGGTTTAGCTCCTGAAATGGATTAATTCTTTCTGCTTCTGAGGAAAAACAATTACAACTGCAATGTTTCATGCATGCAGATATTGAATTGTTTGTAAAAATTTACATTAAACATTGGACATATGAATGTGCAGGAAATGGAGGGGTCTAGAACACATGCAGGATTAGTTTAATTTGGCATCATATTCGACACAATGCCTCTTCCTATGCTGTACTGTTCTATATCTATCAAGGAACTGCAGATGTTGGTTAGTACACAAAAGGACACAAAGAGCTGGAGTAACTCAGCAGGTCTGGGAGCATCTCTGGAGAACACGGATAAGTGAAGTTTCTTCAGTCTGAATAAGATACTCAACCCGTAACTTCACCTATCCATGTCCTCCAGAGATGCTGCCTAACCCATTGAATCACTCCAGAACATGTACTGTTCTATGTTCAAATTGATTTTATTATTTTTGCTGCACTGTCACTGCACACTTCCCCCGGTTTTACAATCTGAAGGGGGAGGAAAATTATTTAAAATGGGGCACACTTTAAGTGCTCACTCCAACAAATTCTAGTCCTATCGCATAACTTATTCCCTTTGAACATTTCAGGTGCATATTTGCCTCATTTGTTTTAAGTGTTGAAATACTGAATCGGAATATAATACTTATGAATAAACTTCATCAGGCTTTCCCATGGCCTGTGACAGACAATGTCGCAACCAGTCATTCACATCCTCAGAAATGAAAACTTGACAGTTTCTGCATAGCTGCAGATAAACTGTAATTACTGACAACACTAGGACTGTTGGGTGAACCTGCTGCTTGGCCAATTTCATATTTTTATTTTAAGGAATGTGTAGCCTTCCTTTAATTTATAAAATTTAATCAGTTAAAGTGTGCTTACTCTATTTTATTGACCCTCATTTTCTCAAGATCTAAACAGTGAAGGAATATTTTTTTTATTGGATTGGAAGCATATTGGAGATGGACAGGAATGAGCCAATGTACTATTTAGCGGGCTACCAATGTTCTGCAGAAGATATTGGAAAAATAAATTCCTAATCATCAACATTTTTGCAAAACGGAACCATATGTTTGCACTAACTGTGATAAGTCTCACTCAATTAAAATTTGTTGTCGCTGTGGCCTGGTTAACATTATCCTTGAATATTAGTTACAAAATCTTGGGAGAAGCTATTTTCTTTCTCCTTCCATTCCCCAATGCTGCCTGCCACTATCGTGGGTCATTTGCTAGTTGGAATGTGTGTGAGATGGTCTGAGGTGCAGATTATTAAATTGCATTCTTGCAGCTGCTTTATAAATGTTCACAATTCATGCATTGCTGATGTTGGAAGGGAACAAGTCAATTACATTCTCAATCTGCTTTCATGACAAAATCAAAATGTCAGATGAAGGTGGCAGTCAAAATCATAATTGAGTATATTTTGATAAAACTGGACATGGTTCAGTTGCAAGTTCATTTCTGATGGCGTTAATTAATTGTTCAAAATCTAAAACAATTGATTTTAATGTCCATACTCTGTTGATGCAATTTGTTGTTAGTTCTTAACTTTGGATAATGAGAGCCCTGTATTCCTGTTTGTGATTATAAAATATTGAGCCAAAAATAAATGTATGTTTTAAAGTTCACCGTGCTACAGTGGCATGGTCTTAAAGTTTTAACTTTTTTTTTAAATTGTTCGAATTCAGTAATTTATTAAATAATAATTTCTTGCTCTTGTACAAAATGTAAAACATTGTTTTGTTAAGAACCTATGTGTTAAAGGACTTCAAAAGGCAGAAAATGAAGAAAAAAAATGTTTTACACTAAAGCTTTTGAGATTTTCTGCTATATTGAAAATTGAGTATGCCTTGTTGGTAGTGGTCTATCATATAAGTGAAGGTCGAATAACAACTTGACATTTGAGAGACAATTATCCTTAAAGATATGGAGAGGGATGTTGAATCTAATTGACTCTATTTGGAATTGATATTGACTCAACAGGTGGAATGGGCACTTCTGTGCCAGAGCAAGTCTTTGATTATTGTTTCAGTTGTGCAATAACATTGTGTTCCTGTTCATTATTTTTGTAATCCATTTAGAAATTGAAAGATGGTTGCTGAGTACCCGGTGAATCCTTACCTGGTTTTGAACTGTGGAATAGATGTTGCTAGATCCTGATGGCAACCATATCCAAATCTAAAAAGGCAATTTGTTAATGAAACCCAGTGCACAATATCAATCTTAAAATACGTAACAATAATTGGCAGTGCTATTTAAAATGTTGGGGTTTTAGCATATGTCATGTGAAATGTTTTAAATGTTGTTTTCATTGTTTAACTTGCACATTTTATGGAACTTTAATACATTTGTTGTGCATTGCCAGCAGGAGAATTGCATGATCTAGTGATCTTTGCCAGCCTTTAATGTTTCGGTGGGAGGAATATTTAAGTAATTTGGGGGGTTTTATGAAGCCATCTGAATGGGGATTGATTTGATCCCATCCAATGTCATTCTTCTGACAGGATAGTTTCCTGTTACTCTGTTCTCCACTCTCATTGCATAGCAATTTCTTGATGACTGATGACTATACCAAGTTTCTCAGAATTTGTCACCAAACTGTACTTTGGATGGAGACCAAAGATGTCTTGTTCAGATTGTATATATATCTCATCTGGCTGCATTGAGGCTCAGTCTCCAGAACTGTCTCCATAATATTTACATTTCTAATGATGACATCTTATTCTTCGATGCCCCTCAGAATTTCCAGATTATATGGGGGGTTTTAAAGTGTTTCAGCATGTTACTCATTCTTATTTTGGAGTTTCATTGCTCCAGGTCTGGAGTCCCACTGCATGAAACTAGATATCGATCACATAAGTCAATTCCCTATCATGAGGGATGTGGAGATAATTTGTGGGAGAGACAAATGTCACTGATGACTGAGGATTGTCCAGCAAAGGCAAAAACCAGAAACACTGGACTGTTCCACAGTCATGGTCTGAAATATTGCCTTATGGAATATCCATATTTCATGAATTTGCCACTGTCTATCATTTTTTCATAGTTCTTCTGCAAAAATGCAAGGTTGTTGGTGAAAGAAATTTAAATTTCCATCATGTTCATCTTTAGTTTTAGTTGTGAATGGCCACAAAGATGTACTTTCCCTGCTTCTTCCTAGCCCCACAAAATTCCCACCTAACATGCTGCCTGTTCACTTCTCTCACTGGTGGATCACTTATCACACTAAAAACTTATTTGTAGATGTGCGGAGTTTACAGGTTCTCCTTTGGGTTTCCTTTGGGTACTCCAGTTCCCCCCCACACACATCTCAGAGATGTAGGTGAGTGGTAGATTCTGGGGGCAATTGATAACAATATGGAGAGAATAAAGTTAGATTAGATTAGTGGAGGATTAGTGTAAATGGGAGGTGTTGTTAAGCGCGGAGTCGGTGGGTCAAATGGCCTGATTCTACACTGTATATCTGTATCAAATAAGATCCTAATAAATTCAAGGGAATAGTTCTGTTTAACTTCCTTCACTTTGACTTTCTATTTTTCAATGTGTCCGCTCCTCTTGAAGTAACAAGTAAGGAGAAGCATGGTTCCAGTCCTGGAAACTTGAATTGAATATTGCCAACATTTTTCTCAAAAGGCAGTAATGCCTCTTCTATGATCTGTTGTCCAAAGATTCTGTAAAAGATGATTTTGCCTGCGGGTTATAAAATAACAAAAAAGCTGCTTTTGATTTGTACTTAACCCTCTGCTAATGCAGCTCGACATGAGGTCAGGCTTCACACCACCTGTCTGGTGTTTTTATGTTAGATTCAAAGATATTAAAAAATGAAAAAGTATGATTTTGGAAACCACAAATTGGTGTAGCATGTTTAAAAAAATTATTAACTGGTAGTTGATTCTCCAAGGAATTCAATGAACTGGCTTACAGGATAAACTAGAAGTAATTTGAGAACACATGTAATAAAAAGAACTGCAGATAATAATAATAATAATTCATTTTATTTACTGGCGCCTTTCTAAAACCCAAGGACACCTTACAAGGCATAGAATCACAAAAATACAAAACACATAATCGGAATAAATTAAATATAAAAATTATATATTAATTAAATTATATATAAATTAAATATAAAAATTATTATATACCAATAATAGACATATGCTGGACTAACTCAGTGGGTCAGGCAGCATCTCTGGAGAAAATGGATAGGTGACGTTTCAGTTCATAACATCACCTATTCGTTTTCTCCAGATATGCTGCCTGACCTGCTGAGTTACTCCAGCAATTTGTATCTCACATTATGGAATGAGCTGTCAGAGGAGGTAATTGTGGCCGATACTATATCAATATTTAAAAGACATTTGAACTGGTACATGGACAGGAAAGGTTTGGAGGGATATAGGGCAAGCGCGGGCAGCTGAGACCAGTTGTAGATGGGGTGTCTTGATCAGCTTGGCAAGTTGGACCGAAGAACCTGTTTCCAGTCTGTATGACTCTATGAGAAATGGGTACGTGGTATTTTGATAAACGGATCCATATTATGAAGGAACAGGACAGAGAGAAAAGACCTGCATCAGAAATTAATTCAAATTTAAATTAAGTGTGGGTTGCATTGCTGTCGAACACACCATTGAAGTTATGGAAACAGAAGCATTGGCACCAATTCTGAAGAAAAATCATGTCCTGAATGTCATCTGTTCATTTCCCTCCACAGATGCTGCCTGACCTCCAACCATTTGTTTGTTGCTCAAGCATCTAGCATCAGCAGTCCCTTGAGTAACCAGTTTAAAAGTAGCAAGGATTGAAGGAAGGGATACGGGAATTCAGCACATAAATGAAATGATTTTGCTGTTCATTTGGACGGTGATCTTTGTTTATTGTTTGGGCTACGTGATACAACTCTAATGATAATTCACACATTTATAAAATGTAAATATTCATTGAACACTGCTTCCTTGATTGCTTGAAGTAGCCTTGGAAGTCTCAGGGTCATTTGTCTAATTCATTGATTTGCCACTGCCTCTTGTTGAGCCTGAAGGCCAGACTTTAATTATATAAATTGGTTTGAATGACCCTAAAACTGCATTTGCACATTTAAAAACCAGAAATTTAGAGTCATCAAGTCATACAGTGCGGAAGCAGGCCTTTCAGCCCAACTTGCCCACACCGACCAATATGTCCTATCTAAACTAGTCCCACTTGCCTGCATTTGGCCCATATCCCTCTAAACCTGTCCTATCCATGTACCTGTCTAATTGCTTCTTAAACGTTGCGATAGTCCATGCCTCAAATACCTTCTCCGTACACCCACCACCCTTTCTGTGAAATAGTTACCCCTCAGATTCCTATAAAATCTGCTATAACATTTCATAGATTGAACTTTCTATCTCTGATATTATTCTAGCCTAGACCAAAATATAAACTTCTGGAAATGCTCCACAGGTCAAGCAGTATCTGTGGGGACATTTCAGGTTGTAACCTTGCATCAAAATTGTAGCTTCATGGTAATGTAATATACTGTATGAAGCCAGATACTATAGACACTGGGAATTGGAAATGGAAAATTCTGGAAATCCTCAGCAGATTATGGAACATTTATGGAATGAGATGGAGTGAGATGCAGATTTTAAGTTTCTGTTCCAAGTTAGTTTTCCAAGAAAAACAACCCCAGCATTGTAATTTTCTCGTCGTAATTAATTCTCCACTGCCAATCTCCTCCACACCTTCTTAGGTGTTTTTACCGCCTTGTTCCAGTGTTACACCAGAATATTAGATTGTACTGTATGCTACTTGTGGCCTTGCTAGTGTTTCAGATAGTTTAGTTTCTCAAGAAACATCGTGGATAAAGGCCCACCAAGTCAATGCCGATCAGTGATCACCCATACACTAGTTCTATTCGACACACAAAGGACAATTTACAAAATCTAATTAACCGACAAACCTGCATGCCTTTGGAATGTTGGTGGAAAGCACGGCACCAGGAGAAAACCCACGTGGTCACAGGGAGAGCGTTCAACTCTGTACAGATATCACCCGTAGTCAGGATCAAATCCATGTCTCTGGCGCGGGTAGAATTCTAATATGATTTTCTTCTTCTGTATGCCATGCTATACCTTGATTGATAAAGACAAATAGTTTCCTCTGACCTTTCTCCAGTCTGCAGAAGTGTCCCAACCTGAAACGTCACCTATCCATGTTTTCCAGGGATGCTGCTTGACTCGCTGAGTTACTCCAGCACTTTTAGTCCTTTTTTTAACTTTGGTTCCTGGATTGTTCTTGTGCTACTTCTAATATCAATTTGTGGCATCCCTCAGAATGTTTCTCCAAGTATCTGCCCGCCACTCCTGTTAGGCTATTGAGAAATATAATTAAGTAATGTCTAAAGTTGCAAGGGAACAATTAAGCTCTTACATGCAGAGGTTACCAATACGCGAGTTGATGCTATATTGTATTTCTGTACCAGGTACAGGTCTTACTGATTCCCAAATGAAAGCAAATGTAGTTCAGTAACAAATTAATAGTCTACAAATGTGACTAATTGTTGAAGCAAAACTAAATTGTGACTCCTTTAAGCAGCTGAATGAGTATTGAACCCAATTAGTTCTGTTTGGGATTCATAATTTTAAGAAAATTAACAGCTTGCCTCTTACACCTGAGGCAACCAAAATACATTAGATTATTGATTTAAATTCCTCACCGTCGGTGTTAACATGTAAAGGCTTAAGAATGTGAGTTTACTTTGGAGAACTGAGGTAATTATTCATTCAATTATTTGTGATGGGTTTTATATCAATACAACTTAAAATAATCTATGCATGATTTTAAATGGAAAGTTTAATTTTGAAGTCATCTTTCATCAGCCAGCACGTTAGTAAGGTAGGTTTGGCCACATGGTTATATTTGGCACCCCTAACTGAGCAGTTTTAGTACACGGCATTCCTGTTGCCTGCCTCTTTAATTCTCCATCCCATTACCACTTTGACCTTTATCTTGGATCTTCCGTACTGCTCGAAGGAAGATCAATGTAAATTTGAAGAACATTTTGCCATCAGACTGGGCAAAGTGCAACCTTTTTTACAACAACAATTTAAAATAATCATACTCAAATCAATGTTGACTATTTCAAACGATCCACCCTCATTGGCCCTCCTTGTTATCTCCTGAAATAATTCAAGTTACTCATAGTTTACATGCTGATTAAGGTTGTGCATTAATTTCTCACTCCTTCCAGGTTCCTAATTATATTCCCTGAAATGAAATTCACAGTTGCCTCCACTTGCAACCCAGACTAAATAAAAAGTTATTCTGAAAATAGTTTAGGAGGACTTGATGTGATAAAGGATATATTACACAAAGGAGTGTGGAATTAAAGTTTCCAATCTACAAACGTGAGAGCTCACTGTTCCACATCCGTATTTCATTTATCCATGAATGCACATATTCTGCAGATTGCATTCCGTTTCATAAAAGTCGTATAAGCTGAATTCAAAGTCAATATCTTTTGCAAAATCGCCCAAAAAAGATTCCACTGTTATAACGTCATAAATGTTGACATTTTGCAAGAAGTTGTTATATACATACACTGTAATATCAGCATATCTATGCAATGTGTTAGTGTCACCTTGTCCTTAGGATTATTCCCCTTGCATTTCACATTAGTTTAAATCTGAGTGTTTTACAACAATGAAGGAGCAAGTAAACACCTCATATGTCATTTTCCCTGACACGTGAATGGATTTGGATACCTCAAACAAATAGACCTCCCTCCCGAAGGAAATCATTAGTTCAGCTACATAACTGTTGGTAGAAACTGGATAGATTGATAGTCACAAATTCAGGGTCGCCAAACAGTCAATTGTTAGCTTTAGCTCACAACGGAGGCCCACTGAAAGATGGGGCCAGATCATGTTATGTAGTTCTGAGCAGCAATGTGTCCAGAATCTCCACATACATGCTGCCAAATGCAGACATCCCTACTTTCCTGACAGATTTACAAGGCTCGGATGTTCATTTGCTCCACCCCACCTTGTCTTGCTGAGATTCCCCAGGTAAATGATGATTTCAATGGGAATTGTAGGACTATGGATTAGGAGGCAAAGATTACCTTAAGCATTTGTTTTAATGCTTTAATTTCAAGTGTTTTAATTGGGGTTTATTTTCAATTTTTATTTAGTTATATTTTAAAGGTTTTATTTGGAGCAGGGCCTTTGAATGCACTATTAGAGGCCCTGCGACCACTTGGCCATGTCCCTGGTGTAAGCAAGGCCAATGAAGTTGGTGCCTCACAGATCTGAACCTTCTAAATCTGTCAGGAAAGTATGGATGTCTGCATTTGACACCCTTTTGGACACATTGTTGGCCAGGGTGGTGAATCTGTGGAATTCATTGTCACAGACATCCGTGGAGGCCAAGTCATTGGGTATTTTACATGTGTAGATTGATAGGTTCATGATTAGTAAGGGCGTCAAAGGTTACAAGGAGAAGGCAGGAGAATGGGAGTGAGGGAAAAATAATCAGCCATGATCTAATGGTGGAGGGGACTCGATGGGCCGAACGGCCTAATTTTGCTCCTATGTCTTATGATCTTCACATCTGGACCAGGAAACTTTATATCAGCATTATGTAAATACAGGCATCAGCGGAGGGCAAGGAAGGGGATCCGTTCAGCAAGCACTTAGACACATGAAGGTATGAGGTGTTGCTCTAATTCCTCTTGTTGGCATGTGCATGTGGAATAAGCAACCAAAGTAAAATATATAATAAGACCTGCCTCATAAGAACGCAGCTCTGAAGAAGAATCTGCTCTCCTCGTCTCTGCTCCTGTGCTGATTCATAAATCCTGTCTCCAGGTATCCCGTTCTGCATGTCAGGCAAAAACAATATTTATTTAAAGGCTTGTAGAATAACATATACATTTTTACTGCAATCCTCATATCCAGCAAATGATCTCAGAGTGCATTGCAGGAAATTTGATCCCTAACAAGGAAAGAAAATCAAAAGACAGTTTGGGTAATTGAATGCAGGAGGGATTTTAAATCTGATTTTGCTGGCAGGTAAACAAGATGCATAAAGTTTCAAAATATATAAAAGTGTTTTCAGAGCTGAAGGAGGTCATTTCATAACTGATGCATGCCTTGGCAGTGGTGTAAAAAACACTCAAGAGTTTGTCCTAGTTTAATTTTTTTTAAGGTATATTTGTCTTGTCATGAATAGTTATATTAAGAGGAGCAGAAGATGAAATAAGGGATGTTTTCATTCCGGCTAAGTGAAGAAGGTTTAAGTTATTTTGTGGGGATGGGGATGGTTTGTGGAGCTCTTGGATAAGGAAGATCTTGATTTATCACTGAAGACACAGAAGCACATTATTAACCATGGTCTTATTGAATAGTTAGGCAGGCACAGGGGGTCATATATGGCCTTAATCTTTAATTGTTCACTTGCATCCACGTGTTGATTCATGTTTCAGGAAAAACTGATGGGTATTCATCTCTGATAGCTGTCACACATTTGAACATCACCCTAACAGCTGAGATTCTGTATTAATGTTAAGTATCTTATCCAAATTGAAAGATTACATATGTTAATTTGAGAAAATTCTCAATCATTAGTTGTAACCTGGCCAAAGGATTCCAGAGATTTCCCTTATCCCAAAGAATATTTTCCCTTTAATCAGTTACAAGTTCTTTCTGTGACATCACATGTTAAGACAAATTAGTGTAAGAAAATGGAATTCATCTACATCTCAAGATATTATCTGGAAACAGGGAACTGAACTATAATGTAGAGTTAAGAGTGCCATACGTACCAGCAACGGAACAATCTAAACAGGGAGGGTTTAGAAAAATAAATATGAGGTGCTGAGAGGCAGAGGGAAATGAAAATAGAAGAGCGTATAAGGAAATAGTTGAAATATTAAACAAATAATTTGCACCTCCCTTCATGATAGAGAATACAAAGGAATTTCCTTATTTTGAGTTGAACCAGGGGCCGATTGAGAATGGAATACTTCATGTCATCAAAATTATGAAGAAGGATATAGTGCACAATTAAGGTGACCATATACTGACATCTATGGAAACTGCCTCGTTTCAATGGTTCTAAGAGCTAACCACAAAGGTTTGGTGCATTTGTGGGTTTTCTCATATTCCCTCAAACTGTATAGATCCCAGTGGATTAGGTGGTACTGTTACTATTGAAGAAGAGAAGGGGGAAGAAATGAATAACTGTAGACTAGTAGACCTGGTATGATTGTGGTAAATGCTAAATCTAATGATGTAGTAAAAATGGGACATAGAGAATATGAACAGATCTTATGAAAGGATAACTATGCTTGTGAAATCGAATAATTGTGTTATTAAAGATGCTATTAGCAGACTAGATAAAAGAGAGTCATTGGGTGTAGTATATCTGGCTTTTCAAAAGACAATTGTTCATGTACCGCTGAAAATGAAATGGGTATCTCCAGGCTGTTACATATATTCTGCTATTGCTGGGGTATCACTCGGATCAGTGTTGCCCTCTTCACACTATTTATAGTCAATATTAATTTCAGGTAAAATTTAAAAAAGATTGTACGGTATCCATGTCTCAGCAACATAAACCAAGGTGGGGAAGTAAATTGAGAGGAGGCAAAATCTGCAAAACAAGTGCTGATTAGTTCCAGTATAAGTATAGGCATTGGGAGAGAAGATCTGCCACATTATTACTAACTTTATTTTTGTAACCACTGTTTGTTAAAGAATAGGAATCACTGAGACCAAGACCATTGGATTGACTAATTTGCTTGGTATTCAAATCACTTATTCGCTTGAGGATCATAACTGCTGTATATTTTGCTAGTTTTGTTTTTAATTTTCCAGAAATAATTTACTGGATCGTTAGTGAAATCTATTCACCTACTAACTCTACAAATGTCATTACTTGTGTAAAATGTTGTACAGAACATAGTAGCATTTTATTTTTCATGCACAATTTGGTATGGCACAGTTAGCCATGCTTGGGGAAATATATCTTGGTGGGATTTGTTCCCAGAAATGATTTCTTTACTAATTATTTCATGTACACCAAAGTAGGAAGTGTTTCGATTTTATAAAATCTGTTTCTGTGCGACTCAAATGAGATAATTAGCATGGGAGAACATTGGATCATGTTAATGAACCTAGAAAAATGCTTGTTTAATACTTCGAGCAGTTAACAAGCTGTTTGACTAATGAAAAGACAGAAATAGCTTTAATCTACCTGTGTTTATGAAGTCTAGTTTAATTATGGGGAAATGCAAGTTCTGTCATTCTACTATTCTCATGAGACATTTAAAAAATCAAACTAATTTAATGACTTAGTAAAACTAGTGGCCTACATTTATGGAAAACGTGTGTACCCTTCGGTTTAAAGAAGAGGGACATAAATGATAGACAAAAAATGCTGGAGTAGCTCAGAGGGCCAGGCAGCATCTGTGGAGAGAAGGAATGGGTGACGTTTAGGGTCGAGACCCTTCGTCAGACTGATGTCAAGGGAGTGGGCGGGACAGAGATAGAATGTAGTCGGAGACTGTAAGACTGATGGGAGAACTGGGAACGGGGAGATGGAGAGAGAGAGGGAAAGCAAGGGCTTTGAAGTTAGAGAAGTCAATGTTCATACCGCTGCATTGTAAGCTTCCCAAGCGGAATATGAGGTGCTGTTCCTTCAATTTGCGGTAGGCCTCACTCTGACAATGGAGGAGGCCCAGGACAGATTGGGAATGGGAGGGGGAGTTAAAGTGCTGAGCAACCAGGAGATCAGGTAGGTAAAGGCGGACTGAGTGGAGGTGTTCAGCGAAACGATCGCCGAACCTACGCTTAATCTCACCGATATGCAGGAGTTGACACCTGGAACAGCGGATACAGTAGATGAGGTTGTAGGAAGTGAACCTCCGCCACACCTGAAAAGACTGGTGGGTCCTTGGATGGAGTCAAGGGAGGAGGTAAAGGACCAAGTGTTGCATCTCCTGCAGTTGCAGGGGAAAGTGCCTGGGAAAGGAGTGGTTTGGGTGGGAAGGGACGAGTTGACCAGGGAGTTGCAGAGGGAACGGTCTCTGTGGAAAGCAGAAAGGGATGGAGATGGGAAGAAATGGCCAGTGGTGGGATCCTGTTGGAGGTGGTGAAAATGTCGGAGGATTATATGCTGTATGCGATGGCTGATGGGGTGGAAGGTGAGGACAAAGGGGACTCTGTCCTTGTTACGAATGGGGGGAGGGGGAGCAAGGGTGGAGCTGCGGGATATTGTGGAGACCCCAGTGAGAGACTGATCTATAATGGAAGAGGGGAACCTCCATTCCTTAAAGAATGAGGACATCTCCGATGACCTGGTATGGAAAACCTCATCCTAGGCGCAGATGCGGCATAGACAGAGGAATTGGGAGTAGGGGATAGAGTCTTTACAGGAAGCAGGGTGGGAAGAAGTGCAGTCTAGATAACTATGGGAGTCAGTGGGTTTGTAATATATGTCAGTCAATAGTCTGTCTCCTGTGATGGATGCGGTGAGATCTTTAAATGGTAGGGAAATGTTGGAGATGGTCCAAGTGAATTTGAGTGCCGGATGGAAATTAGTCGTGAAATTGATGGTCAGTGAGTTCTGCATGGGTGCAGGAGGTAGCACCGATGCAGTCATTAATGTAGCGGAGGTAGAGTTCGGGGATAGGGCCAGTGTACGCCTGGAACAGTGATTGTTCGACGTACCCTACAAAGAGGCAGGCATAGCTGGGGCCCATGCGAGTGTCCATAGCTACGCCTTGGATTAGGAGGAAGTGGGAGAAGTCGAAGGAGAAATATCACGTAGTATAATGTATTACATCTGTTCAGCAGTGAGATAACAATTTAATGGAGTAGCAAGGTATTAAAGAGTAACATAATACAGATGTATATTCAGCTAACAATACAATGATGTGGGACTTGTATTTTCATAATCATTAAAGCATTATTACTTTTTTTAAGTGTCATCACAAAAGATGGAAATGATTAGTGTACACAGAATCAATTGGCAAAGAGATTTAGTAAATTGTTGAGCCAGGTAGTAAATAATTAGCTACCCTTTGATTGATTGACTGAAATATGGAAACAAGCCCCTTAGCCCACCAAGTCCATTGATCACCCGTTCACACTAGTTAGATACATAGATACATAGACAATAGGTGCAGGAGTAGGCCATTCGGCCCTTTGAGCCAGCACTGACATTCAATGTGATCATGGCTGATCATTCACAATCAGTACCCCCTTCCTGCCTTCTCCCCATATCCCTTGATTCCGCTAGCCCTAAGAGCTCTATCTAACTCTCTTTTGAAAGCATCCAGTGAATCGGCCTCCACTGCCTTCTGAGGCAGAGAATACCACAAATTCACAACTCGCTGTGTGAAAATGTTTATCCTCATCTATGTTCTAAATGGCCTACCCCTAATTCTTAAGCTGTGCCCCCTGGTACTGGACAGTTCTATGTTATCCCACTTTCACATCTAAATCCTGCACACTTGGGGCAATTACCAAGGCCAATTAACCTACAAACTCGCACATCTTTGGGATGCGTGGGGAACTAGAGCACCTGGAAGAACATGCAAACACCACACAGACAGCACCCAAAATCAGGAGTGAACTCTGGTCTCTGGCACTGAGAGGCAGCAACTCTACCAAAACACCTGGTAAAGCAAAGCAAACTCTATATTGTGAAAAGGGGTAGGCATTGTGTGGCTCATAAGATACCTGCTTCAGGATACTTGATTTATAACATAGATGTGAGAGTTGTAATAATTATCACAAATACATGATTATATAAGTATTTTGAAACAGCTGGACTACAACCATATTAATTGAGTGTATGAAGCAGGAAATCTCCCTTGGGTAATTTACCCTGAAAATGCTGTGCCTTCTGTCCAGCTGTCCTTCTCTTTATCATCTGCATTATATAATAACAGCCAAAGACAATTATAGTCCTGCCTTTGGGCTCCAAATGCCTGCGTGCTTTTGTAGGTGCTCTTCCTTCTGCTGACTGGTGCAGGGCCCTGGGGATAGCCAGGCGGAATTTTATAGCCACAAGTTGATGAACAATTCTGCTTTCATTTTTGGGTTTTTTCATCACCATGTTTTAACGAGGTCTTCATAATCTTGAAAATATCCGTATGAAGCCTTTCTTTTCTGTTTCGTTTTAGATCTACAAGGGAAAAGGGCACACTGTAGGGAGAGAAAGAAACTTTTTGTTTGACTTTGCATTCAATGTATGACTTTATATGTCATAATTACAGTTACATTTTCATTCAATAGCTTTAAAGATTTTCTTTAAATCTGCCGACTTATTCAATATGTGCTTATAACTATTAATTGTCATGCAATTTCGATTTAACAACTTTCGCAATTTTACTTTGAAGATTGTATTCCATTCTATTCTTTACTCAAGATTCATTCTCTCTCACACGCGCGCGCACATGCGATATGTTTACAGTTACAGACAAAGTACACTTCACTCAGCTTTGAAGTGGTTTTGCATCTTTTGTCTAATGTACAAAAAATGTGCAATCAACATAATGGCGCAGAAGTATTTAAAACTTAACCTTTGACATGAATTGTAAAACATTTCAGCTAATCACTGTAATATATTTTATGGTTTGTAATTTTTATATGCTGCTTAAAGATCATTTTCCATACACGTCAATAAGCCTTCCTTTCATCCCTTGTTTCTACGTTGTATAAAATGTTCAGCTTGTCCTATGATATTGTTTCAGTTAAGGAGTTGCTTTGGGAATCACAGATGGTGTCAGATCACATTTCCCAGATCTTAGGAAGGAACTGCAGATGCTGGTTGACACCGAAGATAGCCACAAAATCCTGGAATAACTCAGCGGGACAGGCAGCATCTCTGGATAGAAGGAATGGGTGACGTTTCGGGTTGAAACCCTTCTGCAGTCTGAAGGGTCTCGACCAGAAACTTCACCCATTCCTTCTATCCAGAAATGCTGCCTGTCCCGCTGAATTATACCAGAATTTTGTGTCTTTCCCAATGTTTTGCAGAGCAACTTAGCCCTTAACCTGGTCCTTGAATGACATTTTTACCCGTTTAGGAGTGTCGTATCATTTGCGTTTAGGAGGGTCGTATCATTTGCTTTTGTCATTTTTTTACATCACATACACATTTTACATTACATCACATGGAAATAAAATATCAAAATCACAAAACTTTTGTGATTTTGATATTTTATTTCCATTGCAATTGTGCCATTGTTACTTTCTTGTTAAGTTATTGAAATGAGATTTGTAGCAGATCAAACTTTGTTGAACAGATAACCATATAACCATATAACAATTACAGCACCGAAACAGGCCATCTCGGCCCTTCTAGTCCGTGCCGAACACTTATTCTCATCTAGTCCCATATACCTGCACTCAGACCATAACCCTCCATTCCTTTCCCGTCCACATACCTATCCAATTTATTTTTAAATGATAAAATCGAACCTGCCTCCACCACTTCCACTGGGAGCTCATTCCACACAGCTACCACTCTCTGAGTAAAGAAGTTCCCCCTCATGTTACCCCTAAACTTCTGTCCCTTAATTCTCAAATCATGTGCTCTTGTTTGAATCTTCCCTACTCTCAATGGAAAAAGCTTATCCACGTCAACTCTGTCTATCCCTCTCATCATTTTAAAGACCTCTATCAAGTCCCCCCTTAACCTTCTGTGCTCCAAAGAATAAAGACCTAACTTGTTCAACCTTTCTCTGTAACTTAGATGCTGAAACCCAGGCAACATTCTAGTAAATCTCCTCTGTACTCTCTCTATTTTGTTGACATCTTTCCGATAATTTGGTGACCAAAACTGTACACCATACTCCAGAATTGGCCTCACCAATGCCTTGCACAATTTTAACATTACATCCCAACTTCTATACTCAATGCTTTGATTTATAAAGGCCAGCACTCCAAAAGCTTTCTTTACCACCCTATCTACAGGGAACTATGCACAGTTATTCCTAGATCCCTCTGTTCAACTGCATTCCTCAATTCGCTACCATTTATCATGTACGTCCTATTTTGATTTGTCCTGCCAAGATGTAGCACCTCACACTTATCAGCATTAAACTCCATCTGCCATCTTACAGCCCACTCTTCCAAATGGTCTAAATCTCTCTGTAGACTTTGAAAATCTACTTCATTATCCACAACACCACCTATCTTAGTATCATCTGCATACTTACTAATCCAATTTACCACACCATCATCCAGATCATTGATGTATATGACAAACAACAGTGGACCCAACACAGATCCCTGAGGCACCCCACTAGTCACCGGCCTCCAACCTGACAAACAGCCATCCGCCATTACTCTCTGGCATCTCCCATTCAGCCACTGTTGAATCCATCTTGCTACTCCACCATTAATACCCAACAATTGAACCTTCTTAACCAACCTTCCAGGTGGAACCTTGTCAAAGGCCTTACTGAAGTCCATATAGACAACATCCACCGCTTTACCCTCATCAATTTCACTAGTAACCTCTTCAAAAAATTCAAGAAGATTAGTCAAACATGACCTTCCAGGCACAAATCCATGTTGACTGTTCCTAATCAGACCCTGTTTATCCAGATGCTTATATATATTATCTCTAAGTATCCTTTGCATTAATTTGCCCACCACTGACGTCAAACTAACAGGTCTATAATTGCTAGGTTTACTCTTAGAACCCTTTTTAAACAATGGAACAACATGCGCAGTACGCCAATCCTCCGGCACCATTCCCGTTTCTAATGACATTTGAAATATTTCTGTCATAGCCCCTGCTATTTCTACACAAACTTCCCTCAATGTCCTAGGGAATATCCTGTCAGGACCTGGAGACTTATCCACTTTTATATTTTTCAAAAGTGTCAGTACTTCCTCTTCTTTGAATCTCATAGTTTCCATAGCTACTCTACTTGTTTCCCTTACCTCACATAATTCAATATCCTTCTCCTTGGTGAATACCGAAGAAAATAAATTGTTCAATATCTCCCCCATCTCTTTTGGCTCTGCAGATAGCTGTCCACTCTGACTCTCTAATGGACCAATTTTATCCCTTGTTATCCTTTTGCTATTAATATAGCTGTAGAAACCCTTTGGATTTACTTTCACCTTACTGCCAAAGCAACCTCATATCTTCTTTTAGCTTTTCTAATTTCTTTCTTAAGATTCTTTTTACATTCTTTATACTCCTCAAGCACCTCATTTACTCCATGCTGCCTATAATTATTGTAGATCTCTCTCTTTTTCCGAACCAAGTGTCCAATTTCCCTTCAAAACCATGGCTCTTTCCAATTATTACTATTTCCTTTCAACTGAACAGGGACATAAAGATTCTGTACTCTTAAAATGTCACCTTTAAATGTCCTCCATTTCTCTTCTACATCCTTCCCATAAAATAAAATGTTCAAATTCACTCCTTTTAAATCCTTTCGCATCTCCTCAAAGTTACCCTTTCTCCAATCAAAAATCTCAACCCTTGGTCCAGTTCTGACCTTCTCCATAATTATATTGAAACTAATGGAATTGTGATCACTGGACCCGAAGTGCTCCCCAACACATACCTCCGCCATCTGACCTGTCTCATTTCCTAACAGGAGGTCCAGCACTGCCCCTTCTCTAGTAGGTACCTCTATGTATTGCTGCAAAAAACTATCCTGCACACATTTTACAAACTCCAAACCATCCAGCCCTTTTACAGAATGTGTTTCCCAGTCTATGTGTGGAAAATTGAAATCTCCCACAATCACTACCTTGTGCTTACTACTAAGATCTGCTATCTCCTTACATATTTGCTCTTCCAATTCTCACTCCCCATTATTGGCAGTTTGTGCAAGGAGTCTCTATTTGCCAGGATATCTCCAATGTAATTGCAGTCATATTGTTTATTCCTAGGGTATTAAATCTCATGGCAAATGGGTTTGGTAGATTTAACACTGCATTGGTGACATGTCATGCCATCTAACACAATGACCATGCGATTAGCTTTCTGACCACTGGAAGTAGAAGCCGATTACTTCCAGACAGCACTGTTCTCTTTGGATGCCTGAATTACTTCCATTTGCCTGCATAACCTCCACAGATGAATATAAAGGGCCTGTCCCACTAGGCAATTTTTTTAGGCGATTGCCGGCGACTGTCATAGTCGTAGCAGGTCGCTGAAAAACCGGCGACTGGACTAATGGGCCTGTCCCACTTAGGCGACTACCGGCGACTACGACAATGGATTTCAGCGAAGTCAGCAGCGGCGACAATCTACGCCATCCTGGCGACAACCTACGACAGCACCTACGTCAGGAGAAGACAAGCTACGACAAGCCCACGGTCGCCGACTGTCGCCGAAACATTTTGAACATTTCAAAATCCAGCGGCGACCAGAAAAACGGCACGACTCTTTGGGTGACTGAGGAGACTACTGACGATCATACAGGCGACACCCCGGCGACCGTGTGGCGACAGCCAAGTCGCCGGCAGTAGCCTAAAAAATTGCCTAAATGGGACAGGCCCTTGAGAAAAAATATTGAAGTAGCTAGTGCTTTAGCAAAAATGAGGCCATCTGGTTTCATCAAAACTTCCTTTGTAATGTGAAGACATTTAAAGTGCAACAGAGGTTTTACCTTTTCGGCTTCCATGGTTTTTACTTTGTTATCCAAATTATTCTAAAAAGCAACATTTCTATTAAATACAGTCACAATGAGTTTTTTTGTCAAAATTGATTCCAGCACAAAATAATAGATACTGTTTGTGGATGGAAAATCAAGGAATTTTGTAGAATTCATATTGTTCAGTCCATTCTCCATTTTAAAGTTATATGCCAGATGTTTTCTTTTTATTTTAGCATTGGAAACCAATTCTTAATCAAAGAGAATCAAGATTTATTTTGAAAACAATAAATAAAAATAAAAAAAGATTGAAGTAATGTGGTAATTTGGAAAATTAGAACTTTAATGTGTCATTTTCCCCCTCAAATGGACCTCGTGAGGATGTAGAGCAGCTGAGAGATAGACAATTGGCATCTGGTCTGGTTAGAGTGAGCATGCAGGGATTGTGTGCTGAGCTTATCAAGCCTAATGCAATGTACGTGAAAACAATCTGTGATACCTTTATTATTTGGCTAATCTGACATTCCTCTCAAGAATCAACAATAGTAACATACTATGTGGCACAACAATTTCTGGGAGCTATTGCTTGCAAGGTGAATCCAAATTTATGTCATCATCACAACATAAATTACAACTAAATTCCTCATTGGCTAAGGGCAAAACCTCATATAGTTGTGAGGATAAAAGTCATGGGTAATAAGTCTGAAGAGGCTTTTAAAGGTGAAGGTATACTTTAAGAATGAGGAAAATGTGATGGAATAGGGTATCATCAGAAAATATTTGAATTATGGATAGCAGCACAGTACCACTTACTCACAATGTATCACTTCTAGGTGAAGGATAGGGAGGCAAAGGGTCCATGGGAGTGAAAGCTTTTCAAAATTCTTGTCAGTAATCCAGTGTTAAAGGTTTTGACAATCTTTTACAGTACTTAAGTTTTCCCTTATGGTTTATGATGGTTTTTCCAGTCCTTAATTAAATTACAACCACATATACACTATTGACTTTGAGAACAGCATGTCAGGAGTAGTGGGAGATGATGAAGACACTATGAATACAAACATTTCACATATCTTTACCTAGGGCTAGTGTTTTGGGGAATCTCTTGTTGATCCAAGTCACACTCCCTTTGGTTTAGCCACCATTGAACACGACGTTGCTACATGGAGTTTTGGGATGTTTAATTCATTGTTTTCTTTGTTTAGCATCCAGTCCCATTGTGGTGGCATTGTGGCAAAGTAGATAAGGCAAGACTGTAAGGCTTTTACTTAACCTGTTATAACATTGAGGATATTTGACTGAAAATTCATTTATATATACCTATAATTTCAGAGTCGTGCAACTGAGGTTGCATGACCCTTATGATGGCTTGTAAGACCATAAGCCACAGGAGCAGAATTAGGCTATTTGGCTATGGGTGTCAGTGATTATGGGAGAAGGCAGGTGAATGAAGTTAGGAGAGAGAGATTGATCAGCCATGATTGAATGGCGGAGTAGACTTGATAGGCCAAATGGCCTAATTCTGCTCCTATCACTTACCTTATGATTAAGTCTACCCTGCCATTCAATCATGGCCGATCTATATTTTCCTCTCAACCCCATTCTCCTGCCTTCTCCCCATAACGTAAGAATAGCTGTTTTATTTTCCCTTCTGGTCAGCTCTGGTTACAGTGACTGAGGAGAGCAATCTAAGTGGGAGATCAATTCACAATGATTTATCACAACAATTCAGCGTGGCCACTTTCTTTTGCCAAGCAATTCCCTAACAAAAGTATATATAATAGTAGGTTTTCAAGGAAAGACGCATGCCTCACTGATCAATATCTCACTGATGTTGGTGTGCTTAGTTAAGATGCTCAGTTGATGGGAGTCGTGAATTGTCCTTCACACTGTGCAAAACGTTGGAAGCCTTTCATGTGACTGTTTAGTGATGTTTGCTACTTGCATCATATTAGATGTATTTTATGTACATTTACATTGTTGCGCAAAACAGATTTGCCATGGAAGATGGTTAACAAATGCAACACATCTGTAATAAGTGTTCTTATCAAGGGAACCAGCTGGGTGACACTTATCTGCTTGGGCAAAACCAATTATGTATTTTGATTGAATTGGTAAAATGGCTCATTGGTAAAATGGTAGATTATTACTTACAAGGAACTCCCTCAGAGAGACTTCAACCTGAACAGAAAAATTGAATTTTATAATAAATACAGTATAAATATTATAACATAATTCAAAAAGGTTTAAAGTTCATCTGTCCGAAAATGACTTGGTATTCTTATGGATTATATAATTCCAACATAGATGTTTGGATTTTTAATATCTATTTTTATCTTTTATCAGCATGGAAGATATTTATTATGAACATTGTGTAACAGGTAAAATGGCTTAATTATTTTATATATTATTGAACAATTTTCAGCTTGGTGGTTATTTTTACATTTTTAACCCATAATTTTTAAAAATAGTCAGACATGAAAACAGCAAACCTAATAAATCAGTTTTTGCTTATCTTGTAAAGCAACCTTTCTTTTTACTATGCTTTGATTTGCCTTATGCTTTGAATAGACTTTGATGTCTCATTTTTCCAAAAGATAGATAATTAAACAGAAATGTCTCTGCAGATTGCACGTATGGTTATCGTTCTCATTTCTGAATCAATAACCAAGAGACTGGAGAAATATGCAAATTGGTAACCTTGGCAAAGGAAAACAATGGATAGTATTGAGTATGCTATTTGTATAAGACTTTATCTGAAACTCAACATAAGCCCCTAGTTAATATGCCATGGCATAAAAGTAGTTCCCCAAATCCCTTTGTAGTGGTGAGTTGCTATAGCAAGAAGGGTGGGAGAAGTCATTTTAGAGCATCTGTGCAATGTTCATCTATCTTTGTCTCCTGCTATCAAAAACCTTTATGTGCTTAAAAACATCAGGTTATTCCTTTGCATATGTTTTGCTGCTAACAAAGGTATGATTACCTGAACACAGTGAGTTAAATAAAGTAGCTTACTTTCTGGATTCAGTTGATAGAATATGGTGTTGATTAACCCACTGCAAGGAGTCATTTATTATTCATATAATTAAGTCTCTTACTCAATATATAGTACTGTAACTCCATCCCTTGTAGATAAAAGGCACATGGTGCCTTTTAAATTGACTGAAATAGGGTAAGCACAATGTCTTTCTAAAATATAGGTCAACAAAGATTTTGTTGTAAGCAATCAATTTGCTGCACTCTTTTGTTCAAATGGATGCTGCTAGTTTTATTTTTGATTGAACTAAATACTAAGACAAATGAAAAAGATCAGGGAAATAATAAGTGAACAGTTATTTTAATGATCATCACTCTTCTGCAGCATTGCATATCCCAGGTTAAGTCATGGACAGTTATCGAATGACAAGGTTAAAGTACGGGATAGGTGGGTGTGGAGCATGCAGTTTTTATTTAGTCCTTACATGAATAGATACTTTCTGTTGTTAATTGTGAATGTCACCATTATCTTTGTAATCCACTACATAATTCCACATGTTGCACTTGCACCCTCCTGTCAGTGATGGTGTTTTGCTGCTTCTACCTTCTCATTACTTCTGTTATATCTTTTGCTTCCCTTCCCTGACACCAGGGGCGCTGCACGATTGGCAGCCCCGCCAACAGTCTGTCTTTTTTCCGTCTTTTAAATTTTTTTTAGTGTGTGTTAGAAGTCTGTGTAAATGTTCTCTGGTTTGTTTTATGTGTGGAGAGGGGGAGGGGGTCGGGGGAAACCTTTTTTCTGTTTCTTACCTTGCCGGAGATGCGATTGTTTTCTGGGTCGCATCTCCGGTCGTTCTGCAGCCTAACCGTGGAGCTGGAGGCCTCCTCGGACTGACTTTGTGCCCCACGGCGGGGCGTGGACTTAACATCGGAGCCGATCCCTTGCCCCACGGACTTTAACATCTCGCAGTCTCGGGATGGCTAGTCGGGTGCCTACTCTTGCACCTATTTTCTATGTTCCTATGTTTCTATGATCCGTAATGGTTACTCTCAGGGAAGGGTGGTATTGGTGAGGAGAATAGTGGTTTTGAGTGGAGGAGGATCATGCTTTCACTTGCCTCCTTCATCCTGGACATACTGCTTGGCAGGATTAAGAAAATATGTTTATGCCCAGTGTTTCCTTATCCCATTCTTCCATGCTTCATGTTTTTCCCACATTTGCTTTGCTTCCTATCCACAGTCAGTCCTCTCACATTTCTTTCTTTCCCTCACTTTTTTCCTATGTCTGGGTCAATTCATTTAGTGTCCAGATTGGCATCTTTAGTGCACTACAATGTGTCATTTCACCCTTAGCTTTTCTACTCAGTTCTTACACCCACACTGAATGATTCCCTTGAAGCAAATCAGTTTGTGAGCAGTTCCCATATCATGGTTTATTTTCCTTCATTTCTTACTTCCACTATCCTCCCATTCTCTATCTGTTTTTGAAATTCCATTGTCACTGCTTCCAAAGCTAGGAATGACACACACTTTCTCTCAGATGTTGACAGTTGCAATCTGAGGCTCGCAAATATATGGAATTTGCGATCGCCTAACTGTAAGAAAAACACAGGTGAGTCACAGGCTTCACAATTCCACAGGGTTTCTTTCTGAAACTTACACTGACATCAGGAAGCCTCAATTATTTTCCCTTTTTTTCAATACCAGCTGTTAATAATGGATTTTTCTCAAGTGTACAGGACATAGACAAAAACAAAGGATTGGATCATGCTCTATTTTTTGCCTGCCCTCATAACTTTGCTGCACTTACTTTTGCCGCCCTGTGGGTCAAATCATCCTTGTGACTGGGGCTGTTCCTCCAGCATTTTGTATAGTTTAGTTTGGAGATACAGCGCGGAAACAGGCCCTTCGGTCCACCGAGTCTGCACCAACCAGTGATCCCTGCACATTAACACAAGCCTACACACACTTGGGCCAATTTACACTGATACCGTATACAAACCCAAGCCAATTAACCTACAAACCTGTACGTCTTTGGAGTTTGGGAGGAAACCGAAGATCTTGGAGAAAACCCACTCAGGTCATGGGGAGAACGTACAAACTCTGTACAGACAGCAACAGTAATCGGGATCGAACCCGGGTCTCCAGCGCTGCTAGGCAGCAACTCTACTGCTGTAACACCGAGCTGGAACAATGGAACATTTTGTTAAACTTCAATGTGAATCAGCATGTGCAGTTCCTTCCAACACATTTGTCTGCTCCACTGCAAAATCTCCTCAAGGTATGCCAACTTTGAGTTCTCCTTGTGTGTCCGACCGTAACTCTGCACCACCCTCTCTCACTGCTCTCCCTCTGCGAGAACCCGAACAGTCATCTATTCCTTCTCTACAGAGATGCTGTCTGACCCAATGAGTTACTCCAGCATGTTGTGCCTATCTGCAGTACCCATGTTGGAAAGAGGAGTATTCCATGATCAGCAATTAGTCTTCACAATGTAGATCCTCTGCTCCACTGCTAGATTATCACTGTGTGATATCAGAGCAGTACTTTCTTATGCTAATCCCATACCACTTGATTCCTTTATTATCAAAATATATACTCATGAACTGAGACTCTCTAGCTTTCTTGAGTAGAGACATCTAAAGATTCATCACCCTGTTGCAGAGGATGTTTCTTCTCACCTCTGTTTTCTTTATTAAAAAAGAACTTTTACAACATTTGTTAATATTGTATCGAATAGTTTTCAAATTGTTTTCTCAGCGTCAGAAACATTGGAAAAACCTTGACTGGCTGCAAAGCCGAGGGTGTCTTTTTTTTTCTTCTGCTGTCAACTACTTTAGGTACTACATCACTCCGTTGCACTGTTCAAGGCCCTTTCATAACTTAGCATCTGTCTCTCAGTTCTGAGACTCTCCAGGCCAGAGAGATCAGCCTTCAGAATTCAACTGTTAATTTGAATGAGGAACATAGTGGATGCGTAATAGTGTATAAATTCATGAGAGGAATAGATCAGGTAGATGCACAGAGTCTCAAGTCAAGTCAAATCAAGTGAGTTTATTGTCATGTTTCCCTGGTAGGACAATGAAATTCTTGCTTTGCTTGAGCACAACAGAACATAGTAGGCATTTACTACAAGGCATTCTATAAATATATACACAATGGTCAATATACTGATAACGTGCAAATAACAGTATTGGCTAGTAAAGTTCAGTGTTATGTCCGAGCCAGGTTTAATAGCCTGATGGCTGTGGGGAAGTAGCTGTTCCTGAACCTGGTCGTTGCAGTCTTCAGGCTCCTGTACCTTCTACCTGAAGGTAGTAGGGAGATGAGTGTGTGGCCAGGATGGTGTGGGTCCTTGATGATGCTGCCAGCCTTTTTGAGGCAGCGACTGTGGTAGATCCCCTCGATGGAAGGGAGGTCAGAGCCGATGATGGACTGGGCAGTGTTTACTACTTTTTGTAGTCTTTTCCTCTCCAGGGCACTCAAGTTGCCGAACCAAGCCACGATGCAACCGGTCAGCATGCTCTCTACAGTGCACCTGTAGAAGTTAGAGAGAGTCCTCCTTGACAAACCGACTCTCCGTAATCTTCTCAGGAAGTAGAGGCGCTGATGTGCTTTCTTAATAATGGCATCATTGTTCTCGGACCAGGAAAGATCTTCAGAGATGTGCACGCCCAGGAATTTGAAGCTCTTGACCCTTTCAACCATCGAGTCTCTTGCTCAGAGTAGGCGAATCAAGGACAAAAGGACATAGGTTTAAGGTGAAGGAGAAAAGATTTAATAGGTATGTTTCAAAGTAACATTAACAAATTTGCAGATGACACAAAACTGGGTGGCAGTGTGAACTGTGAGGAGGATGCTATGAGAATGCAGGGTGACTTGGTCAGGTTGGGGGAGTGGGCAGATGCATGGCAGATGAAGTTTAATGCGGATAAATGTGAGGTTATCCACTTTGGTAGCAAAAACAGGAAGGCAGATTACTATGTAAATGGTGTCAAGTTGGGAAAAGGGGAAGTACAACGGGATCTGGGGGTCCTTGTACATCAGTCTATGAAAGTAAGCATGCAGGTACAGCAGGCAGTGAAGAAAGCGAATGGCATGTTGGCCTTTATAACAAGAGGAATCAAATATAGGAGCAAAGAGGTCCTTCTGCAGTTGTACAGAGTCCTAGTGAGACCACACCTGGAGTATTGTGTGCAGTTTTGGTCCCCTAATTTGAGGAAGGAAATTCTTGCTATTGAGGGAGGTTTACAAGGTTAATTCCCGGGATGGTGGGACTGTGATATGCTGAGAGAATGGAGCAGCTGGACTTGTACACTCTGGAGTTTAGAAGGATGAGAGGATATCTCATTGAAACATATAAGATTGTTAAGGGTTTGGTCACGCTGGAGGCAGGAAACATGTTCCCGATGTTGGGGGAGTCCAGAACCAGGGGCCACAGTTTAAGAATAAGGAGTAAGCCATTTAGAACAGAGACGAGAAAACGCTTTTTCTCACAGAGAGTGGTGAGTGTGGAATTCTCTGCCTCAGAGGGCGCTGGAGGCGGGTTCTCTGGATGCTTTCAAGAGAGAGCTAGATAGGGCTCTTAAAAATAGCGGAGTCAGGGGATATGGGGAGAAGGCAGGAACGGGGTACTGATTGGGGATGATCAGCCAAGATCACATTGAATGGCGGTGCTGGCTCGAAGGGCCGAATGGCCTACTCCTGCACCTATTGTCTATTGTCTATTGAATTTGAAAGGTACCTTTTCAAACAAAGGGTGGTGGGTGTATGGAACAAGCTGCCAGAGGAGGTAGTTGAGGAAGGGATTATCCCAACATTTAAGAAACAGTTAGACAGGTACATGGATAGGACAGGTTTGGAAGGATATCGGCCAAATGGGGGCAGGTGGGACTAGTGTAGCTGGGATATGTTGGCCGGTGTGGGCAAGTTGGGCCGAAGGGCCTGTTTCCACACTCTATCATTCTACGACTATGCAGTATGGATTGTGCCCATTAAAATGGATCTTCATCTTGATTTAAAAAATTGTGAAACACTATAAATATTTTGCTGGCTTAATTCATGCTTAATGTATGCATCACCATCTTATAATATGGTGGTGCAAGTTCCTATTTGATTACAGTCAATTCACCCTCCATGCAATCCATGATTATTAACAGATAACCAGTGTTTTTTTAGTGCATTGATCAAGCAACCATCTGCTGTGGTTGTTAGCTACACTTAAGCATATTGTAAGTGTAATGAGTCCCCATGCAAACTCTCATCAACAACGTGTTTGGTTCAAGCGTTGGTACATTCATCGAGAATTAAATGTTTTCACCAGAATATGTACTATTGATTTGGCTTGTAAAAATTAGCAGTCTCTTGCCTTGCAAGTCGAGAAAAAATGATATAATAATGCATTTGAATTAAGAAAGCAGCTAATTTCAGTAATGAACACATGTATTAAATGTTAGGTACACAAAAATGCTGGAGAAACTCAGCGGGTGCAGCAGCACCCGCTGAGTTTCTCCAGCATTTTTGTGTACCTTCGATTTTCCAGCATCTGCAGTTCCTTCTTTAACACTGTATTAAATGTTAAATTGTTTCAAAAGATATTAATTAGAATGATCTTCTGCATTCATTGTCCATATTAGAAATATTATATTATTTTACATTCTGATCCTCTCCAATCAGCAGGAAAGATCCCATTGATGCAACAATGGTGATGCATAATTTTAGTTTATATATTTCATTCTGCACACGTTACATCAAACCACAATGTTTTTAATTATTGTCAAGAAATGGAAATTCCCATATTAGATAAAATAAACTGGATGATATTAATTTTATGGTTACGAATGTCCATGCACTTCCAAGTTCCATTAAATTTATAGAGCACCAAGTATTTCCAGGATAGTGCGGCCTCTCCAATATCTTGTTCAACTGTAACATAATGTCCCAACTTTTATACTCAATACCCTGACTGATGATGGCCAATGTAGCAAAAGTCTTCTTAGCCACCCTATCTACCTGTAATGCCATTTTCAGGGAACTATGTACCTCCACTCCTAAATCCCTCTACTCTACAACACTCTCCAGGGCCCTGCCATTCACTGAGAAGGTTCTGCCATGGTCTGACTTCCCAAAATGCAACACCTCTCACTTATCTGCATTAAACTCCATGGTGATCGAGGAGTATGTGTTGTTGCCAATTTGTACTGGATGTGATCTGTTAATGAGGAAGTCAAGGATCCAATTGCATAAGGACGAGCAGAGACAAAGTTCCATGAGTTTGATAATAAGTTTAGAAGGGATGATGGTGTTGAATGCCAAGCTGTAGTCAATGAACAACAAATTGACACATGCTCTTATTGTCCAAGTGCAGAGTGAAAACCAGCAAGATCACATCTCCTGTTGATCTATTGTGGTGAGAGGTAAATTGTAGTGAATTAAGGTCCTTAATAAGGCCAAACATATTGGAAATTGCTAATTGAATGTAGTTTGGCTGGTCCCACAGCACAGTAATGTGCTTTAGATTGTAGTAAATTGCTATTGCACCTTTAAGATCATCCAATCTGAAGGAGCAGACCGATAAATCTTCCCAGTTTGCTTGGGATGCTCATTTTACATCCAGCTACCAAATTAGAAACCTGGAAAATGACATGGGAAGCCTTGTTAAGTGGCTATCACATTATTTACATTCGATTTAAGTAATTCTGTTTCATGTGGGGGTATTCCTTGTTCACTTAGGGTCCAAGTATTATTTGTTCAGTGCAGAGGACATAAATGCAACATTATATCTTAGTTGCTATCCTCCACTTACACACATTAGCAGTGGAACATTGGCCTTATAACAGATTATCAGCTAGAAGTTAAAGGTACAATAGGTTTAATGTACTGCATATATACACTATACATAGTGAGTGAATACTTAACTTGTGATGTTAATCCTTGTCAGATTGAGATTATGTTGGCAGACAGTTTTGCAATGGCTCAGTTATTCATATTATACTCTGAGCACATCTGAGACTGCCATGTTGGTTGGATGGTAGCTTTCTCAAGCCTTTCCTACTTTGAATTTGAATGGATAAATCTTATTAAGCCAAGTTAATGATAGAGGCTAACTTGATGCGATGGAATAAATGAACTTCAAATTAATTCTTTCCTTTCACAGCTCCCTGACTTTGTCCCTAATACCAGTGTCATTTTATTCGGCCACTTTAATATTGATTATCTCAACGTACAACAGCCACTATTAACTATTTGCAATGATCTGATGAAATAAAATCTTAAACATACCCAAGAAATACAAAATGATTTAAATACATTAATAAGGTTTTCATCTTTACATACCACTTTTGTAAAGCATATTCTTCATTCCCTAATTGCCCTTTTGCTCCTTTGACAATCAAACTTTGGTTAGCATTATTAATGTATTTTAAATGCTGTTGGAAATGTACAACTTAAAAGTACACACTTGTCTCTTGCTGAGCTTAGTACAGCATACTAAAGTTCATAAATATTATGACTCTTGATTTTTGATATGTTCATGAGTGAAAATGAGTTGTTATTTTATCCTTATGCATTTTTTGTGTGTAATGAGAATTTTGGATTTATATGCTCAAGTTTTTCTAAGTATTTTTGGAGTGAAACCTGATCTTCAATCGCCAAAGTAAACTTGTCATTGATGCCACTGGCCTCACCAGTTTTGAGATGAATAAGATTCTTCACAATATCAAAGCTCTGTCCTACTTTGAACCTAGCTTCAAGCTCCATCAGAAAGATGGCTACTGCCACTCAAGCAACATTAATACCTTCCTTCTTGCAGTCACAGCCCATCATGGGCTGAAATTATGATTTCTCCATTGCCCCCATGCCTCGTCTATTCCATTGCTCCTCCGACCAACTTCCACATTGTAATTCTTCTCATCCAAATCTCTGCTGCATATCCACTGTCCTCATTGCATCTTGCTTCAACCCTTTCATTCTTTCTGACGACTTCCACTTTTTCAGTGCAAAAGTGGGATAACATATAACTAGCATGAACGGTAATTGATGGCTGGCATGCACTTGGCCATATTTCCACATTATATCCTTCAATCATTTAAAACCTCTGGATTAAAATTCAGATACTCTTGCTTAAATTTTCAATAACATATAACAGCCTTACAGGTACACTCCCCAAATGGCTAGGGTGGAGGGCAGTTCTGGGCTACAGGGTGATGTCAATGTGATGGTGAAGTAGGCCGAGAAATGGAAGGTACAGTTGAATTCAAATAAATGTGAGGTGATGCATTTTGGGACTGTCAATGAGTTATGTATGTACAACATGGATGGTGAGGAGCACTGAGGATCAGAGGAACCTTGTTGGGTAGAAGTCCAAAAACCTTTGAAGGTGACAGCACAGGTAGATAACATTGTTAAGAAGGCATATGTAGGAATGTTACAAAATTTTGAGATTTTAGAAATCAAGCTTGTAATTTATCTCATCAGATAAAGCATAAAAATAACTTTAATTTGATACCTAATTCACTTTCATATCTTCATTATTAAAAATGTTATGGTCATTTTCATACTCGGAAATTAGCATCTTGTTCCATATTGCCTTTCCATTGACTTAACACAAAAGCTGTGATCGAGGACGGTCAAAAGCCCATAACTTTTTTAAAAATTAAGAGAACTGAATGAAAATTTCAGTTATTATAGATTGAAGCATTGAAACAAATATGAAACATCTTACTTGGATGACCTGGAAATAAAGCATATAATTAGTTAGTTACCTAATTGTAGCTAATTACAAAATTGACCATGAAGTAATTTGATTGAGTAATTATGAGAAGTATAGATAGGGTATTTTTATGTCTCTTATGAATCACTTTTTGCCCATTTTCAGATATGTTTGTCTTGCAACTGCAATGAGACTGCAGGAAACGTCCCCATAGCGATGGTAGATAAAACTCTGGGACATAGGTTTAGGGTAAAGGGTAAGAGATCAAGAAGGGAGTGGTGAGGGAATAGATTGGCATAGAGACTGGTGGAAACAGAGTTGCTGACAGCATTTTAGAAATGTCAAGACAAGCACTTGGATCGCCCTAGATAGATGCCCCTCCAATTTTTAGGATTCTGTTGAGGAGATTTTTATTAAAGCATGTTCAAGTACGCTTTTGGTATCTGCCTAATTTATAGTTTTTTTTGGCTTGAAGGTCAAGTTTGGCTGATTTCATTTCAGTAACATTCTCTATGATCGTTTGTTAAATATACTGAAAAGCGGCAAATTTTTGTTGTAAAGTGACCTGTAATTCATGTTTTCAATTACCCCGTAATAATAATCGTTTGGAACTTGCCAGTTCATCCAAGCTTTCATTTCTTGTGAATGGTGAATTCTTGTGACCATCCAATTCAGCCATTGTACAGGGGCATGTTACTCCCAAGCTCAGCAATGAAAACTATGAAACTGTAATCATCATCTGAAATGTTCATGGCTACAGTTTACAAAGCTGTGAACCACGGGAATTGTAATTCTTTATTGGAACTTGAAGGAAGATAACACTTGTACCAAAGTTATATTGCTTTTCATTAAGTGTTGAGCTCTTCATTGTGTTAATTATATATAAATGTTATTTCACTTTGGGAGATGGTCAAAAACATCAAAGTTTAAAATACTTCAATCTTATCACTTTTTTTCCTAAATGTATGCCACCAGCTTTCACCTTTTAGTCATTGAGAGGGTTAGACTGACCTGATTTTCATTGCAATTGAATGGCAAACATATCTGTGACTGAGATTTACAACAGGACAAAATTACATCTCTTCTGAACTCCCTTCCTGAAAACAAAACCCATTATAATAAATTGTGCAGCATTTGAAAATAGCACAATGGTTCGACCATTCATCTTTTTGTTTAATTCAAGAAGTGCTCTTGGAAATAGCGCAAAGTTGGACCATTTATCTTTTTGTTTAATTCAACAAGTGCTGTGCAGTCAATACAAGCTTAATATTAATTAGACCAAAGAAAGCTCTAGTTCTTAAAACGGAAGAACTCCCCATTTCCAGTCAGACGTTTTTCTTATGCTTTCCGCATGTATGATTCCAGCAATTATTTTTATTTTCAAGGAAACAGTTGTGGAAAAAGCCTCCTTTTTTATTACTAAATAATTACTCTTTGCTTTAATGATTTCCCCAAATCTACTTGATTATGTGAATTTTGCAGGAATATAGGAGCAGCTTTGTCCCTTGGGGGAATTAAGTGTCTTTTAAGATAGCTTTAAAATGTTAAAGCACCTTTTTAAGGCAACTCAAAAGCATTTAGTCACAAGCTTCTTAGATGTTTGCCATAAGCTTTTCACACATTAAGTGAAAATTATTACAAGGATTTTACCCAGTTCAGATTCCCTGTGGTACGAGTCTCCAAAATAAAACTCAACTCTTGCCTCATATTGATTCTGGATGAAAAGAAGCTTTCTTCTGTAAATTAATTCTTCAGGGAAACAAATCCACTGAAAAATTGATCAGTGTCCTATTGTAACCAGACCGTTAAATCAGGCATTACCAGCAATCTGGCAAGTCAATGTGACATTTCTTTGTGATAAGTTGTTTTATAATGATCTTGTTCAAACTGTGGGTTGAAATCTGAATAACTGAACTGATATTATCTTAACATCACTCCAAATATAATTATGTACCAGACCAAACTGCCTACAGAGACCTAAAATATAACTTGGGGCAATGATATGGTTTTCACAACTGTGTCTAAATTGTTTTATGAACTTCAGTGCTGCAACAGTTTAGATTCATTTTTTTATAGTTAAATGTAATTTTCAGTTTAAGATATGGATCACTGTTGTAATGGGCAGTTCGTTCAGTAACAACTTGTATTTGTTCACATTGACAATTTTTCTTCAGTTTTCAGAGCGTCACAAATATGTTTGTTTTGTCACACTTTACATTCTAAAGTGAGTGCATCTGAAATCTCAATGCTGCTGATTTCTGTTGACATGTTTTTAAATCTTTTCTCTCACAGCAACTACTGCGGGAGAGACAGCAGATGGCTAGTCGACCTTTTGCAACCGTCGACGTAGCCCTGGAAGTTGGAAGTGAACAAACACACATCATAAGAGGACCAATAGAGGTAAGAACCATGCTCACAGTAACTGTGGCTTGATTATCTTCTGTGTCCAGATGACATGGAAATCCTGGGTCATGTATGTTGTGATAACTGAGGATAATTTTGCACTAATGCTGAAGCACCAATATCATAAGTGTAATTATTACATAAGCATGTGGTGTTTCATTATATAGTACCGTTACATTGTTGTAGTTTCATTTTAAGGGCACTGCATTTTCTATTGAAGAACTCCCGTGTATATGCAATAGATTGCAAAGCAATAAAAAAGTATGATGGACTCCATTTTGCAGAGAAGCAATATATCTAGTTAAGTATCACAAGGCCTAAACTTATTGGGACTTTACAAAAAACAGAGCAGATAAACGACTTATTTCAAGGCATTATTGTTCCTGTGCAGTAAAACATGGGTAAAAGGTTTGTCATTAGTGTGGAAAGTGTGTACATATGGCCATAGAACACTTCAGACTTTGTTTGATTTAAATATTAATTGATAAATGTAAGGTAAAAATATAACAAATAATGAGAGCCAATGAACAATAATTTAAAATGTAGAAGTCGTTGATAAAGGTGAGTTCAGAGATGAGTGGTCAAAAGGAAGAGAGCAGAGGTGACGATGTTGTGGCAATCATTCTGTGACCTACGCTTTTTGAAATAAATGGTCTGCTAGAAACTCCACAATGCTGAATCTATCCTTCATTTTTGTCACTAGTTCATTGCTATCGATGTCATTGAGATACAATTGTATGCTTTTTCATTGTATCTGCATTGCATTCTGATTTTATTCAATTTGAATTTTCATCTGCTTTATCTTAAATAGCTACCTTGCAGTTGTAGAATCGCTGAATAGCTACAAAAAGCAAAATCTCATGTCCAAGAATATATTATTTAATAAATCTCTTTTCCTCAAAAGTTCATCCCTGGTCAGCAATGTACAATATGGTGGAACACAGCAGTTGCTTCAAAGCTTACCTGTTTAGGAATTTTGGTTACATTTCAATTTTAAAAAGAGTAGAAAAGCATCTGTTACAATTATACTCTGTGTTAACAGTCAGAGATGAATTCTTGGGCAATTGACTTTTAAAATTAATGCGTGTGCACGCATAACAGATTAAACTTACGTCCTCCTTTGAGTGCGTATGTGGTACTGTATAATAACATTGTTTTCAACCAACTTTAATATTATTACCAAATAGTGGCTGAATTTTGAATTCAAGGAATGTGTAATTTAATTTTGCACCTGTTTATTCATTGGGAATTCATGCTGCAGTTCAAATGGTCAGTTTCAAAGTCAACAAATTCCACTCCTGCGAGATTTACAGTTGAACTCACTTTCCTCAGTTGGATGCATTCTGTCATCTTGTCTATCAGATGGATTGTCACAGGGAAGACACAGGCCTGACAAACAGGTTTAGAAATTCGAATGGATTTATGTGCATATTTAAAACTTTTTTGAGAGGATTCACGAAATTCTACGATCAAGACTTGTTGGGATTTATGTACTGTTGCTTTAGTGGCTAATAATAACATATTCATTTTAATTAAATTTAATCACTGGATTACTTAACCACCGAACATTTTATCAGTTGCACATTCTGAACATATATTGAATTAATATGCGTCACACAGCATGTTACATTTCCAAAATTCACCAGCAAACTAAATATTTATTTCATTAAGTTGTAGTTAATCATATGCATGTCAAGATAATTAGTAGAGGTCAGATAGCCAGAATTATGATGCAGCAACATGTTAGATTTAGCTCTTCGGGCTAACGGAATCAAGGGATATGGGCAAAAAGCCAGAGGGGGGGTACAGATTTTGGATGAGCAGCCATAAACATATTGAATGGCTGTGCTGGCTCAAAGGGCCGTAGGGCCTACTCCTGCACCTATTTTCTATGTTTCTATGTTATTCAGATTTACAATTTTACTTCTTTGTTCCATTAATTTTCACATCAATTGGGAGAAACAGAGGCCAAGTAGTAAATGTATCTGGAATGTGTACTTAGAGCATTTTTCTGGAGCAATATGTATTGGAACTGCTAAGAGAACAAGATACCTAAAACCCCCTGATTAATTAACTAAAATCGGTGAATTTAATATCACGGCAGAAGAAATAGAATCAGGAGTAAGCCATTTAAAACCTCTAGGTGTTCCAACATTCAGTAAGATTCAGGCCCGTACGAAGCTTTTCAAAAAGGGGGGTGGCATGACAGGATTTGCAGAATCAGGGTTGGTTTACAGGGCAAGGCCAACGAATGCCCTTGCATTAGTAGTAGTGATAAATGGCCATATACATTCAGGAGCACCTGTTCTGTTGTTTTGCACAATCCACAAGCATTGCCACTTTCATTTTACTGCACATCTTGTATGTATATGTGACAAATAGACTTGACTTACCTTGACTTGATGACTTGACGACAAGTGATTTCCTGTTGTTCACAAACAAGGCACAAGGTAGGCAAAAGACGCCATCCACATGATCGCAATATACAAGCCAGGGATATGCTCGAAACCAGTCAGGGTTAAATATTCGCCAGCATCCATTCTTATACAAGGCACCATATTTGTATGTTGGACCCAGTTTAAAGTGCACATGCTAACAACCCCCCTTGTCAATATATTAATATTATTAATTTGCTCCTATTACCCCATAACCGCCCTATCTACTGACGCATAGCCCCCAACTCGCAGGCGCGTCTAGAGAGGGAGGGGGGTACAGAGTGAGGGCAAAGAGAGAAGGAGGGGAGAGGGAGGGAGTGGGGGAACAGGGAGGGGGAGGAACAGGGAGGGGGGAACAGGGAGGGGGAGAGGAGGGGGAGAGGAGAGAGAGAGAGGTGGGGGGAGAGAGAGAGAGGTGGGGGGAGAGAGAGAGAGGTGGGGAGAGAGAGAGAGAGGTGGGGAGAGAGAGAGAGAGAGAGGTGGGGGAGAGAGAGAGAGGTGGGGGAGAGAGAGAGAGGTGGGGGAGAGAGAGAGAGGTGGGGGAGAGAGAGAGGTGGGGGAGAGAGAGAGACAGAGAGAGAGAGAGGTGGGGGGAGAGAGAGAGAGAGGTGGGGGGGAGAGAGAGAGAGAGGTGGGGGAGAGAGAGAGGGGTGGGGGAGAGAGAGGGGGTGGGGGAGAGAGAGGGGGTGGGGGAGAGAGAGCGAGGTGGGGGAGAGAGAGAGGAGGGGGAGAGAGAGAGAGGAGGGGGAGAAAGAGAGAGGAGGGGGAGAGAGAGAGGAGGGGAGAGAGAGGTGGTGGAGAGAGAGAGGTGGTGGAGAGAGAGAGGTGGGGGAGGGAGAGAGAGAGAGATGGGGGAGGGAGAGAGAGGGGGGGAGGGAGAGAGAGAGAAGAGAGAGGGGGGGTCGCAAGGTTTTTATCAAAGGACTTGCGAGCGGCGCGACTGGCAGCGCGTTGGGTTTGCAGCGGGAGGGAGGGAGGGGCAGCCATGTTCTACCATCGGGCGGGGGATACGGAAAGGATTCAGAAGCCGGTGACCTCCGGTGACCAGCTGTAACCTGCTGTGACCTCCCGCTCTGCAGAACGCTAGTTCTTTCTGCGCATTTGTACGGGGGGAGGGGGGGTTGGAGCGGGCGGACGTGGGAGTCCAGCTGTGGGAGGCGTGGCACGAGCGTACTTGAGCGGGGGGTGGGGCCAGGAGCCAGGTGGGCCTCGATTGGTGGAAATGCAGGACCAGCTGGCGGGCAGACGCTACGCCGCGCCTCACCCCCCCCCACTTATTACCGGGAGTAGACACGAGGCATCGAGCTCAATGAGTGAAGCACAAATGGCAGTCTGATCCCGCCCGGGCCCACTGCGCACGCGCGGAGAGACGCCATCATTTTGCGTCGCTTCCCCAACTGCGCAGGCGCGGATGGGCGCATTTCTTTCTCCCCCAGTGGCCGGAACCAGAATTTCGGGCGATTTCCCACGAAGTGGAAATGCTGATTGTGCTCCAATTAAAAAAAAAAATCTGGGGATTTTTTCTTACTCTGGAGAAAATAAGGGGGGTGCGGTCACACCCCCCCTTCGGACGGCCATGAGATTATGACTGAGCATTTATCTCAACACTATTTACCTTTTCTAACTCTGCTTCCTAGGTCTCTAAATATCTGAAAGTCTATCAATCTCTGTCCTGACCATGTTCAAATTGAGGGTAGACAAAAAAGCTGGAGAAACTCAGTGGGTGAGGCAGCATCTATGGAGCGAAGGAATAGGTGACTGTCGTCGGGGGGGAGGGGGTGGCGGGAAAAAGAAAGGAAGAGGCCAAGAAAGTAGGTTGTGGGAGAGCTGGGAAGGGTAGGGGAAGGAAGGAGAAAGCAAGGACTACCTGCAATTGGAGGTCAATGTTCATACCACTGGGGTGTAAACTACCCAAGCGAAGCATGAGGTGCTGTTAAGACGTGGTTATAGAGTTGGAGGGAAGGAGGAATCACAGAGGGGGGGGTTGGGCAGTGAGAGAGGAGGTTGCTAAACTGTCTTCAGAGAGAGGAGGAGAACTTCTTCAAAGTCAACATACCTTGAGGAGATTTCGCAGTGGACTAGATGAAATTTTAGGAAAGAACTGCAGATGCTGGAAAAATCGAAGGTAGACTAAAAAGCTGGAGAAACCCGAAACGTCGCCTATTCCTTCGCTCCATAGATGCTGCCTCACCCGCTGAGTTTCTCCAGCATTTTTGTTCGGGTCGCTTTTTTTCAACAATGGCTTTCTTCTTGCCACTCTTCCATAAAGGCCCGATTTGTGGAGTGCACGACTAATAGTTGTCCTGTGGACAGATTCTCCCACCTGAGCTGTGGATCTCTGCAGCTCCTCCAGAGTTACCATGGGCCTCTTGGCTGCTTCTCTGATCAATGCTCTCCTTGCCCGGCCTGTCAGTTTAGGTGGACGGCCATGTCTTGGTAGGTTTGCAGTTGTGCCATACTCTTTCCATTTTCGGATGATGGATTGAACAGTGCTCCGTGAGATGTTCAAAGCTTGGGATATTTTTTTATAACCTAACCCTGCTTTAAACTTCTCCACAACTTTATCCCTGACCTGTCTGGTGTGTTCCTTGGGCTTCATGATGCTGTTTGTTCACTAATGTTCTCTAACAAACCTCTGAGGCCTTCACAGAACAGCTGTATTTATACTGAGATTAGATTACACACAAGTGGACTCTATTTACTAGTTAGGTGACTTTTGAAGGCAATTGGTTGCACTGGATTTTATTTAGGGGTATCAGAGTAAAGGGGGCTGAATACTTTTGCACGCGACACTTTTCAGTTTTTTATTTGTAAAAAAATTTGAAAACCATGTATCATTTTTCTTCCACTTCACAATTATGCGCCACTTTGTGTTGGTCTATCACATAAAATCCCAATAAAATACATTTACGTTTGTGGTTGTAACGTGACAAAATGTGGAAAAGTTCAAGGGGTATGAATACTTTTGCAAGCCACTGTACCTCTACTTGGTAAACAACATTTACCCTCATTTACACTTGTAAGAATTGTGCCTGATTCAGTCAAGTCTTTTCACTACTGGGTCCTTCCTGCTTATTGCTTTCTCGTAGGACAAATCTGCCATTCTAGGAATCAGTCCAATGAGCCTAAGTGCATTCCGTCTTTTGCAAATGTAACTTTCCTTGAGTTGGGTGACCAGTCCAATACCCGATATTCCAGGAGACACAAGGAACTGCAGATGTTGAAATCTTGAGCAAAACACAAAGTAATGCAATGGGCCAGGCAGCATCTGTGCAGGAAATGGTCAGAAGACATTGCGGATCAGGACCATGCTTCAGTCTAAAGAAGTCTCACCTGGCCCCTATATAATTGCAGTAAACTTCCATACAATTGGACTTAAATCCTCTTGCAATAAAGGCCAACGTACCATGTGCCTTGCTAATTGCTTGATGTACCTCCATATTAATATTCACTGCAGGATTAAAAAAAAAAAAAGCAAATGCTGTACTCACTTTACTAGGGAGAGTGTGCTGAAGAGGAATATATTTCAAAATGATAATGGATAGTGGCATACAAGTTAAATGAGAATAATCTGCTTGTTTGCATTTTTGATAGGGGAGGATGCCATTTATTATGGGTGAAAAGCAAGTAATTTCTAATGTAAGCGAGTGAAAGGTTACTGGGAATAGATGGGAATGCAGAGTTGATTTTACAATCAGATCAGCCATGATCTTATGGAATGGCAGAACAGGCTCAAGGGGCCGAGTGGCTTACTCTGGACTCTTACTTCATATTTTTGTAAATTCTAATTAACTATTATCTAATTGAATGGCAGGGCAGGTTTGAGGGACTGAGTTGCGATTTTCTGTTCCTATGTTTATATGTTCCTATTTTGAGTACATATGGGTGATGAGTATAAAACTATGCAACAAAACACCCATTAAATGTTGATTCCTGGGCGTACATATTTCCGAAGATCTTTCCTGGTCCCAGCACACTGACGCAATTATGAAGAAGGCACATCAACGCCTCTACGTCCTGAGAAGACTACGGAGATTTGGGATATCAACGAGGATTCTCTTGAATTTCTACAGGTGCACAGTATCATACTGACAGAGAGCATACTGATTGTTTGCATCGTGGCCTGGTTCGGCAATTGGAACGTCCAGGAATGGAAAAGACTGTCACTGTCACAGTCCATCACAGGCTATGACCTCCCCACCATCGAAGGGATCTATCGAAGTCGCTGCCTCAACCATCCTGGCCACACTCATCTCACCACCACCATCGGGAAGAAGGTACAGGAGCCTGAACAGTGTAACGTCCAGGTTCAGGAACAGCTTCTTCCCTACAGCCATCGGGCTATTAATCACAACAACAAATAAACTCTGAACTGCAACAGTCTATTACTATTATTATACTATATTTGTTTATTTATTGAGTATGTGTGTGTATGTGTATAAATACACACTGAACTTTTTTCTTTTTTTCTCCCGTTATGTACCATGTTTACATATTCTGTTGTGCTGCAGCAAGTAAGAATTGCATTGTCCTATCTGGGACATATGACAATAAAACACTCTTGACTATCAGCAGGGCTAGTGAATTCCTGTCTCTCTGAATGAGCCTTTTTGTTTTCATCTCACTGACTATTTTTGAAACAAATTCTAATGTTATGATGATAGAGTCACTTGTGAACAGCTTTATTCCTTCAACTCCAGAACACCATGGCCATAAATAATCAAGTGTAATGTTTAAGCATTTGTTTTTTCACCTTCTATTTCATGCTGCCGTAACCATTCCCCCATTTATCGTCTTTTGTTTTGATCAACTTTTCTCTATTTGTATCCAAAACCAATTTTTATAAGTTCTCTGTGCTCTGAAAAGTAGAATTTCTGTACTTTGTTCCTAACGATCGAAGATCCTACACATTATTTTGGAGCTCGAATACATGTCATGAAAATTAACATCTGGTTAAGAACTATCTCCAAACTTCCCTCTTTAAAGCTTATCCAGACTCAGACGTCTGATGGCAAAGACAGTAATGGAGCCAACATGACCAGGTCACAAGTTGATGGGATTTTCAAGGATGGGGCATGATTATTTAATGATTTATCTTCTTGGTATCCCTGGCAAACTGATTTTATGCGAAGATAACTTAATCGGTTTTCCCTCGGGTCTCGTTTTGCCTTTTCCCTATCTTTCGACTAACCTAATGACCAGCTGTTGAAGCTAATGAGAACTTAGTTAAAATGCATGGCCTTGCTTTCTTAATACACTGTAAATCTGGGTCCCACATCTGGCATGTTTCTGTTTCTTACAACGATGTGAGTATATATAATTCTGAAACATTTTAAGGAGTATATAAACAATATGGTGAATTACAGTAAATTAGTAGTGAAGTAATGGGTGGAAAAGAACGTGATGTTCTGAATTATCATCTGTCTTGCATGTTCAGATGGGGGGAGCTAGTAGTCCTTTCCTTTCAGTTCTCCCAGGAATCTATCCTTGGATCTTACCTGTTTCTCATATATTGCAGCAAATCGTAAAACTGAATAGATGCACAAAAAGATCCTTCAGTAAATCAGGAAGTCAGTTGAAATTTGCAAGACAGTGACTTATTTTTATTTTTGTTAGGCAAGGGTATGAAAAAACAGGTGTCAAAAACAAATACACACTAATGTGTAAATTAAATATTTGTAACTGAATGGTGTGTGAAGCTATTGACTTGGGACAATGTTGTGATCATTGCACAAACCCCAATCATCACCCCGGCAACCATCTGAAACTGACCATCTCAACCGTTCATGACTATGATCTCAAGATGAGGTTCTGACACATCTCTTCATCAATCTCTGCCTGCAAGATACCTCACCACTCTGCCAAGTTCAATCGGTGAGAAACCCACTGTCAATGCTTTTATCATGTCGGCTGAACTACTGCTACATCATGCCCATCTTCTATCCCATGTAAATTTAATTTCACCCCAATGCCTTTTTTTAAATGTAGTAACTCGCACCATTTGTGACCTATGTTGGTTTAGGCTGCCAGCAACTCTAACTATAATTTTCTCATCTTTCAACATTCACATCCCTCCCTTATTCTGTATCATTGTCTAGCCCTACATTTATATAAGGTCCTTTTGCACCTTAAATTCCAGCACCTTATAGACAATAGACAATAGGTGCATGACGAAGCCTTACTGCCCTTCAAGCGAGCAACGCCATTCAATGTGATCATGGCTGATCATCCACAATCAGTACCCCGTTCCTGCCTTCTCCCCATATCCCCTGAGTCCGCAATCTTCAAGAGCCCTATCTAGTTCTCTCTTGAAAGTATCCAGAGAACCAGCCTCCACCGCCCTCTGAGGCAGAGAATTCCACAGACTCACAACTCTCTGTGTGAAAAAGTGTTTCCTCATCTCCGTTCTAAATGGTTTACCCCTTATTCTTAAACTGTGGCCCATGGTTCTGGACTCCTTCAACATCGGGAACATGTTTCCTGCCTCTAGCCTGTCCAAACCCTTAATAATCTTATATGTTTCAATAAGATCCCCTCTCATCCTTCTAAATTCCAGAGTATACAAGCCCAGCCGCTTCATTCTCTCAGCATATGACAGTCCCGCCATCCCGGGAATTAACCATGTGAACCTACGGTGCACTCCCTCAATGGCAAGAATATCCTTCCTCAAATTTGGAGACCAAAACTGCACACAATACTCCAGGTGTGGTCTCACTAGGGCCCTGTACAACTGCAGAAGGACCACTTTGCTCCTATACTCAACTCCTCTTGTTATGAAGGCCAACATGCCATTCGCTTTCTTCACTGCCTGCTGTACCTGCATGCTTACTTTCATTGACTGGTGAACAAGGACCCCCAGACCCCGTTGTACTTCCCCTTTTCCCAACTTGACAGCATTTAGATAATAATCTTTCTTCCTGTTTTTGCTGCCAAAGTGGATAACCTCATATTTATCCACATTAAACTGCATCTGCCATGCATCTGCCCACTCACCCAACCTGTCCAAGTCACCCTGCATTCTCATAGCATCCTCCTTACAGTTCATACTGCCTCCCAGCTTTGTGTCATCTGCAAATTTGCTAATGTTACTTTGAATCCCTTCATTGAAATCATTGTACCCCACTAGTCACTGCCTGCGGACCTGTTAATCCCTACTCTTTGTTTCGTGTCTGCCAACCAATTTTCTATCCATGTCAGCGCTCTACCCCCAATACCATGTGCCCTAATTTTGCCCACTAATCTCCTATGTGGGATCTTATCAAATGCTTTCTGAAAGTTCAGGTAAACTGCATCAGGTACACTGGTTCTCCCTTGTCCATTTTCCTAGTTACATCCTCAAAAAATTCCAGAAGATTAGTCAAGCATGATTTCCCCTTTGTAAATCTATGCTGACTCGGACTGATCCTGTTACTGCTATCCAAATGTGCTGCTATTTCATCTTTTATGATGGACTCCAGCATCTTCCCCACCACCGTTCTCAGGCTAACTGGTCTATAATTCCCTGTTTTCTATCTCCCGCCTTTCTTAAAAAGTGGGATAACATTAGCTACCCTCCAATGCACAGGAACTGCTTCTGAATCTATAGAACATTTGATAATGATTACCAATGCATCCACGATTTCTAGAGCCACCTCCTTAAGTACCCTGGGATGCAGACCATCAGGCCCTGGGGATTTATCAGCCTTCAGTCCCATCAGTCTACCCAACACCATTTCCTGCCTTATGTGGGTTTCCTTCAGTTCCTCCGTCACCCCAGATCCTCTTGCTGGTACATCAGGAAGATTGTTTGTGTCCTCCTTAGTGAAAACGGATCCAAAGTACCTGTTCAACTTATCTGCCATTTCCTTGTTCCCCATAATAAATTCACCCTTTTCAGTCTTAAAGGTTTCAACTTTGGTCTTAACTAATTATTTCCTCTTCACATACATAAAGAAGCTTTTACTATTCTCCTTTATATTCTTGGCTACAGACTTTCGTACCTCATCTTTTCTCCCCGTTTTGCCTTTTTAGTTATCTTCTGTTGCTCTTTAAACGTTACCCAATCCTCTGGCTTCCCGCTCATCTTTGCTATGTTGTACTTCTCTTTTATTTTTATACTGTCGCTGACTTCCCTTGTCAGCCACGGTTGCCCCTTAATCTTTATTCCTCTTTGGAATGAACTGATCCTGCACCTTCTGTATTATTCCCAGAAATACCTGCCATTGTTGTGGGTATAGAACCTTGATTACAATCACATCTTCATTGACATCTAGGCCCAAAACTTTTAAATTTTACTTTAACTTTTGTGATTCTCCATCTATGAGATGTGCGCTAAAACCATCACTTTGTCCAGGAACTGCCTCAGTATTTTATTTTTTATGTGGTATGGGGTCAAATTTGGTTTGCAATTGCTCCTGTAAAGTGCCTTGGACAACTTTAATGCAGTTCTCCATCCCACTATCGGTGAATGGCATTCTGCACAGTTGGTCCAATGCAGCTTGAGGAACAGCACCTCATCTTCTGTCTGGGCACATTGCAACCTGCTGGATTCAATATTGCATTCTACAACTTCAGGTAACTTGGTTTCTCAGTCTGCATCAGTCATCCATCTGTGATATTGGCTCACCTTGTTTGTTATTTGCTCTTTTTATCTGGAATTTGTGGAAATGTCCCGGCAAATCCTCCTGCTCTGCATTTTACAACTCGTACAAAATTACCTGTTCCTGTGTTATAATGTTCTGTATGTTTGTTCTGAAACACCATCAGAAAGTTTTTAGAGCAATTCCTTTGTACATGCAGATGAACTAACTGGAGAATTAGGATAATTGTAACCATGATCATAGTTAACTAAGAAATATCAGGTTAATTAGTATTTATCTCAACATATCTGTGTTTATTTTATCACAATTGTAACACATCTTAAAACGAGTGTTAATCGCTTGTGGTTTCACAGTGGCTGTTTTAGTTTAAAATAAATTATTTTTAATTGACGTTTTACCAGCTTAAGCGTGTTGTGGGTTGAAGCCAGTTAGAACAAACCTCCAACAATGTTGCCGCACATTTATAGTTATTATAAGATGAACGTGCCCCACAGGATCAAAAAATGGTGCTGTCACACAACTAATCGCTTATGAGAGCATGATTAAAAAATCACTCGTTAAGGACTCCCTGAGATTATTGTAGATTGAATAGTAGTCAAAGATGACAAAGAATCCTGAAATTTGATGCACAGAGTCTCTTGCTCAGAGTAGGTGAATCGAGGACCAGAGGACATAGGTTTAAGGTGAAGGGGAAAAGATTTAATACGAATCGGAGGGGTAACTTTAAAACGTTTTGACACAAAGGGTGGTGGATGTATGGAACAAGCTGCTAGAGGAAGTAGTTGATGCAGGGACTATCCCAACATTTAAGAAACAGTTGGACATATACATGGATAGGACAGGTTTGGAGGGATTTGGACTAAATGCTGGCAGATGGGACTAGTGTAGCTGGGACATGTTGGCTGGTGTGGGCAAGTTGGGCTGAAGGGCCTGTTTCCACACTCTATGACTCTACGACTAATCATTTGTACTGTGGCTCAAGCATTCTACAAACAGAGAAGATTGGATGTAATATTCTATTCTTTGCATTTTGAAGGATAAAGGGAATGATAATTCACAATTATGTGCCATGGTGTGGATGAAGGGGTGTGATTGCTGCAGTGGGTTTCTAAGGGATCTGCAGGTGAAATGTATTTCGCTATTGCTTTCGTAATGGTTAACGTTAACTATCCCCAGGGCAGCTGTGGCTACAGAAGTAGCTTACCACCACCGAGTGTGACTGAGGAGTGAATGAATAATGCGATGTAAAGCACCTTGAGTATTAGAAAGGCGCTATATAAATCCCATCCATTATTATTATTATTATTATTCCAGCGGCATCTTCAAAAAGAGGAGAAAAAGTAATTGCAAAGTTTTTGGAAGCAAATGTGATATTCGGAATGTAAGTTTCTAGATGGTTCTTTATTTTGAAGTGTTTCTATCATTCATCAGACCAAAGACGGTCTTCGTGCTTTTCTATCAATGTAACACAGTATACATATTAATAGCACTAATATATAGTGCGCCATCTGATACAGAGAAGCTGAAATCATCACCTCAGCACTCTGCAAGAAATACACCACTTGAAGCTTGCACCAGCTCGAATGTTGACATTTCAGACAGTCTTGTCTGAATTTGAGGCAGAATGACAGGAACTAGTCACTCATCACCAGCGATGAGTGACTTTATACTCTGAGATGACCATGAGCTGTTGAATTAATCATTTACTTTGTGAAGGGAAAGATACAGGTAGTGTTGGACTGTTGTGCAATTAAATTCTCCAACTATACTGATCGCCATTAAACAATTGTAGAGATCATCGACATCTGCAAAGGGGTATCATAGGAAAAATCCAATTAGACTGTAACAAATGCTTCCTTTCTATGAGTTCCACAGATCTAGCCACCGTACAAGCTGATTTTGATGTTTGAACAATAATCATGGTAAGTTGACTACTGGTGAAAATTGTAATTGATAAACAAATCTGAACTAAAAACACAGAAAATTACAGTAGTACCTAGATCAGGCATAATTTGTGGAAGGAGAAACAAAATGGCTTCATTGAAGTTAAATATCTATGGTGCTCCTTAATTTCCATGAATACAAAGAACAGAAACATATATGTGGGCATTACGAGTTGTTATTTGTTTATTTGTAGTAACAAACAATAGGAAAATCTGAATGCACAAGTCTGAAATATTACCAAATATATTTCAAGTGTACATGCCGAAAGATTTATTGTGATTGTCACGTGTATATAAAGAGTTGCTCTTTTTTATTATGGTATACATATAGATATTGTTGCTTTTAAGAATATAACAAAGCTATAGTTGCTTTTATTTTGCTTTTGAAGGTGTAGACAACACTGAAACTTTAAATCGAAGTAGACATTTAGGTCAGAGATCAACAATGAAGGTATCTTTGCTGATATGTGTCTTCTCCTTGCCATAAGATTTTCTTCACTAAATGGCTGATTTTCTTTTTGCCCATCAGGATATTTGAATCCATTGAACTGAGCCTGAAAGGCTGTTGTAGGATTGTGGGCAGGAGGTTAGGAAAATTGATAGTTAAAGAGGGAAATTCCACAAACTAAACAGAGTTGCTTCAAGAAAAACTCCACAGGCTCCTTGCTGGGAAAAAAAATAGACCCTTTCTCTCTGTACTTAAGTATTGATTCCAGGGCTTAATGTGTAGGCCTGGTGATAACCATTGAAATAATGACACAAAGTTCTGGAGTAATTCAGCGGGTCTAACAGCATCACTGGAGAATACGGATAGGGATATTTTGGGGTCTGAAGAAGGTTCCCGACCCGAAACGTTACCTAACCATGTTCTGCAGAGAAGCTACTTGACCCACTGAGTTACTCCAGTACTTTGTGTCTTTTTTTTAGTAAACTGACATTTGCAGTTCCTTGTGTCTACCATTCAAATGAGTTTGGTTTGTGTCCATTCGGATGTGAGGAATTAGTTTTAATGCCATTGGTTGAACTTCTCAAACAGGAGGGAAGGATTGAACTTGAAAATAACATACAAATCTGCGGATGATGGAAATCTGAAAGAAAAACAGAAAATGGTGAAAACTCATAGAAACATAGAAACATAGAAAAAATGTGCAGGAGGAGGCCATTCGGCCCTTCGAGCCAGTACTGTCATTCATTGTGATCATGGCTGATCGTCCCCAATCAATAACCCGTGTCTTCTCCCCCTATCCCTTGATTCCACTAGCCCCTAGAGTTCTATTTAACTCTCTCTTAAATCCATCCAATGACTTGGCCTCCACTGCCCACTGTGGCAGGGAATTCCACAAATTCACAACCCTCTGGGTGAAAAAGTTTGTTCTCACCTCAGTCTTAAATGGCTTCCCCTTTATTCTAAGACTGTGGCCCCTGGTTCCCAACGTTGGGAACATTTTTCCTGCATCTAGCTTGTACAGTCCTTTTATAATTTTATATGTTTCGATAAGATATCCCTTCATCCTTCTAAACTCCAGTGAATGCAAGCCTAGTCTTTTCAATCTTTCCTCATATGACAGTCCCGCCATCCCAGGGATCAATCTCCTGAACCTACGTTGCACTGCCTCAATCACAAGGATATCCTTCCTCATATTAGGAGACCAAAATTGTAAACAATACTCCAGATGTGGTCTCACCAGAGCCCTATACAACTCGCAGCCTGTCGCAACATTAGCCCAAAGAGAAACAGAGTTAGCATTTCAGGTTGAAGACCCTTTATAAGGCTGCTTCTATGCCCCACAAATACAGAAAACCATCATTGAGATGTGGTCAGGCAGGCTTTGGCATTCATGTACAAAATATTGAATCAAATAACAAAAGTGATGCAGATGTCAGAAAGTTGAAGTGCTAGTTACAAAATGACATTTTAATATGAAAGGATGTCATGACTATCTCTGTGGTGCTACTGTCAAGACTGATGCCATCTCAAGCAGTTTATCGCCATCTTGTAATCGATAGCAACTGTTTCCCTAAATTGGGCCATTTGCTTTAATATTAAATTCAGCTGAAGCCATTGTTTGAGATGAGTGCAGATACCGAGAGCTGATGTCAGCACCACAAAGTGACCTTTGCTGGATTTTGTGATCTGCTGGAAATGCACACCAGGTATCTAATGGAGTGCTATTAACCCATTAGATTTTATATTATTATTCGGCTTTGTAAAGTTCTGCAATATAGCAGAAGGTGGCTCTATTTACTATGAGATTCGTTGTACTGGCTATATGTCTTCACTAATTGCATGATTACCTCAACAAAAAAAACAGAAGGTCTGGCAAAGATGAGGATGATTTTTCAGACTCCAGAGACTGCAGATGCTGGAATGTGGAGCAAATAAACTGCTGGAGGAGCTTAGCAGGTCAAGCAGCTTATGTGGGGGAGGGAGGAATCGTCAACGGTTTGGATCAAGCATCAGGTCTCGGTGTGGTGATGGGAGATAAACAGTATAAAGAAGGGAAGGGTGAGACGGGAGCCAGGAGGTCATGAGTGGAAGGTACACAAAAATGCTGGAGAAACTCAGCGGGTGCAGCAGCATCTATGGAGCGAAGGAAATAGGCAACGTTTCGGGCCGAAACCCTTCTTCAGACTCATGAGTCTGAGTGGAGCAAGGTGCGAACAGATGATGGACAGATGTAGATAGCTGGGAGAGGGGGAGGATGGAATTGGGAAGCAGAGGCTGGTAGAAACAAACAAAGGTAAATAAAGTTAAATGGAGTTAAGTGGGGGGGGGGGGGGTGTGAAGGTAGATGAAGGAATACAAAGGCTGCAAATACTGCAATCCGTTAAGTGTGGATGATGTCTATTGTAACTATTAAGGAGGAGATGGAGGGCAGCTGGAACAAGGGTAGAGGGTACAGTGGGTAAAGTGTGTGGGTAGTGGGCAGATGGAAACTGGGAGGGGGAGGGGGATAAAAATGGGTGATGGGAGGCTGGTAGAGGTGCTATGGAAAAGGAACAAAATGGGAGAGCTGGAGGTGCAATGAAAGGAAGTAAGGGTTATCTGACTTTTGAACATTCAATGTTCATACCACTAGGTTGTAAGTTGTAGACTGCCCCGCTGGAATATGAGGTGTTGTTCTTCTAGTTTACATTGGGTTACACTGGCAGTAGAGAAGGTCAATAATGGACAAGTCTCTCCACGATGGACGTCCCTCCACGATGGCCATGCAGAGTTCCTGGTTGCCTGTCATTTTAACTCGACTTCCCCTTCCCACATGGATCTGTCAGCTCTCTGTTTAATTGTCGGTTATATCTAAGGTGGAAAGTCTATGAATGTGAATTAACTGGTTGAAGAACAAACCATGTAGAATTGATAGTTGATAAACGACCAGCTAAAACATCAAATCATGGGCAGTTAAACGCAGGTCCCATCTTGCATATCAATGTAGACAAGCCCTTTATTATGTTGACCAACCCCTTCCCCTCCCCATCCTATCACCACCAGCTGCATAACCGTTAAGTCCACTGGAAGAGACAAAAGGGAAAAACTGTAGAAGATGCCATTCAATCTCTCTCAGGTGACAAAAACTAATGCAGGGAGTTTGCATTTTGAAGCTATCACTTCAAAAAACCATTCACTCCCTCTGATGTGACCCTTCTCACCCATCAGGAAGAATCAATAACCACCGTACAGGCTCAGGTTGTTCAGCCTTGGATATACAGGTAACTAACAAGTTAATTTATTTATCAGCGTACAAGCCAGATACTTTCTTTGTGTGAAAATGTTTTCTGAGCTACACAGTTGTGAAATAAATTGCATGACAAGGGGATGAAAAGGCTGGCAAGCACCTATTTTTGTCCTGAGATCCATTGAGTGCCAAACCACAAAAGAATTGTGGAGATTCAGAAGCAAAAGTTAACAAGAAATTTTAGTTGTTGCTGCGCCTGTCTTGACTGACAGTTTTATAAAGAATTGTGTGTGAATGTGATTTCTATTAACTTGGGCCTCTTTCAACTTCGCTTCCAGTGAAATAAAGCAATGCAAGGAGGACTTGATTAGGTAGACTCTGATGGAAATAAATCTTCATTCCATAAAAAGCAGGATGCAAAAAGTGCTCAAACCAAATTTTGCTAGTTTAGGTATGCTCTCCCCGAAATCCGCGTTTGTGAGCAGGATGGCAAGGCAATGATTTTATTCAATGCAATCTATCCAAGTTTGAAAGTGTACTATTTCTACATCAGAAGCACGATTTACTAACTTTGGAGATAAATATTATTGGTCATATTGCTTCTCTTCATTGAGTATGAAAGAAGTATATCAACAATCTTGTGGTGGTAACAGCACAAGTTCAAAACTTACTTTTGTAATTTTTGAAAAGGGCCTACCTGGCAAGGTCAATATTTATTGCCCATCAGAGGGTCGTAGTGAGCTACCACTTTGAACTCATGTAAACCTTCTTAGACTCAACAGCGATGAAGTCCCAATAGTGTATTTCCAACTCAGGATGGTGTGTAACTTGGAGGTGAACCTTCAGGCAGTAGTGTTTCCATGTCCCATGGTGGAATTTTGTCCCAATATGGTAGAATTCCTCCGGTTTGGTACAAGATGTCAGATTAGACTGGACAATTAACGACAATTCATTTTGAAGGTGGAATACACACTGCAACCACTACACAATAGTGTTGCAAGGAAATAAATATTTTATGGATCTTATCCTGGAAAGGGGTCTATTTCTGCATTGTATAACTCTATGACTGTAAACTGAAACTTGCATTTGGTATTTTCAATGCAGTAAAATTTTCCATAGGGAGTTCACAAGGGTATTATCAACAAAAATTGGCAATAAACCAGAAGTAAGATATAGGGTTGATGATTAAAGCTTGGTTAAAGAGAGAGAATTTAAGGCCAAGTTTTTAATGGAGAAAATAGAAGGAGGCTTATGGTTATTCAAGATGGGCTGGTGGCGGTGGAAGTAGGAAAACAACTGTGCTGGTAGCTGGCTGGGGTCTTGCCTCCCGCGCCCTTGAAGGCATACTGGATGTTTCTGGGGTCAACTGTGGGAAGTGGCCAGTGCACAGAGTCAGAGCAGTGGCCGTGTGAGGGCGAGGGACAGTGCATTCTCAGGTTGATGTGTCCAGATTGTGGAGCAGACCGCTGGAGGCCCTGCAGTATTCTGGGTTTCAAGTGGATTGATGCCACTCCAAGAGTCCCGAGCGCATGGATCGGACACGACCTTCAGCGGCACAAAGCAGTGGAAGACATCGCCTGGCAGGCTGACCCTACAAACCCTGACCCAGTGCCACCAAGTTAAGACACTACATTTTTAACAACTTTTGACTTGAATCATACAAAAATGGCACTGGAGATGTGGCGACTCTCATGCGCTGTCTCAGTGTAATCTACTATTCCTACACTCTTGTAAATTTCACTGTACCTAGGTACACAATAAAAAAACATTGAACCATACCCCAAAGCTTAGAGTCATACAGTGTGGAAACTGCACGATGGCTGCCCTCGCCAACGGTCTGTCTTCGTCTTTTCCTTCTTTATGTTTTTTAGTTTGTTGTGAAATGTATGTTTTAGTTTATTTTTAGTTTTGTATTATGTGGGGGGTGGTTGGGGTGGGTGGGGGAAACTTTGTTTGTCTCTTTCCTCGACGGAGATGCGACCTTTTACTTGTCGTACCTCTGTCCCACACTGCGGCCCTAACATCATGGAGTTGGCGGCCTCTTGCTGGGACTTCTAGAGCTCCAGCCTGCAGACCTCAACATCTCGGAGCGGGCGATCACTTTGCCAGGGGTCGGCCTTTTGGTGCTCCAACCTGCGGGAGCTGCGAACTTTAAACATCGCGGAACACGCAGTCCTCTAGTGATAGACCAATTTTTGGGGGACCTCCAAGCCGAAGGAGTTTCGACCGCCCCGATGCGGGAGCTGAGACAGCCCCCGACATGGGAGCTCGATCGCCGGCTTGCAGATGGTTCGACTCCCCCGAACGCGGGAGGAAAGGAGAAAAGAAGATAAGAACTTTATTGCCTTCCATCACATGAGGAACGTGGAGGAGCCGCTGTGATGGATGTTTATGTCCATTTTTATGTAGTTGTGTTTCTTGTTCCTTTTCTGTAATGACTGTATGGCAAACCAAATTCCTTGCATGTTGCAAAACATACTTGACTAATAAATTACGATTATGATTATGATGAAGTAGGTCCAACTTGCCCACACCGGACAACATGGTCCCAGCTACACTAGTCCCACCTGCCAGCATTTGGTCCATATCCCTCCAAAGCTGTCTATCCATGTACCTCTCTAACTGTATCTATGTACCTGTCTAACCGAGGGCTTTGTCTTCTAAATGGGGAGTGGGTATGTGGTACATGGCTGATTTACAGAGGGTACAATTAGAGATGTTGGTCAGAAGTGTGTTGAAATATAAAATCTAGAGGTAACAAAGACCAATAACCTCAGCTGGAGAGCTGAGAACATTATTGTTACAGAGGTAGAGATTGACAACCTTATCAATGGTGCAAATATGTAGTTCAAAGCTAATGTGAGGACGTCGATGGCATGCAAGTTTAGCAGTAGCCTGGTTTAGTTTCAGGAGACCACAGTTAAGTATTTGGTAGATTGCCAAACATTTTTACATTCCCAAACATTTGTACATTCAAATATAAAGTTGTATACAGTGAACCCTCATTATAACGGACCATGGGGGAGGGAGGGGAGTGGTGTCCGTTTATGCCGATTGTCCACTATAACTGAGTAAGGTATTATCATTATACAGAATGTAATTGAAATTAAAAACTGCAGATGATGGTTAATAGACAAAAAGACACAGAGTGCTGGAGTCAGCCAGCATCTTTGGAGAACACCGGAAGGTGACATTGGGACCTTCAGACTGATTCAGTCTGTCAAGTTACTTCAAATCTTTGTGTCATTTCACCGTAACTAGGCACCAATGCTCCTCCCCAATAGCTTCCCAACTGGCCCAGCCGTAACTCCTGGATGTCAGCTCCCTCTCAGTCCGCCATCAACAGCAAGACACACCCGACCACTGCGGTCAACCGCCCCTCCCTTCCCCCCCCCCCTCTCCTCCCATCCCTTCCCCTCCCTTTCCTTACCCTCCCCTTCCCCCAGTCTCCAAAGTGGAGTATGCTGGCGACTCTGGGGGTGGAGGAGAGACAAAGTGAAGGGCTGGAAGAAGTAGCCAGTAAGAGGAGAGGGGGCCTCACGGTAACCAAGGCTTATTATCATTGGGTGATGAGGTAAAGTGGGGAGGCTTTGAATAGTTGAACATAATTGATAGACTTGTTAAGCCTCCTTTAGGACTATAAATTTGCACTTTTCCATTAATTCATATTAATTTTCCTGAGAGAGTTCGTCTCTCAAGAGTGAGTTGGATTTAGCTCTTAGGGCTAAAGGAATCAAGGGATATGGGGAAAAAGCAGGAGCGGAGTACTGATTTTAGATGATCAGCCATGATCATATTGAATGGCTCAAAGGGCTGAAAGGCCTACACGTGTACCTGTTTTTCTATGTTTCTATGTTCTTAGTTTTTTAATTGGAATTGCAAAAAATATGTCAATTGTTGAATCTTCAGGAAAACTAAATATTACTTAGCATTGATACTTTTATTTAGTACTTTAATTCTATTTTAATTTAGTTATCTTCAAAATAGCACAGTATTTTTCAGGAAGATTTCTATGCTTCACACAACAGGCCACCAACATCTGTAAAAAAAACAGAAATTGTTTAGCATTTCTGGTGACCTGAAATTTTAAGCTATTTTTCTTCATAGCAGATGCTGACAGGTTTGTTGGCTATTTTCAGCATTTTTATTAAAAAATAAATGAACTTGCCACACTGCACAGAAAGATTTGATCATTCTGCAGTTGTGCAAGGTAGGTCTGTTAATGTTTAATGCGTTGATTCAGTGAATACACTGGATCTGTCCATACCCAGAAGGATCTACAACTTTTAGAATGTGGTTGACAATCTGTCTCTCACAGCTACAGACACAAGCTGATTATTCTTTATTACCCTTTATGAAATTCAACTATATACGTCTTTTATTTTCCCCAATCAGCCTTCCCCAGCCTTTACTATCCAAGAAATCTCTGATTATATAAATGTTTGGGAATGTACAAAATATTTAACAGTGGTCTCCTGAAAAGACGATCCTCCCTGAAGTAAGGAACGTTCAGGCACATGGAACGTTGGTCTATTAATTCTTATGCACCCAAAATAAGTGGTCCAGGTGGAACTATTAACAATACTGATAACAGTTTTGTTCTGGAGTCCCCCATAGAACAAAATAAATAGAAGCAAAATTCCACCAGGTGGCACCACGATGGCTGCCTCGCCAGCAGTCTGTCTGTCTTTTCGACTTTTTAAAAGAAATTTAACGTGTTTTTAAAGTATGTGTTAATGTTCTCTGGTTTGTTTTATGTGGGGGTGGGCGGGGGGGTCAGGGGAAACTATTTTTCAATCTCTTACCTTGCCGGAGACATGATTGTTTTCCGGATCGTATCTCCGGTCGCCCTGCGGTCTAACATCATGGAGCTGGCTGCCTTGCTCGAGATGGACTTTGAGCCCCACCGCGGGGACATGGACTTACCATTGGAGCCTGCGATCCCTTGCCTGTGATCAACGCTCCAACCGCGTCCTGCAGAATTCACCATCGAGGAGCTTGCAGTCTCGGGTAGAGACCGATGTCGGGAGCTCCAAACGAAGCAGAAAGTTTCGACCAGCCCCGATGCGGGGTCAGATCGTCCGGCGCGGGGGAGCTGAGATTCCCCCCCCCCCCCCCCCCCGATGCAGGAGCTTGATTGCCCCAATGTGAGGGCCCAAACGCCGCCGGCTATGGGAGTCAAGATCGTCCCGTCAACGGAAGGCTCGAGGCCCCCGACCGTAGGAGAACAAAGAAGGGAAGAGATTTAACTTTTTTTCGCCTTCCATCACAGTGATGAAAGTGGAGGAGTCACGATCGTGGATGTTCATGTTAAAATACATTTTGTGTGTTTTGTTGCTTTTTATTGGTATGACTGTATGGCAAATCAAATTCCTTGTATGTTGCAAAACATACTTGGCTAATAAAGTATGATTATGATTATTACGATGATGATTATGAATAGGCAGTTTCGCCCCTTGTTATTTTTGGGCCACTTTCAGCACTTCTTGGTCTGAGATCTATTGACATTTTCCAAAAATCAATTGTCCAAGTTATTTATAAATATATATCACAAACAGATGTTCCAGCACTGATCCCTGGGCACTGGACATAGATCTTTAGCCAGAATAACACCCTACTACCACTATCCACCATCTTCTATGGTGTGTAGACAAAAATGCTGGAAAAACTCAGCGGTGAGGCAGCATCTATGGAGCGAAGGAAATAGGCAACGCTTCGGGTCTCGACCCGAAACGTCGCCTATTTCCTTCGCTCTTACAAAATGGGATGAAAAGTTTACAAAATGGGATGAAAAGAGGTGCTCTTCCCTGAGCATTCACTGTTCAGGAGCAGCTTGCTTGGTGTTTCATAACCCATTGAAACATTTCCTTTGCCTCCAGTTTTCCTGAGAAGTTTCCAGAAAAGTCAGATTACTAGGAAACCGAGAGATGCATAGGGTGGCCTGCTTCAGCAGCTGTTCTTTAATGATAGCGACATATTTAATGACCTACTCCATAATTTAGAATGCAAACATTCAGCATTTCTCATGACAGAGAGCAGCAAAGATCCATTAATCATAGCTGTTCATACATAATTGATTTGCATATCACTATTATCACATTTAGTGAATGGTGACTAGGTTATATTGCAAGTAATTTGCTGTTGCAATTTATTTTTTTATAATTATATGGAATAAATGTTTTTTTATGAACATTAGTCTGTTATAATCCAGTTAAAAATAAACACATCATTAAAGTTGGAATGGCCTTTTGAGATATAGTTATTGTTAATATTTTGCGCATCTTATTAACCTATGCATACGGCTAACATTGCTTTTGTATTCATCTGAGTGAAGTTGAGCACTTATTTTTTGAAATGGTTGTCTGCACATAACCCTACATGTGGAAAGATAGCAACAAGAGGTCATTCTGGGTACAACTGTCTCTGTGAGAATATACTTACACATCTCTGCTTCAGGTTCCTATTATATCTTTCCCCCTTCACTTTAACCTTCTGTCCTCTGGTTCTTGATTCTCTTACTCTGGTAAAAGACTGTGTACATTCACCTTATCTATCCCCCTCGAGATTTTATACATCTCTATAAGTTCACCCCTCAGCCTCCTGTGCTCCAAGGAGTAAAATTCTAGCCTGCCCAAACTCTCCTCGTAGCGTAGGCCCTCAATTCCTAGCAACATCATCATAAATCTTCTCTGCACTCTTTCCAGCTTAATGACATCCTTCCTGTAGCTGGGTGACCAAAACTGAACACAATACTCCAAATGCGGACAACCTCTTGTACAATTGTTACATAACATCCCAACCTCTATACTCAATACCCTGACTGATGAAGGCCAATGTACCAAAAGCCTTTTTGGCAACCCTATCTACCTGTGATGCCAATTTCAAGGAACCAAATACCTGCACTTCTAGATCCTGCTCTTCTACAACACTCCCCAGGGCTCTGCCATTCACAGTTAAGGTCCTACCCAGGTTTAACTTCCTAAAATGCAATACCTCACACTTATCTGCATTAAACTCCATTAACCATTCCTCAGCCCACTTGCCCAACTGATCAAGATCCTATATACTGTGATCTTAAACAGTGCTTCCTACGACTGCTCAAAATCGAGAAGGAGCATTCTGGATGGCACTAACAGCTTCAAGTTCATTGAGAAGCGTCCAACACAAATGGTGGAAGGATTTGCACCTCCAAAGCCACCCACCTGCCAGTCTCATCAGGCACCTCCTACCCATAGAAGAGGTTGAATTTCCACAAAGTGGAACAGAATGCCCAGTAAACACAATTTTATCATTAGTCATGACAGATTGCTGAAGTAGAGTAGATTTATGTGGTTGGACCAGTTGAATTTCTAGTCAAAGATAATCCACCCACTCGCAAGAAGTTGATAATGGGGGGTTTAGTGATGATGATACCAAAGACTATCGGGCATATGGCTATACTCTTTCATTTTTTCTCATGGCCATTGACTAATACTTGTGCAGCTGAATGTTACTCTCCTCTATCAACCTGAATGTTTGTCCATGTATTGCTGCTTCATTTGCTAAGATGTTGCAAATGCAGTTGAACATCGTGCAATCATCAAGGGGCTTCACCTCTCATCTTTCTTGTTAAGAAGGTGATTGAAGAAGCAGCTTAATATAATTGGGTTTTGAACACTGCTTTGGGCGGCACAGTGGCGCAGTGGTAGAGTTGCTGCCTTACTGCGCTTGCAGCGCCAGAAACCCGGGTTCGATCCCGACTATGGGTGCTGTCTGTACGGAGTTTGTGCGTTCTCCCTGTGACCGCGTGGGTTTTCTCCGAGATCTTCGGTTTCCTTCCACACACAGTTTGTAGGGTAATTGGCTTGGTATAAATGTAAATTGTCCCTAGTGTGTGTAGGATAGTGTTAATGTGTTAGGATCGCTGGTCAATGCAGACTCAGTAGGCCGAAGAACCTGTTTCTGTGCTGTATCTCTAAACTAATCTCTTGTGTTGATGTCCTTGAGATGATTAACCTTCAACAACTACAACCATCCTCACATAGAGATGTCTCACATTGCCAACATACATGGGAAATACATAATAAACATTGGAAATGTTAAAATCCTATCAGCATATTCAACAGCTGGGATTGATAAATCTCCCAAAGATGGAATTTTTGAAAGTTATTATTAAAAAAAAAGAATCATAGGAAAAAGAAATGAAGGTGTAACCACTTATTAATTTTCTTCTGCCAGCTATGCTTATACAAGTGAAATCCCACATTTTTTTCACAGTGATTAACCATGCTCTATGACACTGTCTATTATCAATTGCTTGAGACTATTGATTGCATCATGCTCATGACTTTTGTGGCGGGCCCTTAAGTTAATTCTCCATTACTTTAGTTTGTATTAATTCACAGAGTGAAATGTTATGAATAGAATAAAAATATCTAGTGAAGGAGATATGGCAGTATTTCATGCTCATACTTGTCAGAGTTTGCTGATTAACGACCTGCAGTGGCTAAAATCTTTGTACCAGTACCTGTAACTTGATATCTGCACCCACAAATATGAAAACACCATTGTCAATTTCTGTCTTGGATCTATATTGATACTGCATTTTTCTAAGAAGCCTCTTTTCTAAATATCCCAAATATCCAAAGCTAACAACTTTTCATTGCCCTTTGTTGAGAATTATTACCATCCCCACATCAGAACTATACCATCAGCCAAAACATTCATGCAGTTGAATCAGAAGAATATTGGTCAAAGAGGTATGACCTTATGGATAGTAAATGGGAATATGGCAGAGATCAGATTTTTATATATCAGTTCTGATGAAAGGTCATTAACGAAGCATTTAATCTGTTTCTCTCCCCGCAGACGTTGCCTGACCTTTTGATTTTTCATATTTTGCAATGACATATGCCGCCAGAGATACAGCGAAAAACTTTGTTTTACATGATCTCTATGCAAATAATACGATACGTGAGTACATCAGGTAGTGCAAAAGAGAAAACAGAGTGCAGAACATAATGTTACAGCTGAAGATAAAGTGCAGCTTAAAAATAGTGCAAGGGCCACAACAAGGTGGATTGGAAGATTAGGAATTCCTCATTTGTAAATTAGAGGTCTGTTCAAGGGTCTGATAACAGCAGGGAAGAAGCTGTTCTTGAATCTGGTGTAGAGTGCTTTCAAACATTTGTACCTTTTCTCTAATGGGAGAATGGAGAAGAAAGAATGACTGTTGTGTGAACAGTCCTTGATTATGCTGGCTGTTTTCCTGAGGCAGCGTGACACATAGATAGATTCAATGGGGGAGTAATGAGCCTAGTTTGCATGAAGGACTGGGATGCATTCACAACTCTCTGCAATTTATTGCAGTCTTGGGCAGATCATTTGCTATACCAAGCTACAATGCATCTGTATAGGGTGCTTTCTAAGGCATGCTAGCATGTATTTCTTGGCACCAAGGTAATAGTCATATTTTTGAAGCATGTAGGATCCTCAGATTACTGTAGGGCTAGGTTAAAATTGTCCAACGGTACTCCTGCTAACTGGTTTGCCTGCGCAGGATCTGAGGGCACAGCTGGGTGCTCCATCTGGGTCCGCCGTTTTCTGTGGGCTTCCCTCTGAAGAAGGCCGATCTCTCGTCTGCAATGGTTATGTGTATGGAGGAACTACAAAACATCACCCATTCCACTGAGTAACTCCAGCATTTTGTGTCTATCTGCAATAGTGACTATGGGTACAGGTGCACCTGAGGCTGACTGGGCGGGTGAAATCGTTCCACTGCATATTCCACTGCACGTTGTGCACATTTTACAAAATTTAAAATAAATTATAGAAAAATCTATTAAATCATTTCAGTTTTGATATTTATCATGGAGAAACGGGCATGGTATTTGATGATGAAATGATTAATGTGAAGATGATTGCATTTAAAGTGGAATAAAGTATATATATTCAATTAACTAGTCAGGATAAAACACCAGGTTGGGATGAATTGCCTCTTTGCATTTTTGAGAGTGTGGTGAAGTGACAGCAAAGATATATTTACACATTTAATAATTTGTTGGGGGAAAAAGTGTGGTGCCAGAGTAGCCAGTGGCAGACAGATAATGTAATGCCCCTGTCCCTGTCCCAATTAGGCAATTTTTTAGGCGACTACAGGCAACTAGGCTGTCGCCTATATGGTCGTGAGTAGTCTCCTCAGTCGCCCAAAGAATCATAGCGTTTTTATGGTCATCGCTGGATTTTGAAATGATTAAAACTTTTTGGCGATAATCGGCGACAGTTGGCTTGACAATACACAGGTCTCACATCTTGCTTAAGTCGAATGTGTGCAGAGTACCCTGTTATTCCCGTGTAAAAAATGTTTGCATGTTTCCTTATGACGTTTTCAAGACATGATTTGGACAAATCAACGCTGAAAATGTTCTTCCAGTCTACCTCTATTCTTCTCAGCCAATCCTTTCCAAGGAGGGTTGGTTTATTTCTATAGCTGGCCACTATGATGGGCAGTGTTACTGACTGACCATTATGCTTAACTTTACAGTTCATTTGTCCGTATGTCTCCAAAACTTCGCCCGAGTAGGCTCTCAGCTTGACCTTACTCTCAAACAGTGGTATCTGTGGGAACTTTGTTTCGTACAGGTCTTTGGTCATGACCGAACAATCTGCTGCCGTGTCAATACACATATCGATTAACTGTTCATTAATCAATAGTTTAGTTCGAAAGTCCTTGCCTTGGCTGGCTGTAGGCTTATCGATGTTGGTTGCATAAATGGTGTACAACCCAAGTTCATTCCCATCTGGGTTCACCTCCAAGTTGTGAACTCCTCTCTGGTGTTGTCGCTTGATTCCCGCAAATTGTTGGTTTCCTGCTTTAAGCTTGGCCCGACATGCTGAGGCGATGTGGCCATTCTTCTGGCAGTTATTTCACTTGGCCATTTTGAACTGACAAAATTGGGATGAGTGATTACCGTTGCAACGATAACAACTGGCTGAAATCGGCTCCCCGCCATACTTTGGTTTTGGTTTAGCACCTCTTGGTTTGGCCATAGGCACTGCCTTGTGACTGTAAACGGCCACTGCTGTCCATGGTGGACGAAACTCGCGAGCATTCTTTAATGCCATCTCCATTGTGGTAGCAATCTTGCATGCTTTCTCGAATGTAAGATCTGGAGCGTTCATGAGTTTGGACTGAATTCTTTCATCCACTGGACTGCAAACAAATCTGTTGCATAGTGCGCGTCCGAGAAAGGTTCCAAAGTTACAATGCAAACTTAAGTTTTTCAAGGCAACGATGTACTCATTGATTGTCTCAATCTGCTTCTGGTTTCTAGTGCCAAATTTAGAGCTTTCTGCAATTTCAAGAGGCTCCATTATGTTGTTTGCCGTGAAAAACATGTTTGCTCTCTCCATATAGGAGCTGAACGGCTCTCTACTCTTGTCAAAAGTGCCAAGGTTTCCGATGTAGCCCGTGGAAGCTGCCATCGTGTTGTTCTCTTTTTTTAAAGTCTGTTAAAAAACCCTGATTTCCTGTCTGTTCTGGTGTAATAATTCACCTAAAACTTGGCTGTACAAAGGCTATTCAGCTTGAGGAACTCGACAAAAAAAAATCTTATACAATCCCAAGGACGGCATCTTGCCACGTAGACAGAACATAGAGATAGCCTGACAAACTCTCGACAATTTATCCAGCTGCTGTTTTAAACTACAGTCCCCTGCATAGAAGGATCTGCGGCCTATCGTGTCCAGCTCGCAAACAACTGTGACACAATTCCGTATTTACTGTTTAAAATGTTAAACAATACTGCATGATGCAAAACATTCCAGCACTGCATTTAAAGGATGAGTTCACAAACTCTATCCCATCCTCGTCCCCAATTTTGTTATATTCCGGGCGGCAGAATGAATAACAACTTACACGCAGGTTGCCTGGATCACGAGAGAGAGCTTTATTACCCAACGTTCCCTGCTTATATTGAACACCAACTCATTAACATATACATGAATATGTATGAATACATTACAAAAGGGACGAATGGGTCAGAAAAAATATATATTTATAAAATATACTGTATCTTCACTATTCTGTCCTTCAGCAAGTAAAATTTCATTGATGTATATCTTTGTTTTTATACAGAAAGAAACTGCAGGCTTTACATAAATTTTGAAATTTTGCAGGCTGGGTTTGAAAGCAGAAAGCCATTTTCTTTCTTTCCTAGTTTCAAAGTGGCTATGAAAGTGTGTTTTTAAAGGAGCTATTGAAAATAAAATAGATCACGCCGATGAAAAAAAGAATTGGGTTAAAAAAAGACAATCTTCAAATTGTTCCTGGCGCTGGAGAGCTCCAAGATATTACATGACATTTAAATTATATCCACTGAAAATCTGAGTTGAAATTAATGATAGCTTTTGTGACACTGACACAGCTTCTGCAGAATCCTGCAGTGGTCATGTTGATAACTTCCATTAGATATAATATTGCCTTAGGCATTAGAACAGCAAGCTCTCTTATTGATTTTGGATTTCTGAAAGGTTTTGTGTAGGGTTCATGTCCTAGAGAGCATTTGAGGAACATTCGCTGATTTTTTTTCGTAAAAGAATCATGTTAATACACTAAAAAATGAAGGTTGGCAGATTATTTTGATAGGTGAAAGGCAAAAATATTGACAATACCATGCAATAGTTTAGCTGAGTGATTCTATTTCCATAAAGCATTACTTTTAATGAAGTACCAATTAAATAAAATATATTTTGAAATTAATGTGTCATCTATGGAAGGAAAGATCTGATTTTTAGAGTACTAATTCACTTGGTCATGTCTGGGTCAGATATTCACTAAACTACAAAATCAAATGAAAGGATCACAAGAATATAACAGAAGAACCAAACTGGAAACTGTTGTCATCATTCAAAAAAGAATGGGGCATCCTTTTTAATCCAATGTTTTGTGTTTTGTCTGTGGATTAAGTATTTTATTGTTTTAATTAGATTCTTAGTTATCATTTTTGTATGCAAATATTGATGTGTATGAAATTAACTTGGTTATTCAGCTTTTAATAAACAATAATCATAAACCCCAAATATTATCTTCAGTAGTCATATAGGAGCCATTAATATCCACATTAGCAAATAAATTTTGATTACAGCTAGTATATATATCTTGTTCTATACATAACTTGTCCAGCATTGCTCACTTCATAGCTCAATTAACAAGCATGCAATTATGTGCTAAAATATTGGCAGATAGAATTTGTTCATTCATAAAATAAATGTTTAACAAATTAAGATCACAAATCTTTGGCAACTTTTGGGAGTTAAAATGTTTAGAATTTTTAAATGTTTAGATTTAGAAACATCTTAATGAGCCAAACATCGATAAACTAAGCCTGTCACAAAAAAACAAGTATTTAAAAAATTTGCAATTCATTTTGAATGCTTTAAACAATAGTTCTGAAAATAGCAAAGTTAAAAATATTTGCAAGCCTTGCTATTATTTCCTCAATTTGAGAAGCTTAGAAATCCAAATAAAGAAAATCATCAGTTTGAAGGAACCTAACCAGTCAGTAAAACCTATTCCTACTATGTCTAATTAATCATCTAAGAGATTTTGCACGTGATCCATGATTTCTGATGGCGAATCTTAAGAATATTTGTCTATTCTTACACTTAAATCATTCTTTCATAACTACGTTCACTAATCTAATCTTGCATACTTCATTTTGCAGCAGTTGTCATATCTAAGAGATCAATCCAGTTTATTTTAATCTCAATAAAGTCTAGTTTTATTCTAAAGTGATTCTACAAATGTGTACACACCTTTGTATATGTTTATATATCATTTCAATCCTGGACTAATCTATGTAGCTAATGGTCACTAATGGACCTTACATAAAACTATTTATACCAGTGATGAAGGCTCAAAATTCTTCATGATTTCAGACAAAGTAAGAATTGCATTTTCAGCTTTCAATTGTCAAAGTAATGCTTCCATTCCCTTTCTTCCACTGGTACCAAAAATGAACCTCCATCAGCCTCTGATGAGACTTTAATTCACTGTCGCACCCAAGCTTGCATTCATCAATGTTCTACTTTCTAATCTCTAACATTCCACCTACAGTATGTCAAAACCTATCCTATCTGCACAGAAAGTATTGGCCACCTTTTTCCTTGTCCTTGTCAGCCTCTCAACAATTCTTTATTCCTCTGACAAGAAAGTATTTGTCTACCAATCAATCCTTTCATGGCTTTGCAAATCCTTGTAATCTTACTTGTTGTAGCCTCTGTTTTCCCCCACTCTGATTTGTAGCGTCTCTTGCTGTTTGCTGTACTCCACCATTGTCGGCCACTTTATATAAATTTCACCCTCACCCAATTATTTTGATGAACATAACCCATTTTTTTTCTTCCCATGTGAACTTTCTGCTCATCTGCTTTAAATATCACCTGTCATTATTTTACCCAGACGGTCAATTTTACCTAATTCTGGGCTTCAGCTGGTGAAAGCTAACTGATTGCTTCCTCAGTTCAATATTGTACCGAAACATGTGTAATCCGACATTTTGGTCACAGTTGTGTCCACGTCTACTCAAGTCTATGAAGTCTATTGCTGCATTAAAAACACCACAAATAAAAGATTCCGACTGCTGCTCACTCAGCATGAAGAACTTCCTTACATTAATGTACAAAAATGTTTTGCCAGTTTGAAACTCTGATCTCTTGCCCCTGTAGTCGTAGATAACCAGGCTAATTTATTATGCCATTTACAGTCTTACATATAAATCTTTGAGATTCCCTCTCAATGTTAATTGTTGAAAAGTACATACTTCCCCAGTTCTTTCTTGAAATTGTCCTGTGGGATTGGTCTCGTGACTTGGCTGCACTGCTCCAATTGTTTCTTCAAATATTTTACAACATTAAATGCATGTTTCCTTTGTTTTCTGTGAACCAATATTAGACATAGAACTTGAATTATATTCTGATGGAGTATTGCACAGTTCTGGAGTGAAGCCTCCTCTGTTGTTTGCTATGGATTTAGCAATGTAATACATTTTTCCAGTTCTTTGGTTGATTGCAGAATGACATGATGTATTAAGTGTTGTGTCTATGAACCACTTTACATCAATTTCACCCTCACCATAAGTTATTCTGATGAAGATAACCATTTTATTCTTCCCATGTGAACATTCTGCTTATCCGTTATAAATATCGCTGATCATTATTATACCCACATAGTCAATTTTACCTAATTCTGGTCTTCAGCTGGTGAAAGCTAACTGATTGCTTCTTCAGTTCAAAATTGTGTGCAAGTATAGGGATTTGCTGTGAAGTTAAATGCTTGAGTTCTTAATGGAAAATATCAAGAGAAGGGCAATGATACTACTGCCTGGGACCCATAGAAATGATCTCACATCTACTGGCCTGGGTAGTGATAGCAAAGTGGAAACTACATTACATCAGATACATACAGGTTTCAATTACGTCACAATGTAAATACCTCATTCTAAGCTTCCCCCCAGTCTAGTTTCAGTCAATAAGATACTGAGTCAAGTACTAGCGCATCTAAACTTTATTTTGGAAAAAACACAATAACAGTTCCCCGCTACTATACCTAACCACCGCGGGTTCGATCCTTGTATCTGCCTGGCCAAGCCCCCCTAGCCTTGTGCAAGCAGAGACACTCCAGAAGGTCACGCAGTCCTAAGCGCTCTCCCAGAAGATCGACACAGAACCTCGTGGGAGCTATCTTTTATAGGTCCCCGAACCACATGGGGGTCTCTATACAGTCCAATAACAGATATCGATTAACACAGTACATGATAGACATTCCCCTAACCCAATAATAAAGTGACTAATACAATGTATCTGACAAAGTTTCTAGATGCAAGTTAACAGAGATGAATTATGCAACATGTGCCTGGATATTCAAGAAACCCAGACAAGTCTCAACACTTAACCCAATCAACATCTAGCAAAGTAAAGCTTTGCAACAATATTTACAATGTGTATGTCTGGTTTGCATTCACCCAATCCGTTTCATGCAATTTACACCTAATTGTCAGAATCTGCAGATGTCCCATTCTTTCCCTGCAACTCTTATCTGGGCTCTCGACAAGCTGGCACCATTCTGCAGCTTGTCCCATTTCTGCAGAAGGCACATTTGAATTGAACAAATGGCCTATCAGCCCAGAAGCCTTTACTCAATTTTAGTGTCCTGGCATCTCCAATTTGGCCAGAATTAACAAGAGCAACAAGATGTAAAGCTCTCCTCTCACAGCATTGGTCTTGGATCTTTCATCGCTATTCTCATTGCATCATCCAGCACATATATCTTTTTTCCATGTTACAACCACCCACGTTTCTTTTGTTCTCTCCACAGCTCACTTTAACCAAATTATTTTTTCAATCTTCTTTTGGTTCTCTCTCAGGATCAAGGATGACTTGCTTCCAGTACAGTTGCATGAGATCTGATGTGAGTGAGGAAAGTGTGGGACTCCCAGGCAATATCACAAAGGGGCATGATGTGTCTGACATTGTTTGTGAGGTGGTATGGTTTATTTTGTCATTTACATTGGGATTCTATGTGTTCTCAATGTGTGGATTTATGATTCTCAGTGCCATCCCAAATGTTCTTCCTCCATGTTGAGTGGTCAGGGGTCAGAAATTCACAGACATTGATGGGAATGTTGCATTTTTCCAAGAAATGTTGTGAAGATTTATTGTCTTTCCATAAGAAGGTTTGGAAATGAATGTTTTAGGTGTCTGGTCTCGGGAAAGCAAACAACATGGTGTGTCCAATGGAACAGTGCAATAAGGGTAGCACTGTGGGTCAACTGAGTGTCAGAGACTCAGTTTTGATCTTGACCACAGGTGCTGCCTGTGTGGAGTTTGCATGTTGTCGCTGTGACTGCATGAGTTTCCTCCAGTTTCTTCCCACATCCCAAAGACCTGCGGTTTTCTATTTGGCTGCCATATTGAAAAAAATCCCCTAGTGGGTCGGGAGTGGATGCAAAAGGGGGAAACATAGAACTGGTGGGAACTGATGATCGATGGTCGGCACATCTTGGTGGGCCGAAAGGCCTGTATCCATGCTATATCTCACAACTTATCTACCTCAGTGCTGAGAATAGCAGCTTCAGAGAATGCTGACATGCTTAATATACCTCATCCAAGCGTATTTGGAGAATTCTATGGAGACCACATTTGAGGTATATTTCTAGTGTTTTGAGACCTCTGCTGTGGTCAGTTCAAGTCTTGGAAGTATATAGGAGGACAAAATCCACACTATGATTAGGAACTAACTGTTCAGTAACCTGGAGTGCTTGAAGGGTTCCTCTGCAGGTACCACAGTTGGACATCTCCATTCTTGGAAATGCTTGTGATTACAACATTTCTGAAATCCACTGGCAAATCCATATTTTTCATATGCCAACAATGATAAAAGAAGTGACAAAATCCAAAAGTTTTGCCTCAGGAGATCCAATGATGAAGCACTCAAGGACCTAGAAGGTAACGCTTGCCATACAGATGCCTAACAGACAATGAAACGACTTCCAGCTAACAAGATCCACAGAGAGTACACAGTGTCTGGAATGCATTGACGTTCATCATAATTATAGAGTGACTCTTGGAGTTTCTACCAAAAAGAACCAGAACTAGATTAATAGGGATGACCAGCTGATCCAGGAGCTAATTAACTGCAAATGCCTGGTGTTGCTGAATTGGAAGCTCCATCGTGCCTCTAGGGCAAAGCAGGAGCTCTAAGGTACCAGACAACGAGTTCCAGCAGAAAAGCCATGGGCAAATGAACAGCTACTGAATGGAGAAAGCCCCATGATCCCAGATGTATGTGTACTCCTCAGTGCTGTCAATGCCATCAATAGCCAACGCAAGGTCCCACTTCACTGAGAGGTGATCTCATCAGCATCAGACAGCGAGTGAGTGCCCACTGGAAGGAGCACTTAAAATATCTCTTCATCCACCTCTGCATTTGATGTTAATGTCTTTAAATCTGTGCCACAATGACCTAATTCTACCTGCAAAACAAGTCAAAGAGGCCATATCCCAACAAAAAAAACCATAATATTGAGAAGAGAAAGGATACCCTAAAATTCTAAATCTTGGAAGTAATTAACTTCAGTCTCCAATCCACAAATTATCTTTCCATATTCTCATATTTAGGCAACTTGCAAACAACCCCAAGACTAGCCACCTGCTTAAAATTTCCTCAGGCTTTATGTTCAGCCGCGAGACTGAATTGAGCAACTGAATGTTACCTCCTCATCCTTATTCTTTGTTGCCTGCTATTCTTGCTCTTAATGTGCTCACAACATACGTCCTTTTCTCGTCCTATCTTTTTATATCACCTCCGGGCTCTCAGAATTCCAGTCTGATGATTATGATCAGGAGATAATAGCCTATTGTCTCCAATGGTACATAACCTATTGTCCTCATCCAAACGGAGCAGAAAATGCAGGAGGCTTGTATCTCTGGGAATGTTATGAGCATAAGGGTAGGTGAGGGTGGAGCCTAACTTAAGGAAGTTCTCTCCATTTTAATTGTAATCCTTGATTCTCCTTAACAAATATTCAGCAAGCTTCATAAATGTTAGCTGCATTGTAATGACCCATCACTGCTACATCTCAGACCTCACTCCCAGTCATTGGTCTATTTCTCCTTCCTCTGTGTTTTTCTCTGCAGTGAGTTCCATGAAGGGGGCAGAGGACAACTCTAAGGAAATGCACTTGTGTGCTCCATCCCACATATGCACCAGAACAGCTTATGCCCTAAGACGTAAGCCATCAGAATATGAACCTGGTGACATCACCGGCATAACCAACAAGAGAGACAGGAGGCAGGACCACTCAGGAGAGCGATCACCAGAAGCTGAGCTCCTCTCCTGGGTCTGCTGGGTAGGGCAAGAAAACCAGGGGCCAGCCACAACAAGGAAAATGCATGGTCTCACAAGGAGTTGGGATCGTATAGGGAGGCATGCAAATGACTATCACCACCTTGGCTTTGAATCTGTGCAACGTCATCTTGCAAAGAATCTACACTTTAAATTCAAGACCACGGTCACTTCCATTCATACTGCAGTTAGGACCTCATGCAGGGAGTAAGTATGTCAGCCTTTGGAGATCTGGTGGAATCTCAAATGGTGTTGTGCAGATTTTATCTAACTTTTCTTGGAGAGAGGGATGTTTTCACCCTGATATTCAAAGAAAGCTTATCTTCTGCAGTTTACCTGCCCTCAGTCCGGGAGCTTAACAAAATTATGTCTGATAGGAGTGATTCTTGATGCCCTCTCTCAGAGAGGATGTTCTTTAGTCATCCCCTCAACCCACACTCACCACGGTGATGAGAAACTTGCCTAGTCAGACTGTCCAAGCACAAGGTGCAGCCCAGCTATCTTTGACCATGAACTCTATTTTGTATTCTATCAATCATCAGGATCTTTGCCAGTTTGGTTGCAGGAATTACGGAAGTACTTTACAGAAACAGACATCGGAAAGCATCTTGCAGGAAGTCATCATGAATTGACATATGTGAGAAATGAGTCAAGAGCGTTTAATTGTCATTTGTACCAACAACAGAACAATTCTTATTTGCAGCAGCAGCAGCATAACAAGCCCGTGGACACAATACACACAACCAAAATAAACCAAAGCTATTGGGAATTAAGTCTACTTTGATTTGGGTTGTGTAACAGTTTCTGAATTTGCACTGCCAGAAATCATAGAAATAGTAATTACCAAAATATTTAATATTCACTGCAGGATAAAGCATATTAATAAAGTCCATAATGATGATTGGTAATAAATGGTGGAGTAAATTTGCAGGTCGAGGAAACAAATGGGTCAGTGGAATGGCTAAGAAATTACAGTCAACTTTTGCAATTCTTGTCAGGTTTGATCATCATCATTGCATTCACCACTGTTTCCTTCATCCAATGTGGATTGCTTCAGTTATCAGGCTTCTCCTGATGACAAAATTGTGTGACATGTTTATGTAGGTCATAGTGTCGAGGGAGCTACACGCCCAAACAGCCCAGACTCCAAAGCCCTAAACTCTGCTTATTAATCATCTAGGCCATATTTAGGATTATGTTGTGTGCTCTGGCATGATGGGGTTTTGCCATGGACCAGTGTGTGTAATATTCTCTGTACTTCCAGCCTTCACCCTCCCAAGTTAATGGAATTGTAGTAAATTGTGAGACAACTGTAGTTCACAGGATTGAAACATTGAGATTTCTGCCACATGAACAAACCAGCCTGATCTTGTCTCTGTGATCAGCATCAAGGGAGACATCACCTTATGGTGTTAAATTCACTGAAGAAATGCAGAAATAAAAGACAGAAAATACTAGAATTATCTCGCTGATCAGGCAGCATCGATTGGGGATAAAAAGGTTCACACAAGATATTCTTGGAAGCCCTTTGTTAACCAGGTCACAAAATGTGCAGACAGTGATGACCTCGACGTGGGGGATGAAGTTAACCCTACAAAATCTATTGCATGGTGAGGTCAATTGGAAATATCATTTAGTCTTTGCAGTCAAGCCATACTAAACTTCCTTAATGCAGACTTTTTGGTGTGGAATATATCATGTCTAATAGTTAATGACTATAAGACATAGGAGTCTACTCCACCATTCAGTCATGGCTGATCTATTTTTCCCTCTCAACCCCATTCACCTGCCTTCTCCTTGTAACCTTTGAAACCCTTCCTAATCAAGAGCCTTTAATCTCTGCCTTAAAAATGCCCAATGTCTTGGCCTCCACAGCCATCTGTGGCAATGAATTCCACAGTTTCACCACCCTCAGGCTAAAGAAATTCCTCTTTATCTCTATTTTGAAGGTACGTCCTTTTATTCTGAGGCTGTGCCTTCTGGTTCAAGACTCTCCCATCCTTTCCATGTCCACTTTATCTCGGTTTATCATTATCCGGAGGTTTCAATGAAATAGACAATAGACAATAGGCAATAGGTGCAGGAGTAGGCCATTCGGCCCTTCGAGCCAGCACTGCCATTCAATGTGATCATGGCTGATCATCCCAAATCAGTACCCCGTTCCTGCCTTCTCCCCATATCCCCTGCGCTATTTTTAAAAGCCCTACTGTATCTAGCTCTCTCTTGAAAGCATCCAGAGAACCTGCCTCCACCGCCCTCTGAGGCAGATACCGACTCATCCTTTTAAATTCCAGTCTCCCTTCTAAACAGGCTCAGAGAATTCAAATGCTCCTCATGCATTTAATCCAATCATTCCCAGGATCATGAACTACTAACCTTTAGTTCTATGCTTTGATGGCCTTCGCTATGAAAGCATAGATCTTGTCCTCGTATTGGCAGAACCTGGTATGTGTAGGGGGTAGGATGGAGGACAGGGCTGCTGTCAGAGCCAACCTGTTCTTGAAATCCTAATCCTCTGAATAATTGAAGAACAAGATTGCCAGTACATCCTGTGTGCAAAGCAGGACCACTTGCAAGCAGCCCCCATACCAGCTGTCTTCTAATAACCCCAGCTGTCGTACGTGTTGGTTTCTGAGGAGACTGTGGCTGCTGCTGCTCCCCTTCCACCAGCTGGCAATATTCGCACCCATAATGAGCAGATGGAGCATACTGAGGGTAAATAAGCCAGAAAATGTCAGGAAGAAGCAAATTGAAATCTAGAGAGTGTCTTGGCAATCAACACAACTCACTGGAGTGCAGCAATTGTAATGCATTTACCTCTAGGAGAGTGCCTCTTTGTGCTGCTTCAGTGACCGAGAGACTAATCTCACTTTTTATTACTGGAAGATTGGTACTGGATAGGTACTAGTGTGATATGCCATGAGGCTCCTAATTGGAGTTCAATTTGGAATCTGATTTTTATGTGTTTATCTAAGCACCCATGTTGGTTTTTATTTGTAAATACTGATTTGTAAAAATGGTGACTGGAGGAAGACAGCATAATATTCTCCACAGAAGTTTTATCCACTGCTGCCAGCAGCAAGGGGAGAATTTTATGATTTCCTTTTATTTTACAGGCATTCCTCAAATATGCTCCCAATAATTGACTCCCATTAATTTAAACATAACCAAATAGTGATAAATTCGTCTGCCGTTGCTTTTCTCTATTTTGACACCTTTTATAAGCATAGGTAGAAACATTTTATAATCTTGTCGTGGTCTTATAAAAAGAAAACTGGCCATAAAAAATAAGAACCAAGAAAAAAATATGTTTTTGTTTCATATTTATTGTTCGTCATTATCGCCATAGATTAAATATAATCCTATGCCATCATTGTGCAATGATTTATATTTATGACAGACAAATTGCCTGCTCCATTTTGTTCTCTCCAAAGTACAAACTCCACAATGACAGCACCAAAGGTCGGGATTGAACCTGACTCACTGGAGTTATGAGACAGCAGCTCCAGCAGTTGCACAGACACACTATCCAATTTCCTTTTATAGAACCATACGTTAAAGATTTTGGGATCAGAATACTGAGGCATTTGAAGCATATCACTGTGGGTCAGTCACCTGTCCCCTTCCACACCCATGGGCATACAAGGCCAGAACCTCCAATACTCCTTTAGTTGCTGATGTACAATGCTTTAGCTGGTTGACTGTAACTATACTGGTTAACTGTAAGTTACAGTTACTCTGGTAACTTTATCAATTTAAAACCAATTTACCATCCTCCCTAGCATCAGCTCTGCCTCTCTCGGTAATCTCTCCATTTATACAACCCTTCCAGCATTTCATAGTTCTGTTGTTGGCAGCACACATTTTGTCATGCCTGGCACCAAACCAGGATTTCTTCGTTAAAACTCTCCATCTACAAACCTGTTTTTGAGCGGATCATTGAGTGATCATTGAGTTTCATCCACATTCCTTCAGTGGATTGGAGATATGCTAGCACTAAGCCGTAGCTTTGTGATTGACATATCATTTAGCTGTCATTGGTACACGCTGGATTTTGACCTATGTTGGGAAGACTGATGCAAACTTCACCCCATCTGGATGTCTCGAAAGATGCAGTCAAATCTTCAAATGGAGAACAAATTAAACATCTGTGCGACTGTATTAATTAGCATCAGCTCTGAATGTACTCTTTCCCTTGCAAAAGATTTTAGAAATCAAGTTGATGTGAAAGAGACTGGTTCCTTAAAACCTACCTTATCACCCGCGCAAGTAACTCGATGTGTGAATCTGGTATCAGGAAATGCTGACTTTCTCATTTGTGGAGCCTGTATATTCAGCTGCTTTTATCAAAGAATCTATCATGTGCACCACTTAATGTCATATACTGTTTATGAAAATGTAACAAAAGACACAAGTTTTGTCCAATTACATTCTTTCGATATGCTGTATGAAACTTTACTAAAGTTAATTTAGTGCATTAATGTATGCGGTGTAATGTACGATTTCCTAGCCAAATTACTCATTTGTACTTGTACTTGTGTCTGGTGAGTCGAACTCTGCAGGCAGTTGCCTGGATGTGCACCTGCACACCAGTTGTGTGTTTCTACCACTGCAATAATTAATCAGGGGTCTTTATTTTGATAAATGTAAAATAAAAATCACAGCTAAATGGAGACTTCTGAATACTCCCGTACTAGCTAATGTAATTCATAAAACAACATTACCTGAAGTAAAGCAAAAATAATGCTGCCCTGTCTAACACTCCACTGCTCTCTCCTCGTTAAAGTATCATAGACAATTCCAGGACACCGATAATGGACAGGGTGAATTTGCTGTGCATCATGCAGAAGAACTCAAAAGGTTGCTAATGAGAGAAGATGGCAGACCTCAGGAGAGCTGCCAGGTTATCTAGTTGTTTCTTGCAATAATTAGCTATTGCAACTGTCCTTGGAGCAATGTGTTTCCTCAAACTTGTCACTCATTACTTACCCAAAATTTTCAAATGCTCACCATGCACAAACTACAACAGGATAAAAGTTCAAACAGCACCAAGAAAATGAAATCTGGATCACTTAACATTAAGTGATTGTAATTACTAAGTGAATATTTGTTGCTACAAGCAACAAATCCACACAGGCTGTTGTCTACTGCAATTTGGGCACATGTTGGGCTGCATCATGATCCTTTGATGTCTCTTGAAATTTGCATTTCAGTAACAAGATGTAGGTGTCTTCACAAGAAGAGGGATGGTTAGTGTCAAGCTCATGATGGATTTTCAGCGCAAGGCATCTCCAAATTTCAGTGTGCTTTACCACTTTTCTCATGCTATTTTTCCCTTCTCCCTGCATTTTTTCATCTTCAGGAAAACCATCCTCTTGTACAGGAAATAATTGTACAAGTTTTTATCATATACTGTTATACCAGCACTGTGTGATGTGGTTCCCTGTGGTCAAAATGGAAGTGAATGTGACTGTACTGATAGTTTTTCTGTAACAATCACTCATAACATGAGTGTCCATGCAGCTTATAAAAGTCAGCTCCAAACTGTGACCCTAAAGGACAAGCCAGAATATTGTGGTCTAATATTGGTTCTTTAACTTGGAGGATGTTGGTGAGCCAAACAAAGATCACCTTTGGCAGTCTATTATTTGAGAATCATAGATAAATTGACCCTGTCGTGGACACAGTGGTTGTAACCATCTATTTTGATCTGTGGCTTACGATAGTAGTGATGATTGCACCATGAATTGTTGCCCTTGTATATCAATAAATCTTGGACCATTTGTTTGTCTCTCAAGTCAGTCAGGACAGAGCCAATTTTGTAGTGTTTTTTATAGCCAGAAGGAGGAACATCGGCCAGTCACGCAATGATCCATTACGTCAATACATCAGTGCTCCCTACATTATCACCTTCCCAGGCACCAGTAAAATTGTAGCCAGCTCAGAGGATTTGGGTAGCGAAGTGGAAATGGTGGTGATGGTAGAGGTGTGCAAACTTGTTAATCACGTGAACTGGCTTCCTTGAAACCCACCTACTGCTACAAAAGAAAATCACCTTCGTCACAATGTCATGCACACCAGCAAGATAACCTGGCAGCTCTCCTGAGGTCTGCTATCTTCTCTCATTAGCAACGTTTTGAGTTCTTCCTCATGATGCACAGCAAATTCACCCTATCCATTATTGGTTTCCATCAATTGTCTATGATGTCAATGGTATAACGGCATTCACTACATTTATTAACTGCTGTTAAGTATGAAAATGCACCTTCAATTTGCACTGGGCGCTCCTTGCACAGCAAGTGAAGGATTGTTCAGTTATTAATGCCAGTTAAACTAGCAATTTTAGTCAGGACTTTCTTTTGAAACATTTTTTGCATTTACTGGAGTAAGCAAATGCTATTTAGTTTAGAGTTCCGGTTGAAAGATACCAATTCAAGAAATGTAGCTTGCAATCATTTCTACACTGAGATGTCAGTGGAGATTCATTATGTGGTCCACATGGACTTTCTGAGTCAGTGATACCATTGAGCAAGTTTGACACTTTGAGCCTTTGGCTCAAATCTGGATCAAACCTGCTGGAGGATTAAATGAAGGGATCTCTGAAGAGAGAGATTCATAGATTTTTGAAATAGACCAGCTTAATGCTGGATGAACACAAAATAGGGAAAATGGAAACTGACTCATTAAGTCCTTATTTTAAAAAAAACTGCTAAATGAAACTCACATGTATGTTCTGGGATTGGGAGCCCTACAGGTGGATAGCTGAGACCTGGAATCTTGCATACTGACTAGTCAGGCAGAAAACTGGTATTCATGACCTTTTTTATAAGCCATTTCATAGACATTACTACCTCCTGGCGTGGGAGGTAGTGCAGGCGTTGAATTATAACCTCATCATTAGTTTTTGTGTTACAGCATCTGAAACTGATTGTAGTTCTTAGGGTTCATAGATCATGCAGAAAGCACCTTGCAAAGTTTTAGTAAATAGTCAGCAGAAATAAAGGTAGTAACCTGAGTAAAGGCAGTAAACATTATACTTTGATTTTAAAGATTTGAAGTAGATCCACCGGAAGTCTCTCCTCTTGCATATGCATAAGGCCAGTACATCAGCACAGAGCAATCGGACTGAAAGATTCATTATGTAAGTTGATATTAATTGAGATAGTGGTGTGTTACAGTGTTGATATGGGTATAAGTGCCTAGTATGTTCAAATTGGCATGAAATATTACTTCTACACTCTTCCTTCTTTAATATTGTCATGCTCCAAAAAACAAGCAATTATTTTAAAATGTTTAAGAAAGAACTGCAGATGCTGGAAAAATCGAAGGTAGTCAACGGGTGAGGCAGCATCTATGGAGCGAAGGAATAGGTAACGTTTTGGGTCGAGACCCTTCTTCAAACTGATGTGGGGGTGGGGGAGCGGGAAGAAGAAAGGAAGAGGCAGAGACAGTGGGCTGTGGGAGAGCTGGGAAGGGGAGGTGAAAGAGGGAGAAAGCAAGGACTGCCTGAAATTGGAGAAGGCAATGTTCATACCGCTGGGGTGTAAACTACCCAAGCGAAATATGAGGTGCTGCTCCTCCAATTTGCAGTGGGACTCACTCTGGCCATGGAGGAGGTCCAGGACAGAAAGGTCGGATTCGGAATGGGAGGGGGAGTTGAAGTGCTGAGCCACCGGGAGATCAGGTTGGTTATTGTGAACTGAGCTGAGGTGTTGGGCGAAGCGATCGCCAAGCCTATGCTTGGTCTCACCGATGTAGAGCAGCTGACACCTAGAGCAGCGGATGCAATAGATGAGGTTGGAGGAGGTGCAGGTGAACCTCTGCCACACCTGGAAAGACTGCTTAGGTCCTTCGATGGAGTCAAGGGGGGAGGTAAAGTGACAAATGTAGCATTTTCTGCAGTTGTTTCCAAGATTTACGTTTCTTTCTGTATTAACAAGGTTGCTAACATATTCTTTATGTGGCTAAACAACTTGTAAAATTGTGGTCGATATCAATATGATGAGAAATACGCAATGAGCAAAATGTATTTGTTCAAAGAATTCTCGCTGAAGATGTACATTCATCATCTAATTGACTTGACTCTTGGAGGAATTATAGAAGACATTTGCTGACACTATATCTTCACTGATTTGCATTCTATTGTTTTTAATGAAAATACTCTTGGTGGTTTACAAAAATAATTTTATGAACATGTGCATCTTTTTTTAAATATATTTTTTTGTGTATCACAACTCGGCCTCATCTGGGGATTCTTTATCAATTCATGGTGGGTAATGATTTTACTTCCATTCTGTTTGATGTTAATAAATATTTGAAAGAGGAAAATTATGTTTTGTTTACTTTTGAGGATATATTGTTATTATAATTATGCTAACTATCACTAATTGTCATAAAATAAGCTGTAAATCGTGAAATTAAGATTACATCAGTAAATTTGCATATGGGATTTACTAAAATTATAACTCATTTTTATTTTTATGTTGGAGGACAGTAACTGCAAATTACAAATCATTATGTTGAATACTGCACTGGTTAATAAATGACATCTAGAGTTATCTACGCTCACAGAAAGCTAAATTAAAAATAAATAGTTCTGTCAATCTGGTAAAGTTTAAAGAAGTCATGCTAAGGATGTGATGTGGAAGAAGCTTTGTTCTGGGATAGTTTCCTGACACATTGTTGGTGCAGTGTCATTTATATTCAAGTATCCTTTTGTGAATCTCAGTGTGTCCAGTGGATCATCTCAAACATGAGAGATGTGTCTTCTAAAACTCAGCCATTTTAGCTTGGAAACTAGCTCACTATCAAGGATCTTTACAGTCAAAGTGACATATCGTACAGAAACAAACCCTTTAGGTTTTGCATTAGACTTATTATTGTCACGTGTACTGAAGTATCGTGAAAAACATTGTTTTGCTTGCTATCCAATCAAATCAGATAATACTATACATAAATACAATTAAACCAAACTCAAGTACAATAGATGGAGCAAAGGAGAAGATATAGAGTGCAGGATATTGTTCTCAGCATTTTAGCGCATGAGTTCCATAGACAAAGTCTAATGTCCACAATGGTATGAAGGTAAATTTGACAGTACCCTAGCTTTTGGAAAGACTGTTCAGAAGCCTGATATCCAAGGAAAAGAGCTGTTGTTGAGTCTGGTGGTGTGACTAGGCTGGAATAAGTCTTTGATTATGTTGGCTACTTTTCCAAGGCAGCGGAACATTTCCTGAAGTTAATAGCTAACTACTTCATCTTGCCGACATTGAAGGAGAGGTTGTTGCTCTGATACCATGTTATCTACCTGAGTTCTCTATCTCCTTCCTATACTCCATCTTTATATATGATCCGGCCCATCGCAGTGGTATCATCTGCAAACTTGTAGATGGATTAGGGCCCAAAAGACAGTCATGAATACATAGGAAGTGTAGTAGGGGATTGAGAATGCATCTGTGCAAGACACAGATGTTGAGAATTATTGTGGAGGAGGTGTTATCACCTATCACCGACACAGTGAATGGCAGGTCTCTGGAGAGTGTTGTAGAGCAAAGGGATCTAGGAGCACAGGTACATAATTCCTTGAAAGTGGCATCACAGGTAGAGAGGTGGTCAAGAAGGCTTTCGATACATTGGCCTCAGAGTATTGAATATTAAAGTTGGGAGGTCATATTACAGTTGTATAAGACATTCGTGAGACCACAGATTATTATGTTCAGTTTTGGTCACCATGACATAAGAAGGATGTCATTAAGCTGGAAAGGGTGCAGGGAAGATGTACGAGGATGTTCCATGGTTCAATGGTTCAATGGTCCTTTATTGTTACATGTACCTAGGTACAGTGAAATTTGATTGACCATACAGTCATATCTAAAAAGCAACAAGATACAAAACTACATAAAGATTAAACATAAACAGCCACCACAACAGTGTGTGAGAATCCCTGGGGCACACAGCATAAGCGGAGACCCACAGCCATCAGTTCAATGTCCAGGCCACACACATGCTCCCTCACCGTGATGTGACCAGAGTTGTACTGACCGTTGTCACTCTCTCTACAGTCCCTGTCCACCCGAACGGTCAGAAAGCCGTCCACACTCACACCAGACTCCGGGATGTCCTCATGGCACGATGTCCCCAGAAACACTGAGATCACTGCACACACGGCACTCCGAGTCCTCACCAGTGCAGGCAGCACGTCCATCTTGTTTTTTGGCGACCTCACATTCCTCACTGTGATGGAAGGCTAATAACTTTTACCTTCTTCCTCCTTTTCTCCCGCGGTCAGGGCGGTCGAAGCATCCGTAGTTGGGGCGATCGAAGCGCCCGCAGTCTGAGAGGAATAGATCAGGTAAATTCACAGTCTTTTTCCCAGAGTAGGGGAATCGAGAAACAGAAGACGTCGTTTTAAGATGAAAGGGGAAATATTTAATAGAAAACTGAGGAGTACCTTTTTTACACAAAGGGTGACGGGTGTATAGAACGAATTGCCGGAGGAGATAGTTGAGGCAGATACTAACATAAGGTTTAAGAGACCTTTTGACAGGTACATGGATAGGATGGGTTTGGAGGGTTATGGGCCAAGTGCAGGCTGGTGGGACTAGTGTCGATGGAGTATTTTGGTCAAGGAGGGCAAGTTGTGCCAAAGAGCCTGTTTCCATGATTTATGACTATATATGACAGCTGTCGTTGGACCAGAAAGTCGAGGATCCAGTGTCAGATAGAATGCTGATTCCTAGGTCCAGATGTTAGAGATAAGTTTGGATGGGATTATGGTGTTGAACGCAGAGCTATAGTCGATAAATAGAAGTCTCACGTAGGTGTTATCCAGGAGTTCCAGAGATGAGTTGAAGGCAAGGGAGAAGGTATCCGCTGTTGAGCTGCAGCCATCGTAGGTAGGCTATAGTGAATCAAAGCTGGCTAGGAGGCTGGAGTTAATGTGCGCCTTCATCAATCTTTTGAAGCACTTCATGATGCTGGACAGTAGTCATTAAGTTACTGGACAGTAGTCATTAAAACACGCCACCTTACTTTTCTTGGCCCGTTGAGCCTGCGCCAACTATGATGCATCCATTTTGTTCTCCCCACACTCCCATTAACTGCACCCTCTTACCCCACAAATGATTCAACCACTCACTATTTACACGCTAAGGACAATTTATAGCAGACAATTAACCTGTCAACTTGACACTTTTTAGGATGTGGTAGGAACCAGAAGAACAGAGGAAACCTAGATTGGCATAATGGTCGGCATAGAAGTGGTGGGTCGAAGGGCCTGTTTGTAGGCTCTGCAACTCTATGAGACCCACACAGTCGCAGGGGAAATGTGTAAACTCCTCACAGACATTACCCAAAGTCAGGATTGAACCACGTTCACTGCAACTGTGAAGCTCTACTAACTTGCCACCGTGCCACCTTTCATGTAGATAATGTTAATCATTTTCATTTGCATTGCTGCTCTAACTACATCAGATGTAAAAGTGGATCTTTAATTAATTATATTAATGGAATCTTTTGATTGTTGCAATAGTTACATGTGACGTGTGAGTTTCTATGGTAGGTTGGGAAACTACATTCAATCCATTAAAAACAGCTAAAATTTAAGGAATTGCTGTACTGTTACAACAAGTATCTATTTCTTTAACCAGATAGGTTATTGTGCCTTAAAAGACATGAAAGCTAAACCTCTTCTGCATTTGGAGATGGCAAAGGAGAAATAATATGAGTGTGTGTATAAAACAAACAATGCTGGATTGAATAACTTTACAACTTTAGCACTCTACTTTGAAGTAAACGATGACACTAAGGCAAGTGCATTTGTTTAAGGTACAGTCTGGCATGTTGTTAATGAATGTCATTTGTCAGTTCTGCACAAAAACAGAAAACAACAAAACCAGATTCAGAAACAGAGACCTTGGCATCTTTTAAGAAATAATTGTGAACTTGCACTTTTGCAATAGTATGTTTTCCAGAAGAATTAACTGAGAGGGATAAATCACATTTAATTTTTGTGTGGAGTTTGTATATTCTCTTTATGACCACATGTGTTTCCTACCATATTCCAAAGACAAACTGATAGTTTAAAATTGGCTACTTCAATTGTCCCAGTGGAGGTTATTGGTAAAATGTATCAGAGAAGCAGAATTGTTTGGCATGCGTGATAAAACAAGTTGCAGAGGAAAGTTTTAAAATCTTTCATGTGGAAATTTTAAAAATTAGGCAGAATATTGTGCGAATGGAAAAAAAAAGTCTTATTGGAATGCTATAGCTCTATTTGGAAGAAAAGCATCCTTCCAGTTTTCCACAATTTGTCTGACTTCCTTGCGTCAAATAGAGAGAAAACACAAGTCTTGAAGAATAGGAAGCAGTGCCTCAAATTAGTTTTAGGTTTATTATTGTCACGTGTCCTGACATACAATGAAATGCTTTGTTTTGCATGCTATCCAAACATTACAGCTACAATTACAGATGCTCCACCAACCTTCTGTTCAAAGTGAGTGTAGAAAAATGGTCAGCTTAATTAATTAGTTTACAATCGCCCCATAAACAACCTGATAGTAAGAAAATGCTACTACCAGATCATTTAACTAAAAAAGGTAAAATTGTGCAAAAATAATCAGCAATGATTATCTCGAATAAAAGAGTGTTTACCCTTGATATTCAATTTGCGAGACAATCCATAGAAGTTCACAGTTGAGGTTAATGTTATACAGTGTTCAAGAGGCTGATGGTTGAAGACAAGAAGCTACTCTTGAACCTGGTGATCATTCTTTTCAGACTCCTATACCTTCTTCCCCACGGTAAGAGTAAAATGAGAACATGGCCAGAGCAATGTAGGTCTTTCATATTGGCTGCCTTTTTGAGCCAGCCACTGTTGTAGATGCCTCCAATCATGGGAAGGTCAGTACCTGTGATAGACCTGGCAGTGTCCATCATCTATTGTGAGGTTCCCCACTTTCCACATCCTTGTGGTAGCTATTTACCAGAAATTCACCTGGATCAACCATTTAATGACCATAACAATAAAAGCAGACCAGTTAATGGGTATTTTGCTGAGGGTGACTCACTCTCCCATCAGTCCAAACCATTCCTACCATTTGCAAGATGCAGATCAGGAGCATCATGGAGTACTCTCCACTTGCTTGGGAAAGTGTAGCTTTGGCAACTCTGAGGATGTTTGAAACCATCCAGAATAAAGTAGTTACTTGACTGGTAATCCAATCAACACCCTAAACATTCATTCCCTCCACCACCAGAGCACTGTGGTTACAGTGGGTACCATCTGCATAATGCACTGCAGTTGCTCACCTTGTCCATTCTGTTAGGACCTCCCAAACCCATGACTTATATTGGCTTTGAAGAACCATAGCAGTAAGGCAGCTAGTGATAGACAGTAAATACAAAGCTTGCTAGCAATGCCAAATCTCAGATATGAATGAAAGATTGCATAAATTAATGAATAAGTAATAGTAGTGGTGCACAGTGGTGTAGGTGATAGAACTGCTGCCTCACAGCACCAGAGACCAGGGTTTGATCCTGACCTTGGGTGTTGTCTATGTGGGTTTTGCATGTAACCTTTGTGACCATGTGAGTAATCTACAGGTGCTCCGGTTTCCGAAAGGCGTGAGTGTTTGTGGGTTAATTAGCCTCTGTTAAAAACATATTGGCCCTACTGTGTTGGGAAAACATAGAACTAATGTGAATGAGCGATCGATAGTTAGCATGGACTCTGGGCCGATTAACCTGTTTCTTTGCTGCAACGCAAAACTAAATAGAACTGAATGTATTAACTTCTTCTTCATCATATTAATGAGTGACTAAAGTTTAAGACTCCAACTAGATGGATTGAGCTGAATGTGTTCTTATGTTAAATACATTTTAAAAAATGAGAGACTCAATCCCCATAGTGTTCTTTATAAATCTAGTTTCCAATTTCCTTTTGTCTTTAAAGTTCACTCCAGTAGCTCCGTGGTTTTATTTTTCATTTGTTTTTATATTTAAAATAACAGATGAAACACAAAGGGGTGCGAGAATTCTGATTTTGCTCACTACTTCACCATATTTTCAATCTTTGTAGTAGTTCTGCAGCAATTTGACAGGTAGCTGAAGTGGGAGATTATACATGGAAATCTCACCCTGAGGTCTTCAGGTAAAGCCTGGCAGCTAGCTAATAATGACTATGCCAGTCCCACTGCCTCTCTGTGACAGTGCATGAAAACAGGATGAGCACTAAAAAGCGAACATTGGAATGTACCTTGAGCAATAATTAGTTATGTGCCTCTCAGCAGCAGATAATTCTAGGTCAAGGTAAAGAAGCTGTGCAAAGTGTTAGTTGGGCAATGGATCAAAAGAGTCGGAAGTATATCTCACATAATGTTGGATGGAGATGACGATGTGTTGCAGACATTGATTATATCTGATTCTAAGATAGAAAATGTCAAGGCCTTGTAACGAAAATGGGGAAAGGAATAAGAGCAGAGTATGGGGTGGTTACTTTTTTTAAAGTTTTGCTCACGACCTGGGAGAAATGTTAATGCATTTTGTTTACTATGATTCAAAAATAGATGATAGAGATAAAAATCTGTATGCTAATAACCTGATTGCCATCTAGCAAAATAAACCGATTGTGTAACCTTTATTTACTTTCCTTGCTTTATTTTCTGTTAATGTCTTTCCGCAATCACTACATGGAGTCATAGAGTCCTACAGCACAGAAACAAGCCTTGTGGCTCAACTCATCTATGCCAACCAAAATAAGCTGGTCCTATTTGCCTGTGTTTGGCCCATATTCCTCTCATCCTTTCCTATCCATGTATCTGTCCAAGTTCTTTTAAATGCTATTATAGTACCTGCCTCAACTACCATCTCTGGCAGGACGTTCAATATACCCACCAACCTCTGAATAGAAAATGTTTCTCCCAGGTTCCTAGTCTGAAGAAGGGTTTCGGCCCGGAACGTTACCTATTTCCTTCGCTCCATAGATGCTGCTGCACCCGCTGAGTTTCTCCAGCATTTTTGTGTACCTCCTATTAAATCTTGCCCTTCTCACCTTAAACCTGTTTCCATTCCCTCAATGCCAGCAAAGAAAAGGAGTTAGTTATTAACTTAGGAAAACCAGGTGTACCATGCCCCAGTCGGCATTAATAGTACCACTGCGGAGATGGTCGAGAGCTTCAAGTTCCAAGATGTAAATATCACCAACAATTTGTCCAACCATATTGAAGCTACAGTGCATTCAGAAAGTAGTCAGACCCCTTCACTTTTTCCACGTTTTGTTACGTTACAGCCTTATTTTAAAATTGATTAAATTCATTTTTGTAAATCATCAATCTACACACAATGCTCCAGAATGAAGAAGCGAAACCAGGTGTTTAGAATTTTTAAAATACTTTCTGAATGCACTGTATGGCAGAGAAAGTACACCAACTCCTCTACTTTCTCAGAAAACTAAAGAAGTTTGTATGCTTCCAATGACTCTTACCAACCTGCAGATGCATCCTAGAAAGTATCCTGTCGGGATGTATCTCAACTTTGCTTGGATTCAACTCTGCACGAGACACAAGAAATTATAGAGAGTTGTGGATGTAGCCCAGGCCATTGTTCAAACGAATCTACCCCCCTTCCCCATCAGCTCCATCTATACTTTACACTGCCTTGGGATAGCAGACAACTTAATCAATTAATCAGACTATTTACAGCCTGGCCATTGGCTTTTCTTCTCTCTCCCATCAGACATTAGACACAAAAGCTTGAAAGTACGTACCTTTAGATTCAGAAACAACTTCTCCCCGTGTTTTGCAGATGACACAAAACTGGGTGAAATTGTAGATAGTGAAGATGGTTGTCAAAAATTGCAGTCGGATCTTGATCGGTTGGGCAGGTGAGCTGAGGAATGGTTGATGCAATTTAATACAGAGAAATGTGAGGTGATGCATTTTGGGAAGACCATCAAGGGCAGGACCTAAACAGTGAATGTTAGGGCCCTGGGGAGTGTTGTAGAACAGAGGGATCTAGAGTACAGGTACATAATTCCTTGAAAGGGGTGTCACAGGTCGATAGGATGGTCAAAAAGTCTTTCAGCACTTTGGCCTTCATCAGTCAGAGTATTGAGTGGTGGTGGTGGTGGGGGGGGGGGGGGGGAGTCGTTGCAATAATATAGTCTTATAGATGTTGGTGAGGCCACATTTAGAGCATTGTGTTCAGTTTTGTGCACCATGTTCTAGGAAAGATGTTGTGAAGCTGGAAAGGGTGCAGAGAAGATTTACGACGATGTTGCCAGGACTCGAGGACCTGAGCTATAGGGAGCAGTTGAGCAGGCTAGGACTCGATTCCTTGGAGCGCAGGAGGATGAGGGGTGATCTTTTAGGAATGTTCAAAATCATGAATTCCACAAATTCACCACCCTCCCCGATCAGAGAAATTCCTCCTCCTCTCCTTTCTGAAAGTCCTTTTATTCTGAAGCTGTCCCCTCTGGTCCTAGACTCTCCTACTAGTGGGAATATTCCCTTCACATCCATTCTATCTAGGCCTTTCACTATTTGATAATGAGGTTCCCCCTGTGACATTCCTTCACATGTTCAACTGTTTTTGTAAGGACCTACATCCTGCTCTTTAATTATTCCACATCATTTACAAAATATGAATGTCAGGTAATTATCCTGATTCAGTCTTTCTAAATAAGAATTTACATATTTAATGCATTTACTATTAACACATCAATAGTTTAATTGTTTACATTGATTCAGTGTTTCAGTATTTAAGCTTGAAGCATCATTCTGCCCCTTTGACCTTGCAGTCCTTTTCTTCTGCCAAATCGTTATCCCTGGAGATAGTCTTAACAACAAAAGATTATGCTTTATTCAAGAGAAATGTTGATAAATTCTAACACCACTTGGAATTTATCACTGTGACTTGAAAGAAGAATTGCAAGACAATGATTGGTTTCCATATTTAATTAAATGTTTTTTTTTGCTCTGTGCTGTCTGGATGTTATCATGTACAACTTGGCATGGCAGCTTCTACTTGATTTTCCCCGCTGCTATTTTGTTTCATGAATATTACAGCCGATGTACTGTGACACAGTTTCTGACCTCTCACCAATTATAGTTCCTGTCAGTCCACTTCTATCAACTTTCTACAACACTGTAATTTTAATAGTGACACAAAAATATGTGGAGTTTTTCAAGTAAAATACAATTTAATTTGTTCTGAAATGAATAATCTCACAATTGGCAAAGAAATGTCACTCGAGCAATGGCACTAACCTATACTTTGTTTTTCATATTTATTACCTTGTTTTTATTGAAGATGTTAAATATGCCATCAACATGCAAATTTGATTCCCGCCAGAATGACTGGCTATTTTTTTTAATGCTCTTTCCCTCCCACTACTCCTTTTATTATTTTGTAATTCATTTTATGGGATCTGGGTATTGGTGGTAAGGCTAGCTTTTACTGCCTGTCCCCAAATCCCCGTCCACCAAGTGGTGTACTGAGCCATTTCAGAGGGTATTTAGATGGATGTAGAGTCACAGGTAGGTCAGCCAAGCAAGGATGGCAGATTTCCTCACCTGAAAATTATCAATGAATGAATTGGGTTTTTGTGTAAACCTGACAGTTTGTTTTGCAATCATCATTACTCGGATGCAGTTGGGATAGTTTTCAAATTCCAGATTTTCACTGAATTTAAATTCCTCAACAGGCTTAGTGGGATATGAATCCATGCCTTTGCATTGCGGGTCCAAGCTTCCACTACTTGTCCTGGAACTTAACCACCGCACCCTCATGGCTCCTTTATTTATTGCTTCCAACTACTATTTCAGGGACATCTGCCTCAAACGTAAATTTAAAATGGGTGAGTCGTCAACTATTAAGGCCTCGCCTCTGATATTCCCTTGTGGAGTGACAACGCAAATGCAAGCAATATATTTTTAATGCAACATTGGGAGTGCACAAGACACTGATCGTATAGGGAAATATCCCTACTTACCATTTACGTTGGTAAAATGAACTAATATTCCAAAAGGGGACTAATTAGTTAAAAAAAAGAACTACATTTCCATGATAAGCTTATTTGGATATATTTTTCTCCATTGGATTTTTATGTATTCTGTTTATTTCTTCTGTCAGCTACTCTGGCCTGCTGATCTGTCATGAAATCTCCTTTAATACAAAATGGAGATAAAATTCAAATGATTTCATCGTTATTGCAAACGAGAGAATGCTCATACAAGTGATGAACCAGTAATAGGACGTGTAAAGTGCCTTAGCACCAGAATTTGGGGAAAGTGGGCAGTAAGATTACAACATACCATTGAAGACACTTGCATTAAACTTGTGAACTGTGATGCATCTGAAAATTATATATAATTCTATAAAAAGACAGTAAAGTGTGAGAGTCACTCAATGGGTCAGGCAGCATCTCTAGAGAAATGGATAGGGGTCGAGACCGCCTTCAGACCCTGCTGTTCAGACCGTATCCATGTTCTCAAGAGATGCTACCTAACCCACTGAGTTACTTCACACTTCGTATCTTTTATTTGTATAAACCAGCATCTGCAGCAGTTCATTATATGTAATTAACGAGCCAGATGTTTAGATTGGAGAGGTCAACTAGTACCTGGATGAACACAATATTTTTTTCTTGAGCCAGGCAAAGTGATTCTGCTGCTACCTGCCACGTGAAACTGTGGAAACATTTTCCTACATTTAGGGAGTATATTCCAGTCACTGCAGAGGGCTCAGAACTTAGTGGGGTATGCTTGGAAATAGCATTCCCCTCTTGATAACAGGATCTGTGTAATATCTGCAGGAAGGAACTACAGATGCTGGTTTAAATCAAAGATAGACACAAAATGCTAAAGTAACTCAGCAGGTCAGACAGCATCTCTGGAGAAAAGGAATAGGTGACTTTTCGGGTCGAGGCTGAAGAAAGTTCTCGACCCAAAACATCACCTATTCCTTTTCTCAGTAATATCTAATGGTTAATAATATTTCCTTGGAAATTTGGTCCTATAACACTGGATTTTCAGCACTGTGTAATTGAAGGTCAATTCAGCAGAGTAAATGGGATTTACAACCAACCATTCCTTGGTCAACTCAAGCCAATAATGAATTTCAACTAGACACTTGAACTATTTGTCAACCTTGTGAACCCAACATGATTAATGCAATAAGATCATTCTTCATGCACACTCTCTGAGCCTTGGCCCTCAACCCTCAAACCTCTGATCAGCTGACTATCTCCCCAACTCAATACCTGATCTGTGGCCCAGTGACAATTGCCTCCCATCCATACTATTGCTTCCATCTGCCCACTACATCCTCAATCCTTGTCCTGCCCTATAATCCCTCTTCCTCCTCAATTGGTTGTAAATCTGCTACATCGGCCTCCTCGTCCTTCATAATGCTGGGTGGTCTGACTCTTCACTGCTCGCTGGTCATCTTGACTTCTGGGAGGAGTACTAATGTGGCTTGAAAGAATTTTGATATCTGACCATGATATAATTTTCAATGGTCGCTTCCTTCACTATGGAACAGAAAATACAACAAATAAAACTTGCAACTTGCACATTTACATTTTAAATGCGCATCTGTTTATTTGATAGAAATTGTGACCTGAATGTTTTCTACCATGTCAGCAAATTAAAATGAAACCAGATGGTCAGTTTAGAAGTACGGGTAGGAATTAGAGTAGACCTGTCCAAAATGTTGTGCTCTGAGTCACTTACTCACTTGTTTAGCCAGTTGTCCAAAACATGCCCCCAGTAAAAATGGACCCATATCTGACAGAAACTAAACTTTTAAATTTGACAGTGAAATAAAACATTAGAGAATCAAAATGCTTCAGCTTAAAATAAAAAAATACTGTTGTAAGATTAATTTTAGCCCAGTACTGAGAAATTTAGCAACCAATGTGCATGGAAAGAATGATAATGAATCAGCAAGCTAGGATTATTTTCCAATACCTTGGACAAGACTTCATTCTAAGCCCTGCATTTTCTTAATTTAAATAATGTAAATTTCTTATGCTTGGTTGCCAATTCTTGCATAGTTTGATTAATTCTTCTATCTCTTGGCCTTTCTGTTTATTTTATCAGGGATTAGACACAAAACATACACTGAAAAATATTACAATAGGTTAATTCATATTTTTCTGAAGATGCAAGAAAATAATTTACCCACTGTCGTTTCTTTCAGAAGCAACAAAATTCCCCAAAATATTTTAGTTCCATTTCTGTAATCTTCTTGCTGTGAGACAAAGTCAAAGTAATTTGTTGGAATTGTGCTGTGACTAGCAATTAGGAGAAAAAAATGTCAAGAGGTGACATGAGATGATTTTCAGATACTTTAAAGTAATGGAGTAATTATCCTTCTACTCAATGGGACAGCTTACTATTATACTTGGTGTTGCTGACATCGGATGAAATCCTTTCAAGAGCTTTTTGTTTTGAATTGTCAATAGAAAGCATATAATTTTCCCATGCGATGAAAACTTGAGCCATCATAGGTGACAAAATGTCTGTCATAGTTCCAACTTTTAGGTGAGACGTTAAAACAAGCCACCATCTGCTGTGTCAGGTCAATTCTCTGGCACTATTAAAAAATAGTGCAGGGAAATTCTTCCAATATCCTGATGATTATTAACCTGTAAGTAATGTAAATGATGAATCCTTGTTCATTTACCTGATAACACCTTTCAGATCCTGCTGTACCCAAATGCGGCCACATTTCATAAACTTGAAATAGTGATTCTATCAACTAAAGTCCTTTGCAATTGTGAAAAGTATTTAATACTTACAACGATATTCTCGATTTTCCTATTTCTTTATTTTCGCCTGCATTTCACTACAACAGTCAAACAATGGTCCTTTATACTGATTGAAAAACTAGGCTTATGTGGATTAGGTTTACAGGCAGCAGAACTTTTAATGACCTTGTTTATGGGAGGTGGAATTTTTAAGTTTGGAGGGAGTAAAAACACTGAAAAGGATCTCTGGCACTGTGGCACAGCTGGTAGAGCTGCTGCCTCATGGTACCAAGGATCCGGGTTCAATCCTAGCTTCGGGTGCTGTTACGTGGATTGTGTACATTCTGTCCGTGACTTTGTGGGCTTCCCCTAGTCGCTTCAGTTCCCTCACACATCCCAAAGACGTGCAGCCAATTGGGCACTGCAAATTGCCATGAGTGTGTAAGTGAGTGGTGGAAGCTAGAGGAGTTAATAAAGGAGTGGGGAGAGTTTTGAAATTGGGATTGTAAATGGATAGTTGTTGGTCGGCATGGACCTGTGAGGCTGAAGGGCCTGTTTCTATGTTGTATTGCTATAACCTTTGACAGTCCTTTTGAGCTGCAGAAAGTAGTTGAAGAATTGGCTTGTCTGCAGTTTTCTGGCAACAGAGTGACATTCAGTATGGTGCCTGAAATTCATGGTGCTGCAACCTGTCTCAGCACTACCTATTTTTCAGGTAAACGGGTGTCCCAAGGCAAATTGAATGAAAAAAGATTTAGCACCATAATTTACAGAAAACCACCACAGATTATTTAACCACAAACGAATCCCATTGTAAGTGTCAGAATGATGATCATGTAAATTGGTCAGCGGAGGATAATCCGCTGACCCAGAAATCAGGCAGCAGCTGATGGTCTCCTTGCGAGTCATACTGGGCAGAGTGAAGCAAAGTAGCATCTGTCCCATGATCTTTCTTCAACCATCAATTCACTTTAAGTGCAATAGCAATAAAACACTTAAGGGCCTGTCCCACATAGGCGACTTTTTGGGCGAGTGCAGGAGACTGCGCTCACCACATGGTCGCCACATGTTCGCTGGTGGTCTCTGGTGAGTCTCCTTCATGGTCGCGAGGTGTTCCCGCATTCTGGGAACTAGTCACTGCCTCAATATGGTGGCTCAAATTTTTCAACATGTTGAAAATTTTCTGCGACCAAAAATTGGTCGCCATGGAGTAAATCGATAATTTTGTAGTCGTAGATGTAGTTGTAGTGGGGTCGCCATGTAGTTATAAGTAGTCGAGCTAGTCGTAGGTAGTTTTAGTTAATCGCCTTTGCTGATCGGGCATTTTCATTGGCTCATTGGGGGAAAAAAAACGTAAGCACGAGTTTTCAGAACCAAGGAGAACCGACCGGTAATGTTAAATGCCCACCGAACTTCACAGCTGTGTATCTCTGGCTTGTTAAAAGTTGTCTGGCTTCTTAAAAGTGTCTCCACTCCTTCTCCCCCCCATCTTCCCCCTTCTCCCTTCACCCCTCTTTTAAAGGACTTACCGTACACTGTGCTAACCGTCTTAACCTTCCTGTTCATCGCGGTGTCTGTGTCACCTTGGCTTTGCACCGTGTGAATTTCAGACAGCGCTTGCCCCGCTTTCCCTGGCCCCCACCTTTGCGATGTGTGTGTGTGTGTGTGTGTGTGTTCCACTCTGACAGTTGCGTTCCAGTTCCCGGTTTTTCAGGCGAGTGCCGCGAACTTGACAGTCGCCGGCAGTCCGCTGAAAAATCGCCTAAGGCCCTTTAAGTTAACACTGTTGCAATTAACATGTGATTTTGTTGCAGTTCATGGGGAGATGACAGGAGAATGGGGTTAGGAGGGAGAGATAGATCAGCCATGATTGAATGGCGGAGTGGACGGTGAACCAAATGGCCTAATTCTGCTCCTATCTCTTACAATCGTATGATCTTATGATCATTCTTGCTTTTAGAGCAGATTTTGGTCTCCACAGAGATAGTCTTATCTGAAGTCACTGCAGTACATAATGAATACAGAGATGACTCTGAGAGAGGAGTAGGATCCTATCTGTCAAGTTAGCTGAGGCCAATGTTTCTGCCTTAGCTTTTAGAAAAGATATAACCTAGTCATTCATTCATTTGGTTTCTTTTGGACTTGTGATTTGCGAGTTAGGTTCCCTATTTAACTCCATAATTGGCACTATTATATTAATCCAGTGGTTCTCATTGAATCGCTGATTAATGCAGGTAACCTGTTGCCCTTGGTCAATCTAGTTCCAATGCAACTCTAATTCAACATGGAAAGTGTTTAACCACCCTGCAAACTTAGCAGTAATCATCTGCATCAAACTGCTGACCCCAAACCTCACAACATTTTTTGGGAGATAGACACATAATGCTGGAATAACGCAGCAGGACAGACAACATTCCTGGAGAACATGGATAGGTGATGTTTTGGTTCGGGACCCTTCTTCAACTTTTCAACTTTTTATGGAGCACTTCCTTCACACATACAGTTGAAAAGGCGAACTACTTAAGACAATCAGGAATGACATTGCTTTACTGCAGGGGCCTCCAAACTTTTCAGCATGCGGGCCATATTATATATTTGGCACATTTTTGTGGGCCGTATGAAAAAATAAAGACAATAGACAATAGATGCACATATTGTGGCCCCTGGTTCTGGACTCCCCCAACATCGGGAACGTGTTTCCTGCCTCTAGCATGTCCAATCCCTTAATAATCTTATATGTTTCAATAAGATCCCCTCTCATTATTCTAAATTCCAGAGTACACCATCCCAGCCGCTCCATTCTTTCAACATATGACAGTCCCGCCATCCCGGGAATTAACCTCATGAACCTACGCTGCATTCCCTCAATAGCACGAATGTCGTTCCTCAAATTTGGAGACCAAAACTGCACACAATTCTCCAGGTGTGGTCTCACTAGGGCTCTGTACAACTGAGAAGGAAAGAAATGTCAGTTTTGCTATTCGGTCTCTATCTTGGAGGGAATATTCCGGTTCCGATGCACAAACAGGGGTAGTGGATAGAAAAGGTAGCCGATGGCGTCCGCGGGTTGGGAATGGACTTTGGTCACTTGCGTTGTTTCTTAATCGGAGATAGAGACGGCAAGAAAGCGAAGGGAAGAGTCGGGGCTCGAGCAGAGGAAAGTGGGAGCTGGTTGGAAACTGGCAGTGAGGGAGATGAAGCGTTAAAGCGGTGAACGAGAGCAGGAAGCAGCACCGATACAGACATGATGTACCTGAGAAAGAGGTGAGGGAAGGGTCTGGTGGCAACTGAAACAAGGAATGATCTACATATTCTACAGGGAGAGAGACAGAGCCGGAGCACAATGGGCTCCCACCAGGAACTGGGAATTCGGTTTGAACCCATTCTCCCAAAGATCGTTTCTGAAGAAAACTAATCTGTTGTGTGGAGAGCAAATGCTGCAAACAAGCTACAAATTATATGAGTCACCGGACTTTAGGACCTGGGGGAGCTCGGAGCTCAGAGCTTGCTGCGGGCCAGCTATAATCTCGTGGCGGGCCGGATGTTGGCCCGCGGGCCATAGTTTGGAGACCCCTGCTTTACTGCATCATTTCTCGCCTTATCTTTGTTAGTTTAAATGTTTTAATAATTTTAATGCAGGACGTTTACTCCACCAGATTATTGATGAGGTATTTCTTCTTTTTTGGGAAGATGCGGGCTGCAATGCAACCAAAGATAACTACTCATGTCATGAAGTCACGAAGGATGTTTTGAACAGGTGGCATTTAGAGAATTAAGGACATTTGTAAAAGATTAAAATCATTTCTAGCATTTCTATCCCTATGTAAATTTATCACATAATGTGCAGATATTTATTTGAATGCTTTTCTAATGTTATATACAGGATAATTTTGAAGAGTTTTTGTTTAAAGCCACTCATGCCAAAAAGATAATGAAAAGGCAAGTTGTTTAATGGTCCTTTTAGAGCCAAATTAAGTAATTACAAAACACAAAGCTGAAAATAAAACTGCCCAATCACCGAATGCCAGGCTAATTAATGCAATAAAAAAAATTGATGCTGTTCAAATTTGGTTCTTGCTTCATGGAGAAAGATTGCAGCTTAAGCAAGTTAATTAAAATAGAGTTATTTCAACCTTTCTGGGGGGCAGTTGCTGGACTTTACTGGTATGGTTCTAAGTGCATCAAAGAAGAATACAAAACAGCTGTGATCCTTACATGCAAAATGTGCATTTGTATGATGCTCTTACACCTTGAAGTCTCCCACAAAATTAATTACATTTAAATGTAGTTACAATTAATTTAACAATAGTTGTAACTATTATGTAGACAGTGGGACTCTGCCAACAACAATTAGCAAAATAATTGCATAATGCGTTTTGGCTGGCATTAGTCAAGGGAGGAATATTAGCCTGATTACCAGGAGAAGCTACGAAAACAGCCAAAGATCAACTCTACTAAGCAATTAGGTTTTTAAACTAGTATTAGACTAGAAAAAGGAAAAAAAGAACCTTTATAGAAACAAGTATTATTTTTCTGTGGTTAGAATTGTAGAATCGATATGATAGTGAGTGTGGATGCAGAGAAAGCAGATCTTCAGCTCATATATATGCATGTGACAATAAATGTAACAAACTTGAACTCATATAGAAATGAAGAACTGCAGTTGCTCATTTACAACAAAAAAAGTACTGGAGTAACTCAGAGGGTCAGGCAACATCTCTGGAAAACATGGATAGGTAACATTCTGGGTTAGGAACCTTCTTTGCCTGACCTTCTGAGTTACTCCAACACTTTGCGTCTTTTTTCCCCAGCTCATATATATATATCCATCAAAGCTCAGCTGTTTGTGGCGGACAGGGACATCAACATTAAGGGCCTGTCCCACTTTCCCGAGTTACTCACGAATTCTCCCAAGTTTTCCCCTTGATTCAAACTCGGAGAATGTCCGTAGGGAGTCCGTAGGAGTCCGTAGATATATCGTAGCGGCTCGTTATGCCAGCCGTAGGTACTCGGGGCATCAGTTAAGTCGGGTCGTTTTTTCCAGCATGACAAAAAAGTCCACGAGTAAAAAGAAAGTCGGGAGGAGGAGTTCGTAGATCACAAAAATCTTGATTTTTTTTTAAGGTCCTTTCAACTCGGCAGAGGACTCGGGAAAGTGGGACAGGCCCTTTACCTGGTGTGTTTGTGCAGGGCACATCATGTTTTCCCTCATCTATATAGCTTTGCTGACTATAGTCAATGCTAAATCGCTCTAATGTAATTAGCTATAACTTGTAACTTCTGCATCTTTGCATTTGGGAAAGATATCTTTTGTCATTTAGACTTACCTTTCCCCCTCCCCCCAAAAAAACAACTGGATTGGAAAAATGTTTTAAATGTATTACAGAAAATGGCAAATAAATTAAAGAGGTGATTTTTACTCTGACTATGTGACGAATAGGTTGATATGTGGATAAATGTTACTCTGATTATCTCGTGTAGATCAGATGGATCAGCAGCTAATCAGCTGAGAAATTTGCAGTCACAAAATTTCAAAACCCAGGTATTTGAGATTAGAGTAAAAAGATTTGTTCAAATTTATTGAAATTAATTTGCTGATTTTTGTTTGTTACAAGGATTCAAAACATAAATTCATTTTACTTCTACTCCCAATATGCAACAGGCATAAATATGGCAGATGTGTAATTATCTATTTGTAAGTTCCTTGCTTTATTACATTCAGTTGCACGTTCCTGAAGCCTTGTTGCTGAATTATCAGATTTTGCCAGTGTGTTTTGGGTTATTCTTTCATTTTGATCCTTTTCATTTAGCTGCCTTCATTTTGATCCTTGTCTGCATTTCTCAAGTAAATAATGTCCATGATTATACAATAGGAAAAGATTGATTTGAGCACTAAGCTTGTTAAAAAGCACTAAGAACAGATGCAGAAATAACTAAAACCCGATGCACAAATCACTAAAACTGGACTTGCAGCTTAATTTAATAAGCAAAGCAAACTGGGACTTAATTTCAGAGAAAAATAATTGAAAATTGATTACCCTCATTCACTTCCAAAGCAGATGTTATTACGTGCTAAAATTCGACCCCTCTCTACCATCTCTCTCCTCTCCATAAATCTGCAGCAAAAGAGCTAGAAATATTATTCTCCAGGGCATGCATGTACATTATTGTTATTCAGTATTCAAACCTGCAGTGGCCAAGCCTTTCCACTTGGAACATTTAGAAACGGGAGCAGAAGAAGGCCAGTTGGTCTCTCGAGCCTGCTGTATCATTCAATAAGTCCATGGCTGATTCAATATTGGTCTCAAAAGCACTTCAGTGCTCTCTGCCGTATATCAACTCCATTGTAATTCAAATGTACATCAATTGCTGTTGTGAATATATTCAATGGCTCTGCCTCCACAGCTCTGGAATAGAGAATTCCAAGGATTCATGAGCCACCGGGGGGAAGAAATTCCTCCTATTTGTCCATCTTAAATGGGCGACCCATATTTCTAAAACTATGTCACTAGTTATGGATAATCAAATTCGAGAGATACACCCTTTTGAAGCTTTTGTGTTTCAATACAGTCACCTCTCATTCTTCTAAATACCTGTGAGCATGGGCCCAACCTGGTTAACATCTCTCCACATATCAACCTCTTCATCACGGTAATCAACCTGGTGAATCACCTCTGTACTGCTCTAACCTAAGCATATTGTTCCGTAATTTAGTGACCAAAACTGATGGAGTATTCAATGCACAGTATCACCACCTCACTGTAAACTTCCATATGTCTTGACATAAAAGCAAATATTCCATTAGCCTTTCTAATTATTAGCTCTACCTACAGTTTTACGTTTTATGTTTCTTACAATGGGACTTACAGATTCCTTTGTACATTTTGATTTAAATTTAGGTTTATTATTGTCACAGATACAGTGAAGAGCTTTGCTTTGTTTGCTATTAATACAGATCCGATATACCATACATAAATACAATGAAGATAAACTTAAGTACAATAGATAGAGCAAGGGGGCAAATAAACAGTGCAGGATTTCGTTCTCAGCATTGTAGCGCATCAGTTCCTGAGACAAACTCCAATGTCCACAATGGGCTATATATGAGTTGAACAGTATCCAAACATATGGAGGGACCATTCAGCAGCATGGTAACAGAGGGGAAGCAGCTGTTCCTGCGTCTGGTAGTGCATGCTTTCACGCTTCTGTACCTTCTGCTGGAGAGAGATGAAAGAGCGATCAGGGTGGGTCAAGTTTTGATTATGTTGGCTGCTTTTCCAAGGCGGCATGAATTGTAGATGTTAATGGTGGGATGTCAGGCCTGTGTGATGGACAGGGTTACATTTACAAATCTCTGCAATTTCCTGTTGTCTTGGGCAGAGTTGTTTCCAAACCCAGCTGTGATGCAACCCAACTGCATGCTTCCTATGGTTCAATTGTAGAGGTTTGTTAGTGTCACTGAAGTCATGTGAATTTTGTTCGTTTCGTGAGGAAGTAGATGCATTGGTGTGCCTTCTTGGCTGTCATATCAGTGTGATTGGTTCACGACAGATCATCGGTAATATTAATGCCAAGGACTTTGAATCTCTCAATCATTTCCACATCTGCACCATTGATGCTGGTTGGGACAAGTGCTCCAATATGTTTCTTATAGTCAATAACTAGCTCCTTCGTTTGTTGACGTTAAGGGAAATGTTATTGTTCTGAAACAACATCACTAAATTCTCTATCTCCTTCTTCTGCCCTGACTGGTCATTTTGTGATTCGGCCACCATGGTGGCATCTTCTGCAAACTTGTAGATAGAAATTTGGCCATACAGCCGTGAATTTGGCCATACAGCCGTGAATTTGGCCATACGGCCGTGAATTTAAAAGAAGGATAGTAGGGGACTGTGACCACATCCTTGCCATGCATCGGTGTTGAGAATTATTGTGGAGGAGGGGTTGTCACCTGTAGTCTCATTCTATTTAAACCATAATGTGCTTTTTTCACTCTTCCTTCCCAATTGGATCTCACTTTCTTCGCCATCTGCCAACTTCTTACCCACTCACTTGATGTATCTGTACCCCTGTGCAGGTGTTTTGTGAATTATTCACAACTTGCTAATCCACCTGCCTTTGTTTCACCAGCTAATTTTGGCCAAATCATTAATATAGATTGTAAATATTGTGGCTCCAGAAGTAACTCCTCTGACACCATACTTCGTCTTGCTGACATGACAAATCATGAGAGGAATAGATCCAAGTAGATGTGCAGAGTCTCTTGCCCAGATTAGGGGAATCGAGAACCAGAGGGGCATAGGTTTAAGGTGAGGGGGAAAGATTTAATAGGAACCTGAGGGGTAACCTTTTCACACAAAGGTTGGTGGGTGTATGGAACAAACTTCCGGAGGAGGTAGTTGAGGCAGGGACTATCACAACATTTGAACAGGTACATGGATAGGACACGTTTGGAGGGATGTGGGCCAAACGCAGGCAAGTGGGACTAATGTAGGTGGACATTTTGGCCGGTGTGGGCAAGTTGGGCTAAAGGGCTTGTTTCCACGCTGTAAGATTCTATGGCTCTATACTTCATTAGGAAAATCATAGGTGTCCCAGACCAACATTTTACAATATTCAACCAAGAACTGTGAAATCTCACAACAGCAAAGGACTCATTAGACCATCATGCCTGTGTTAATTTCTTGAAAAAGCTAAAGAAAAACAGAAAATGCCGGAAATATTCAGCTGGTCAAGCCACATCTTGAAAAAAAAAAAGCAAGAATAAGCACCACAGGTCAAAGCCCTTTTGTAAGAACGTTATTTCTATTTCTAGTAACTGGGGTATTTTTATTTTCATTACATGAAAAAGTAATCCATTTAGTCCCATTTGCAGGAGATGCAACGCCTGTCCTATACCTCCTCCCTTAACTCTGTACAAGGACCCCGACAATCCTTTCAGGTGAGGCAGAGGTTCACTTGCACCCCCTCCAGCCTCATCTACTGTACCCGCTGTTCCAGGTGTGGACTCCTATATATCGGCGAGACCAAGCACGAACGGCAATCACCTTCACTCAGTCTACACGATCTTCCCGTTGCTAAACATTTTGACTACCCCTCCCATTCCCACACAGACCTTTCTGTCCTGGGCCTCCTCCACTGTCAAGTGTGAGGCCAAACACAAGTTGGAGGAACAACACCTCATATTTTGCATGGGCAGCTGACAACCCAGCAGTATGAATATTAATTTCTCTAACTTTAAATAACCATTTAAATAATCTCCAAGAGATGACAACCTACTACAATAACAACCACCTGAAACCCAACCCATCAAAAACCCAACTATGCAGCTTCCATCTTAAAAATCGAGATGCAGGAAAACAACTGAGCGTCTCATGGGATGGCCACAAACTCTCCAACCACTTCCACCCCGTGTACCTCAGAGTCACACTCGACAGGACACTCTCTTTCAAAACCCACCTTCAGAACACCAAAGCCAAGGTCAACACTCGCAACAACATCCTGCGCAAACTGGTAAACTCAAAGTGGGGCGCTGATCCACCAACCATCCGTGCAACTGCCCTAGCCCTGTGCTTCTCCACAGCTGAATACGCGTGCTCAAGCTGGAGCCGCTCCCACCACACCAAACTGGTTGACACAGCCCTCAACGACACCTGCCGCATTATCACGGGATGCATAAAGACAACGCCAGTCCCGTGCCTCTACGCCCTAGCTGGTATTGCCCCCCCCCCCATATCAGACGACCCATCGTCGCCCAAGACGAGCGGAGAGCACAGGAGATCGATACCAGGCACCCCCTGCATGGACACACAGCACCTCCACCCCTACTGAAATCCAGAGCCAGTTTCTTGCAGACAGTCCCACCTCTCCAGACAACCAAAGAAACAGCAAGTACCAACATCTGGAAAGATGAATGGAACCAGCTCAACACACGAGCCCACGACTGGATGGAGAGAGGAATCACTCCGACTGAATGCCTCGCCAGCGGGCACGACCTCCCATGGCCAACCTGGAAGACCCTCAACAGATTACGAGTGGAGCAGGGGAGGTGCAAAGCATTTATGAAAGCATGGAACTACCAGGCAGAAGACACATGCAGCTGTGGAGCAGTACAGACAATGTCTCACCTACTACAGTGTGACGACGACCCCCAGTGCAGCCCCCAGGACCTGGCTGAACCGACCCGACCAGCTGTGACCTGCGCCCGATACTGGCAGAACGACATCTGAGATTGCAACGGACTCGAAGAAGAAGAAGAATAACCATTGCTCTCCCTCTCCCTCCGACGCTCCCCCACTGTAGTTCTCCAAATAGTTTCACTGTCCTCTTGATTAATTTTACTGTTTGTATGCCTTGTTTCCACCTTCCCCTCAACCAACAATGAACCATGCTACATGTCCTTGATCATCGTATGCTTTAATCTATCTTTTCACACCTTACCCTTCCATAGCACTAGATCCCCTCTCCCCTGACTCTCAGTCTGAAGAACGGTCTCGACCTGAATGGTCACCCATTCCTACTCTCCAGAGATGCGACCTGTCCCGCTGAGTTACTCCAGCTTTTTGTGCCTCGTCCCATTCCCCTTCTGTTTACCAACAACCTTGCAGTTTTTTACCCAGGCCTTTATCATTTTCCTTTGAATGTAACCAGCGACCGATTCCACCGAGCTTTCCTAGTTCAGATCATCAAAACCTGGAAACAAAAGCTCCGTGTCTCACCTCTGTCTAATTGTTTCACCAATTATCATAAACTTAAGCCCATCTCTGTCAACAAAAAAGATTTGTCCTTATTTCCTCATACGTATTATCCTTTGAAATTTGAACATTTCAGCAAAAATATCCTCTTGCTCTTCCAAGCTCTAGAAACAAGAATTCCATCATATTTGATCACTTCAAGCAACTGAATGTCTTTGTCCATAATGTTACGCCTGTTAATCTTCCCCTTGCCTTCTTTAAGACCTTGATCAACACATGATTTTGAACAGGCTTAGTGTGGGGATTTGAAGGCAGAATGAAACAGCACAATTTAGAGAGACAAATTGCCTTTTATCTTCACAATACCTCGTCTTTTAGCAGAAATCCATTTGTTAATTGTTCTAACTGTTAATTGTTATGCTTTAGGGTTTAAAAAAATATTGTATCATAAAATGTTCTTGCCAATAATGAGTGATCATAACCCCCACCAATGGACTTTACAAAATAACCAATCTCTAAAAGATGTGTATCAAGCAAAGCCCTGGCATTGCTCCAACAATTTTGTTCACTCTTTCTCATCGCATTGCTGCATTTCACCTCAATTTTCAGGAATGGAGATAAGCTTCAGAACTCACATGAAATTCTTCGGCGACTGTATTCCCAGACCGATATGAACCAAACGCCAGTAGTCGAGCAGATGCTGCTTGTATGTGCACCTCCTCTTTAGGCCAAGCTCCAAACCATTGATGACACATTAATAACCTCCCAGTTAAACTTCTACAAGATAAATATCCTGTACCAATCCACCACTGATGTCAAACATTGTCTTCCAATACCAAACGTTCATGGCAAGATCCTGGAAAATAAAGGCCACTTTTCAGCAAAACCAGATACCAATGATGAAATTCACCATGGCCGAAGTGTTGGAAGGAATCTGCCAACTTGCCTCTACAAAATGCTCCAAATTTACTGGAAGGATTGGTGTCCTCCCCATTCAATTATCAGCGCTGAAACCCTAATAACACTTAAATCTACTCAATTGAGCAGATCTCACTGTTTGCCAGATGCCAGTATCATAGACCAAGCTGTTCCAAGGTTGGTTACAGACCGTGATTACCAGATGGACAGAGGAAAAGATTCAAGGATGTGCGCAAAGCCTCCTTGAAAGAATGGTACACCCCTTCTGACTTCTGAGAATCCCTGGTCTGTAAATGTTCAAAGTGAAGGAGTGTTCGGGATTGTATTGAGAACCTCAGGTCTAAGCATCGGAAGTTCAATGTAAACAGCAAAAGGTGTCATACACCTCACAAACGACCTACTTACAGTTCTGGTCAGGTACCTCCTGCCCCAACTGTGGGAAAAGTCTGCGGATCCACATTTTCATCAGCATCAGAGTGAAAATTATATTTTAATCTGAGAGACTGAATTACTACTTAAAGTATTTGAATAAGCTAATATCACTGCAGCTGTTCCTAATGCAATAAATGTTTTATTAATAAATCATCAATCTGTAAAATGTTGATAATTGGGCTACAATAAATTCAGAATCAGAATCAGACATCCTTCCATTGCTCCAGCCTTGCATTCTTTAATGAAAATCAGCATGGTGATACTTATCTAGTTATTCATTCGTCATTTATATATTTGAAAATACACTTTATATATTTAAGAGGCAACCACAAAATATAAATCTAGTTATGCATTTTTGATTTGTCTTCATGACATCTGTGAATGGCTCAGTGGAGCTCAGAGAAGTGACTTCAAGTCTCACCTAGCACAGCCAAATGTGGAATATAATGCAAATTTAATAGCAGTGATGTGACTCGAGGCAGCAAGCAACCAGACATGTTCTGTAACTTGTCAACCTCCCGGTTAAGTTTACATAAACTGTGAGAGAAAGCAATGGATGTGCTACTGAAAAGGCCTTGTGAGAAACAAATTAAAAGACAAAATGGCATTAACATTAAATAAAATGTAAAAGAAAATGTAGAGGGCGCATTCATGGAGAATCAATGGATATTAACATGACAACATTCATAAGAATTATGAAGGAGCGTCTTCAAAAACAAAGTGAAATCCATGCTGGAGTTCAATAAAAAAATGATTAGTTTAGGATTAAGTAAACTGAGAATGTTGTGGACATTTTTTAATTCCTTGTACTTAGAATGGAAGATTCTGTGCTGAAAATGTATATGGATACATTTGCATGTGTTCTGCCACAATGACTTCTTTAAATTTGTTATGACAGTGAATTTCTGGAGGCGCCAAGTTATCTAAATATAGATTATTTTCTTTTGATGTAGAAGGAGGCTATGCTGGCTCTCATTCCCATCAGACCTATCTTTCCCACTTATTTCCATGTAAACTAATCTCTCTCGCATTCCCATCAACTACCCCTTTGGTTTCTTCCTACCACCTACCTACATCAGGGGTAATTTACAATAGACAATTAACCTACTATCCAGCATTTGGGTGGGATGTGGGAGGAAACAGATGTGATTCATTTTCAAAGGCTGATATTCTTTAAGGATGAAAAATTATGTTGATCCCATAAAATTGCAATTAAAAAAAAGATATGGGAAAAATGTCTCAATGAGGATAAACTGAAAATAGCAAAAAAATAATCCCAGTAATCAGGTAAAGCTTTGTGTCCTATAGGGCCTAACTTTCAAAGCATAACAACATTCATTTTGAAGCAATGTAATTTTAGGAATTTTGTGTGTATGACTATTTAGAGCGGGGGACTCTCAAGAAAATACACAGAGAATTCCCGTCTTCTTACAACTAATACTATCTAACATAGGAACATCTAACCATTTATAATAAGAACATTTCCAATAAAATGTTATAATTGTGATCCATGTTCCCCATCTGTTCCCCACCGCCAACAAGCAAACTTGAACATTGCAATGTATAAACAACATGCTTTCTTGTTCATGGTGGTGACTCTAAGCAATATCCTTAACTAACATTGGAAAGGAAATTATTTCCAAAGTGATAACAGTGCCTGCACTGAAAGAGCAAACCATTGGCTGCAAAATGCAACAGCCTGAAAGAGCTTTAGAAATACATGCCTTCCTTTTCTTTATATTATTATATGCTAATGTTTGTGCTCCAGCAATTCCAACTGCATTAACCTTGTATTTGCATCCTTATCCTACACTGACTTTCTAAGGTTTCATTATAATCATATTTCTCAAATCAGAGTTATACTATACAGAACTTTTTCCTGCAAGGTAGGTGAAATAATTGACTGTTTTGGGGTTTATTTATGCATGAAAATATTTCAAGGCAACGTTTAGTGGTGGTGCAGCTGTGAAAATGTTTATTAATATAGAGAGCAATGCTGGTAACAGCTATAATTGTCAGATTTATCAGTTGTAATTGTCTTTTAAGAGTTGATTATATTTTCTCTAAGGGCATATACCATATTAACTACCAATTCATCACAGTTTTAATAATACTAAAATAATTAATACATTTGCTCGAAAGTTTCTTTTGAAAATACGTATTTTTCCTGAGATGTTTGTGTCACAAACAAGACCAGCAATTATTGCCTACCAATAAAAAATATTCCTTCAGCATTTATGAATGCTCCATTACACATCTCTGGGAATTGATTCTAAGACCTCCACCTCTACACACTAAAAAGAATGTGACCCCAATTAGATTGTTTTCCTCTTTGCTGCCATTTTTACAGCATGCAGTATGGTTAAGGTTTCCCAATTTTCGATAGGTAGGATTAACATATTTATATCAGAATCCCGCTGTTCACAAGAAACACTGATTTTCCTTTGCAAATTTCTCTGTGTTCAGGAAGCAGGTTGGAGGCAGGAGTGTTTATTTTTAAACAGTTACAACACTGCCAACAGACAAAGTGGAAAATTACCCAATTATGTCCTGTCCAGAAAAAGCAGCACAAACCTAATCTGTCTAATTACCACACTATTAGCTTCCTCTCAATCATCAGGTAAAGGAGAAAAACAGGATTGTCAATCTACACTTCCTCACCAATGAAGTGTTCAGCAGTGCACTGTTAAGATTCTGCCAGGGCCAGTCGGCTGACACTCTTATTAATAGACTTGGCCCAGGCATGAGTATCAAGAAGATGGATGTGAAGATGAGGCTCGTGACTGCCCTCAAGAGCAATGCAACACCATGAACCCAAGTAAAACTGAAGGCAATAGAAATACAATGAAGGAACATCTCTTCAGTGGGTGGATTATTCCTAACATAAAATACTTTTTTATTGGAGGTTAACTGTCTCAGGCTCAGAGTTGTGAATTTGTGGAATTCTCTGCCACAAAAAGCAGTGGAGGCCAATTCACTGGAAGTTTTCAAGAGAGAGTTTTCAAGAGAGCTCTAATGGCTAACGGAAACAAGGGACATGGGGAGAAAGTAGGAATGGGGTACTGTTTTTGGATGATCCGTCATGATCATATTGAATGGTGGTGTTGGCTCGAAGGGCCGAATGGCCTACTCCAGCACCTATTTTCTATGTTTCTAGGGCAATATTGGAGTCATTCATTAAGGCTGTGGTGTGAACATTGAGCGGCACAGCACAGGAACACGCCTTTTTATCCTGTGTGAGGCCAGTAATTTTCACGAGCTTCCTCAAAGACATTCTTTCCATCGGAGTTCTGTTCCCTTGCAGTTCTTCAGATAATCAGAAACAGTGATGTCTGTACTCTCTTCCCACAAGATTTGAATAACATCCACATTTAGACTGTAACATTTGTGTCACACAAATGCAAAGCAATATTGTTGCCAACAAAGAAACACTCTGGCCACCACTGTTTAACATTAGTATCTTTACTACCATCATATCTTTCTTCATCAACGTCATGGATCACAACTGACCAGGAACTCAGGCAGCTAAATACTATGTCCACAACTGCAAAACAGAGTTTGGATGAAGGTAGACAAGCGTCTCGACAAATGTCATCCATTCCGCCTCTCCAGAGATGTTGCCTGTCCCGCTGAGTTACTCCAGCATTTTGTGTCTACCTTCGATTTAAACCAGCTCTGCAGTACAGAGTTTGAACGAAAACTGGCTGCTCAAAGAATTCCAGCTACCATGTGCAAGTGGGCTTTTGGCTGAAGTGGAGAAACATAAATGACGTTTCCTTTCCTGTTTCACCTAAAAGCATTAGACTAAAGTAAAGCAAAGCGTTCCACTTTTCAATATTAGGATGATCACCCATCTGTAATCTGGTACTGGCAGTCCTATCCTATACAAGTGGGGAATAGAAGTGGTGAATGTGCTGAGTCTTTAAGTCAAAGTTGGGGAATCAAAAAACAAGAGGACATAAGTTTAAAGTGAGAAGAGAAGATTTAATACAAACCTAAGGGGCAACTTTTTTACTCAGAGGGTAATAGATATATGGAACGAGCTGAGAGAGGAGGTAGTTGAGGCAGGTCCGCTAACAGCATTTTAAAGACATTTGGGTAGGTAATGTTTAGAGGGATATGGGCCAAACTCGGGCATATGGGACAAGCTTAGATGGTGCATCTTGGTCAGCATGGATGAGTTGGGCTGAAGATAGACACAAAATGCTGGAGTAACTCAGCGGGAGAGGCAGCATCTCTGGAGAGAAGGAATGGGTGACATTTCAGGTTGAGACCCTTCTTCAGTTGGGGGCTGAAGGGCTTGTTTCCATGCTGAATAACTCTATGATTCTAAGACCAGTGCTTGAATTGGTGAAAAACCATTTGTCCTTCAGAATCCTAGAGCCCTGACAGGATCATCCTGCCAATACTTTGCCAAAGGAAGCAGCAGCGGTTGTTGTGGGATGGCAGCAGATGACTCAGATCCCAGAGCGACTAGTCCCCATGGGCCTTGTGCCATTTGGGATTAGAAAGCAAGGTGAGGCAGGGCGGGAAATCAGATTGAGACAGGGTAGAATATGAAAGCATATTGTGAGTGAGGGGAGAGAAGGATTATACTTAATGTCTAAATGAAGGGTATGGATGTCAAGGATTAGACTGATCAGAATTGAGAAAGGCACATTTTAATAAGGCACTGCATGTTAAGAAGACCTCCTCCTTAATGGCTCTCAGAGCCTTTTCAACAAGTTATGGAAAGAACGTGATTGAACTCTCAAGGTGACAAGCTTGACCTATAAAGACATAGTCCCTATCCTTCCTTAGATTACTAGGAGAGCGGGACTATAGATTCGGAGTACCTAAGCTGATGGGTGTGCTGAGAAGTAACTGGCATACTCCATCAATCATCAACACCATGTTCAGTCCCACTTGGTAATTTTAGGTTTATAGAACGGGGTTGCAACCAAAATCAGTATTTTGTGCGTTCTCAGGAATCTCATTGACAAAAGTGCTTACAACTTTCTTTTTGTTTATTTCCCCAACAACTCCTCTTTTTTTCCTATCCCATTTAATTACTTGTTTAAGGGATGGATTGTATGTTGGCTACACTGACCTAAATAAAGTTATTTCCTTTTAAACAGTTGTAATTTTCAAGAGATGAGGGAATAAAACCATAACTTTTGGTGTTCTCTTTTCAATAATATCATGCCTGCAAGGTAATGGAAATCAAACAGTTCAGAATTCCTTTGGCCATGCTATGATGCAGCCAGTTTAAGTCATAAAAAGTAGGAGATTATGACTGCACAGCACAACCTCAGGTGATTGAACCCTTATCCATTGTTCAGTAACTCAAAACTATTAACAGTTCAAGCCAAAAGAATTGTGTCGTTTTATTTTAGGTTCATGGAAAAGAAAGAATGATATAAATCACTATCCAACAGAATTTTTTAATGATGTAGCAGAATAACTTCCAGTGTTTTGAAGGATACAGTACTTCAAGAAATTGTATTAAGCAATAACCATGGGGCATCTGGTAATTGTCAATACGAATCTTGTGATGCACAATAAATCATTTATGAATTAATGACACTGATTTTTAGTTGTATCTTTGACCTTGTATTTGAAACATTGAATTGTTATGTATTGTTTTAATGGCAGCAGGTTTCAGAGCAGACATTGGTGGTGTCTCTCAAAGATGTCCTATATATTTGCATTTTTGGCAATTATCATTGCCTTTAAATTACATGCCTGGGGCAGCTCGATTTCAAACATTCTTGGACAAATGTAGACTTCATTCAGATTCTGCAATGCATACCATGACTTAAGATGTTTGGAATTCACTTTTAACTTTGTGAATGCAGATGATCGCAATAAAAAAATGTGCAGGAAAGGAAATATGAATGCCGTTAATTATTTACGTTGGTTAGAAATTCATTCACACGATTCCAAAAGAGAAGCATTGAAATTCAACTTCTGGGAATCTGTATGAAAAACTGAAAATGCTGAAAACAGTCATCAGGACAGGCAACATCTGCAGAGAGATTCAGGTCCGGTATTATCATCGTTACTGAATATAGAGAATTGATGTTGCAGCGAGGGTGGGAAAGGATGAATAGAAAACTGGAATATTTCTGGGTGACCTCTGCTGTGCAGTTGGAAATCAAACGAATCTAAGGAAATGTTGTACTCATTCGGAAATTCAGATCCCCATTTCTCAGCTCTCTTTTTGTTTCCTAGCATGAAGCACCCACAATAGTACAACAAACAAAATTCATCTGCAGTGAGATTTTCAGCCTCACTTGTCTGAAAAAAAGACACATTTTTCACCCACAGTATAACCAGTTTTCAGTAGCCTGACTCGGCCCGAAACCATGCTGTTTTAAGGGCCAACGCTCAAACTTAATTCTTTGTCCTAATTGCAGTCTTTAATCTAAAACAAATAAAGTCTGGGCTGCTCTAATGAGGGGGTGAGGGTCTTGGTCTGATTTTGCTTCAATTATACTAGCTTGAGTGCCACTTATCATGAGCTGGCTGCCCATTGCTACAGAGTGGTGAACTTCTTGAGAATAGACTTAATCTACTCTCCCTAAAGCCCACAGGAGCAGTTGAGTTGGTTCAGCCTGTGTATCATGTTTCTTTGGAGGTGCAGGTGTTCAAAGAGTGCACATGTCTGACACAGCCCTCCCTCGTGACTTGCCTAAGTGTCTCTGACTTCTGAAAGCAGTCTCTCTCACCGACTCCTCCAGCATTGTGGCATCCACTCATTCAGTGGCTGCACTCTCCTGTGACCAGAAGAATGGTGTGTTCCTTTAAGAGTTGGCTGCAATAATTGCTCCTGTTGTGTGACTTGTTGAGAACTGTGAGAATTTGCAGCTCCTCAATTTTAGCACAACAGTTCACAGGGAAACCTGACAATGTTGTTTTGTGAACCTCGCAATTAAAGTTCTCGTTCTTTCTGTGACTTTCACAAACTGCATCAGGGTGATTCACAATGTACTCTTACTGTCTAAAGAAACAAGTCAGAGCAACCTTTAGGCAATTATCTCTTTTTTAAATCCCAGGTGAGCTCGGAGGAATGAATTGTGAAACTAGTTTATAAAATTTATACTGGATCCCCAGGGCACAGAAAATCTATTGCAGTGATAAAGTGAAATGTATGTGATTTGATCGGTATGTTTCAAAAGCTGATCGGATCTGCCGGAGTAGATCTGGTGGTGGTTTCTATTGGTGGGGAGCTTAAAAAATAAGTTTAAAGCGATCTTCTGGTACAAGACTTAGAATACTCCAGACTTAAAACCAGATCCCATTTCAAGGTTAATAGCCAAGAATCAGGAGTGCTTTACTGACTAGTGTCCCAAATGGAGCAATGAAATTCTTACTTGCAACCGCACAACAGATATGTAAACATCGTACTCTGTAAATACCATAATAAACAACAATATATATTCAGTATATATTTAAAAAAATACAAGCAATTATAGTGCAATGCCAAAACCATGCCCCCCAAGTCTATGTAGTTTGGAGCTTATTTGTAAGTTGTAGTGTTTAAAAGCCTGATGATTGTTGGGAAGAAGCTACTCCTGAACCTCGATGTTTCAGGTTTCAGGCTCCTATACCTTCTTCCAGATGGCAGGAGTGAAATGAGAGTGTGGCCTTTGTGGTGTGGATCTCTGATGAAGCTGGCTGCCTGGCTGCTGGGGAAGTCAGTACTCATGATGGACTGGGCAGTGCTCACTTTTTGCAATCTTCTTTGTTCCTGGGCATTCAAGCCAGGTCATAATGCAATCACGAGCTGGTCAATTTGCTACCTACTGTACACCTACAGAAGCTCAAGAGAGTATTTCTCGAGATACCAAACCTTCCCAATCTTGTAAGGAAGTAGGGGTGTTGATGGGCCTTTTTAATGATTGCATCAATATACTGGGTCCAGGTCAGATCTTCAGAGATATCCACACCCAGGAATTTGAAGTTTTTGACTCTCCACCACTGTCCCATCGATGAAGAAAGGTTTATGGATCCTCGGCCTTCCTCTTCTAAAGTCAACAATCACTTCTTTTGATTTACTGCTACACCCTTGAAGTTGCTTTGTTGTTTTGAATATTGCCTCTCCCCCCCACATTCTAGCTTGCCACCTATTCACTTGGTGTAGATCCAAAGGGAATCCACAGGCTTTGCTGAAACAGAGTGGTGCGATCTTGCTTGGTGCTAGGTTTTATGTGGCATGATCAGATCACCTGTGTGAATCAGAACAATGGGAGGAATGGGACGAGGAGTTGAAGTGCTGAGCCACCGGGAGATGGGGTTCGGTAATGCGAACTGTGCGGAGGTGTTGAGCAAAGTGATCGCCAAGCCTGCGCTTGGTCTCACTGATGTAGAGCAGTTGACATGTAGAGCAGTGGATGCAATAGATGAGGTTGGAGAAGGTGCAGGTGAACCTCTGCCTCACCTGGAAAGACTGCTTAGGTCTTTGGATGGAGTCGAGGGGGGAGGTAAAGCGACAAGTGTAGCATTTTCTGCGGTTGCAAGGGAAAGTACCAGGGGAGGGGGTGGTTTGGGTGGGAAGGGACTAATTGACCAGGGAGTTGCGGAGTGAGCGGTCTTTTCAGAAATCCAAAAGGGGAGGAGATGGGAAGATGTGGCCAGAGGTGGGATCCCGTTGGAGGTGGCGAAAATGTCGGAGGATTATCTGTTGTATGTGATGGGTGGTTGGGTGGAAGGTGAGAACAAGGGGGACTCTGTCCTTGTTACGAGTGGGTGGATGGGGAGTGAGAGCGGACCTGCGGGATATAGAAGAGACCCAGGTGAGAGCCTCATCTATAGTCGAAGAGGGGAACCTCCATTCCCTAAAGAATGAGGACATCTCCGATGCCCAAGTTTGGAACACCTCATCCTGGGTGCAGATGCAGTGCAGACGGAGGAATTGGAAGTAGGGGATAGAGACCTTACAGGAAGTAGGGTGGGAAGAAGTGTAGTCCAGATAATCATGGGAGTCAGGGGGTTTGTAGTAGATATCGGTCAGTAGTCGGTTACCTGCGATGGAGATAGTGAGGTCAAGAAATGGTAGGTAGATATCGGAAATAGTCCAGGTGAATTTGAGTGCCGGATGGAAGCTAGTGGTGAAATGGATGAATTCAGTGAGTTCTGCATGGGTGCAGGAGGTAGCACCAATGCAGTCGTCAATGTAGTGGAGGTAGAGTTCGGGGATAGGGCCATGGTACGCCTCGAACAAGGATTGTTCGACGTACCCTACAAAGAGACAGGCATACTGGGCCCCATGCGCATGCCCATACATAGTGTCTGCATTTCAGGGCATCATAATGTTTGGTACACATGACTTCACAGGTGTTTGTAATTGCTCAGGTGTGTTTAATTGCCTCCTTAATGCAGGTATAAGAGAGCTCTCAGCACCTAATCTTTCCTCCAGTCTTTCCATCACCTTTGGAAACTTTTATTGCTGTTTATTAACATGAGGACCAAAGTTATGCCAATGAAAATAAAATAAGTTTTTAAGAAGGAACTGCAGATGCTGGAAAATCAAAGGTAGACAAAAGTGCTGGAGAATCTCAACGGGTGCAGCAGCATCTATGGAGCGAAGGAAATAGGCAACGTTTCGGGCCGAAACCCTTCTTCAGACTGAAAATAAAAGAAACCATTATGAGACTGAGAAACAAGAATAAAACTGTTAGAGACATCAGTTAAACCTTAGGCTTACCAAAATCAACTGTTTGGAACATCATTAAGAAGAAAGAGAGCACTGGTGAGCTTACTAATTGCAAAAGCACTGACAGGTGTGGATTTGTCCATGACCACTGTCCGCAGAAGATTTCATGAACAGAAATACAGAGGCTACTCAGCAAGATGCAAACCACTGATTAGCCGCAAAATGGCCAGGTTACAATACAGTACAATACAATAATACTTTATTAGCCAAGTATGTTTTGCAACATATGAGGAATTTCATTTGCCAAGTCAGTCATACAAATAAAAAGGAACAGAACACACAAAATACATTTTAACATAAACATCCACCACAGTGATTCCTCCACATTCCTCACTGTGATGGAAGGCAGAAAAAAAAAGTTCAATCACGTCCATTCTTTGTCCTCCAAAGGGGAGGAGATGGGAAGATGTGGCCAGTGGTGGGATCCCGTTGGAGGTGGCGAAAATGTCGGAGGATTATCTGTTGTATGTGGCGGCTGGTAGGGTGGAAGGTGAGAACAAGGGGGACTCTGTCCTTGTTATAAGTGGGTGGATGGGGAGTGAGAGCGGATCTGCGGGATATAGAAGAGAATCAGGTGAGAGCCTCATCTATAGTCGAAGAGGGGAACCCCCGTTCCCTAAAGAATGAGGACATCTCCGATGTCCTGGTTTGGAACACCTCATCCTGGGTGCAGATGCAGCACAGACGGAGGAATTGGAAGTAGGGGATAGAGTCCTTACAGGAAGCAGGGTGGGAAGAAGTGTAGTCCAGATAGTCATGGGAGTCAGGGGGTTTGTAGTAGATATCGGTCAGTAGTCGGTTACCTGCGATGGAGATAGTGAGGTCAAGAAACGGTAGGGAGATATCGGAAATAGTCCAGGTGAATTTGAGTGCCGGATGGAAGTTAGTGGTGAAATGGATGAAGTCAGTGAGTTCTGCATGGGTGCAGGAGGTAGCACCAATGCAGTCGTCAATGTAGCGGAGGTAAAGTTCGGGGATAGGGCCACGGTACACCTCGAACAAGGATTGTTCGACCTACCCTACAAAGAGGCAGGCATACTGGGGCCCATGCGCATGCCCATAGTTACGCCTTGGATTTGGAGTAAATGGGAGGATTCAAAGGAAAAGTGGTTGAGGGTATGAAACAGCTCCGCTAAGCGGAGGAGAGTATCAGTAGACGGTGATTGGTTGGTTCTGCGGTCGAGGAAGATACGGAGGGCTTCAAGACCCTCCTGGTGGGGGATGGAGGTGTAGAGTGACTGGACATCCATGGTGAAGATGAGGGAATTGGGGCTTGGAAAATGGAAGCCATGGAGGAGAATAGGTAGGGAGGGATTTGACCAGGGGGGATAGGATGGAGTCGAGGTATGTGGAAATAAGTTTGGTGGGACAAGAACAGGCAGAAACAATGGGTCTGCCAGGGCAGTCAGATTTGTGGATTTTGGGGAGAAGGTAAAATCGGGCTGTGCGGGGCTGGGGAACGATGAGGTTGGAGGCTTGGGAGGGCAGGGAGCCGGAAGTGATGAAGCCAGTGATAGTGTTAGAGATAGTGGCCTGGTGCTCGTGGCATCGCAAATGGTATACTCAGTCTACAGGAGAATAACAAGGCACATGCACCAATCATTATGAATCTTATAATTATTTGATTTTTGCATAATGAAGTACACAATATTAATTTGCACCAGTTTTGTATCCAATAAATACAGTCCTCATTTCTAAACTATGCAATATGGGCTATTTTGCTTTTTGATTTTAATAATTATATACCTGACAATATGGTTGATTGATATGAGGCAATGCACATAAAACTCTGTGCAATTAGTGCTTCAATAACCTCAACCTTTCTAGGAAATACTTTAAAGTAATCATAGTAACAAATGGAATCTCAATATCATTATAATTACATCTTTACATACCACTCAGTTTTGTCAAGGTATCCTGCAGAATGTAGAAATGACGAGTAGCCTCAATACATTGATTTGATAAATTATCCCAGTAATCTTGAATGTATTTAAACTATGAGCTTGTCACTAACAAAACAAATAATTAAGCCCTTAGCGAAGGCCCAGGGAGACAGGTCAAGAGTGGTGCTTGAACTAACAAATTGAAAGTCACCTGCTTGGAAAGGTAGAAATCTAAAATGCCGTTGCTATGACAGCTAACTATTCATTTCGAAAGGAGCCAGATTCGCATTGACAGATTAGATATTTAATGTGGTTATTTGGTGTTCAGGATTTGAAAATCAAAAATTCTTGCACAACTCTGATATTGAGGGACTTAGTGATTTGCATAATTTTAGCAGCAAAATGTTTTGAAAAGAACTCCGCATCCCCATTGTCATGTTCTTCCAAAATCATGAGTATTCCCAAATCCTAGAAGTCACTATTTTCTTTTAAGGCTATTCTTGGACCAGAATGACCATTTGGGAAATCGGGGCAATTCCCTTGCCATCTCGAACAGGATGAGTAGCGCTGAGTTAATCAGTAGCTCCTTTCTTTGTGACTTTCCCGAGGAGGCTCGCATCCTTTACGAGGAACTAGTTCACTTTAACAACCCACCCAGTCAGAGGCAACTCCACTGTTGAGTTCCTAATTTTTGTTACTCTTGAAAAGGTCCTTAATTCAAATTCTGAACCTGTCAAAAAAAATAGATGCATGGCTGCTATAAGCACTTAAATGTTGTTTCCACTTAACAGGCAGAAACTTGAGCTGAAGACGGTGTAATTTTTCTCATTATCTTGAAGCATTATGCTGGGTTGTCATCTTCCCTGCTTGCTGCAGCATTCTGAATCTAAACACAACCAGAAGTTTCCCCCCATGAAATTGTGCTGCAACAGACATTCCTCTAATTAAGGAATACAATGTATGTCAGGTCTGCTTTTGAAGAAAATTATAAAAGGAACATGCCTGTGAGTGCATAGTGTTAGCTATACCCTAACATATACTAAACTAAATTCCTGGTTCCAATTGACATTGTCTGTGGATGCAGTATTTCAGAGATGTATTATAACTATGCCATTATTATTTGTATCATGAAATTACAGCTAGGTGCATGCCAGTACATTCTACGCCTGCATAATTTTGTAGCAATACCATAACTCTGTAATTCCTATAAGAAATTAATAATTAAAAAAAGACCTCTGATGTATTTTGTGGGGGAAAGTAGATCCTAAGTTTGGGACTGAGGAGGAAAAGCAAATGTGTCTCAGATTTATAAAAGCAATAGATTTCAAGGTCTTCTGTCAACTCACACCTATTAATCCAGTTACAGTGCCCTCCATAATGTTTGGGACAAAGACCCATCACTTATTTATTTGCCTCTGTACTACACAATTTGAGATTTGTAATGGAAAAAAATCACATGTGGTTAAAGTGCACATTGTCAGGTTTTATTAAAGGCCATTTTTACACATTTGGTGACACCATGTAGAAATTACAGCTGTGTTTATACATAGTGTCTGCATTTCAGGGCATCATAATGTTTGGGACACATGGCTTCACAGGTGTTTAATTGCCTCCTTAATGCAGGTATAAGAGAGCTCTCAGCACCTAATCTTTCCTCCAGTCTTTCCATCACCTTTGGAAACTTTTATTGATGTTTATCAACATGAGGACCAAAGTTGTGCCAATGAAAATAAAATACGTTTTTAAGAAGGAACTGCAGATGCTGGAAAATCAAAGGTAGACAAAAGTTCTGGAGAAACTCAGCGGGTGCAGCAGCATCAATGGAGCGAAGGAAATAGGCATCGTTTCGGGCCGAAACCCTTCTTCAGACTGGAAATAAAAGAAGCCATTATGAGACTGAGAAACAAGAATAAAACTGTTAGAGACATCAGCCAAACCTTAGGCTTCCCAAAATCAACTGTTTGGAACATCATTAAGAAGAAAGAGAACACTGGTGAGCTTACTAATCGCAAAAGTACTGACAGGTGTGGATTTGTCCATGACCACTGTCCGCAGAAGATTTAATGAACAGAAATACAGAGGCTACGCAGCAAGATGCAAACCACTGATTAGACGCAAAATGGCCAGGTTACAATACAGTACAATACAATAATACTTTATTAGCCAAGTATGTTTTGCAACATACGAGGAATTTCATTTGCCAAGTCAGTCATACAAATAAAAAGGAACGGAACACACAAAATACATTTTAACATAAACATCCACCACAGTGATTCCTCCACATTCTTCACTGTGATAGAAGGCAGAAAAGAAAAGTTCAATCACGTCCATTCTTTGTCCTCCAGTGGTCGGGGGTCTCGAGACTCCCATTGACGGGACTATCTTACTCCCATAGCCGGCGGCGGGCCTCCTCGTCGTGGCGATCAGTTCCTGAATGGGGGGGGGAATATCAGCTCCCCCGCGCCCGGCGATCTGACCCCGGGTCGGGGCTGCTCGAACGTAGTGCGGCTTCCGTAGCTTCCCGACTCGGTCTCTCACGAGACTGCGAGCCCTTGATGGTAAAGTCCGCAGGCCGTGGTTGGAGTGTCGATCCCAGGTAAAGAATTGGCCCCGATGGCAAGTCTATGTCCCGCGGTGGGGCTCAAAGTCAGTCCCATTAGGCCACAGAGCGACCGGAGATATGACCTGAAAAACAATCGTATCTCCTGCAAGGTAAGAGACTGAAAAAAATGTTTCCCCTGACCCCCTCCCCCACCACACAGATAAAACAAACCAGAGAACATTTACAAAAACTTTTTAAACACACTAAAAATAACAAAAAAAGACGGAAAAAAACAGATGTCGGAGAGGCTGCCAATCGTACGGCATCCATGGTGGAGTTACAGTTTGCCAAGAAGTACTTAAAAGACCTACCACAGATCTTGTGAACAGATGAGACGAAGATTAACTTATATCAGAGTGATGGCAAGAGCAAAGTATGGAGGAGAGAAGGAACGGGAGATAGACCACCAGGGGCACGGGGAGATGGCCAGCCCTGCCAGCAGTCTGTTCGTTTTTTCACCTTTTTGTTATTTTCAGCGTCCGTTTAAAGTTTGTTTTTATGTTCTTCGGTTTGTTTTATGTGGGGGGAAGGGGGGTGGGATCGGGGGAAACTTTCTTTCAAGTTCTTACCTTCCCGAAGATGTGATAATTTTTCAGATTACATTCAACGGCTCTGCGGCCTACCATCGCTGGAGCTGGGAGCCGCCTCGGACTGTCGTGAGCCCCACCGCGGGGCGCGGACTTACCATCGGAGCAGATCCCTTGCCTGGGATCACTCCCACCACGACCTGCGGACTTACCATCAAGGGCTCGCAGTCTCTGGTGAGGCTAGTCGGGAGCTCCAAACCCGCAGAAGGTTCGTCCAGCCCCGACTCGAGGTTCGATCGCCCAGCGCGGGGGAGCTGACAACCCCTCGAGGCAGGAGCTGAACGCCTCAACGCGGAGAGCCCGAACGTCGCCGGCTACCGGAGTCAAGATCGTCCCGTCAACGGAGGGCTCGAGGCCCCCGACCGATGAAGAACAAAAGGAAGGACTTGAACGTTATTTCGCCTTCCATCATAGTGAGGAATGTGTAGGAGTCACTGTGGTGGATGTTCATGTTAAAATATGTTTTTGAGTCTGTTGCTTTTAATTGTATGACTGACATGGCCAGTCAAATTCCTCGTATGTTGCAAAACATACGGCAAAACAGCAATAAAATCTGATTCTGATTCTGATTCTGATTCTGAACTGCCCAAGATCCAAAGCATACCACCTCATCTGTGAAACATGGTGGTGAGGGGTGTTATGGCCTGGGCATGTTGGCTGCTGAAGGTACTGGCTCACTTATCTTCATTGATGATACAACTGCTGAAGTGCATAGACACATTCAGATTCAGATTCAGATTCAATCTTTAATTGTCATTGTGCAGTGTACAGTACAGAGACAATGAAATGCAGTTAGCATCTCACCCAGAAGAGCGAACATAGAATAATGAACAGTAAAATATATATATGTACAAACAGTAGCAGTAGTGCAATTTTACTGGGGGAAGGAGTGTCCGGGGGGGGGGGTGACTGGCAGTAACCAAGGTGCAGGAAGTAGCTGTTCCTGAACCTGCTGGTCCGGCAAAGGAGAGACCTGTAGCGCCTCCCGGATGGGAGGAGGGTAAACAGTCTGTGGCTGGGGTGAGAGCAGTCCTTGACGATGCTGCGTGCCCTTCACAGACATCGCTTGCTTTGGACAGACTCAATGGAGCGGAGTGAGGAACCGATGATGCGTTGGGGCAGTTTTCACCACCCTCTGCAGTGCTTTCCGGTCGGAGACAGAGCAGTTGCCATACCATACTGTGATACAGTTCGTAAGGATGCTCTCGATGGTGCAACGGTAGAAGTTCACCAGAATCTGAGGAGACAGATGGACCTTCTTTAGTCTCCTCAGGAAGAAGAGACGCTGGTGAGCCTTCTTGACCAGTGTTGAGGTATTGTGGGTCCAAGAGAGGTCATCAGAGATGTTGACCCCCAGAAACCTGAAGCTGGAAACACGTTCCACCTCCGTCCCGTTAATATTGATGGGGGTGTGCGTGCCGCCCCTAGACCTTCTGTAGTCCACAATGAGCTCCTTGGTCTTCTTGGAGTTAAGGGCCAGGTTGTTGTCAGCGCACCATGCTGCTAGGAGCTGAACCTCCTCCCTATAGGCCGACTCATCGTTGTCGCTGATGAGGCCAATCACCGTTGTATCATCTGCATACTTGATGATGGTGTTAGTAGCATGTACAGGTGTGCAGTCATAGGTGAAGAGGGAGTAGAGGAGGGGGCTCAGTACACAGCCCTGTGGCACGCCGGTGTTCAGGGTGAGGGTTGAAGAGGTGTGGTTGTCCAACCTAACAGACTGGGGTCTGTTAGTTAGGAAGTCCAGTATCCAGTTGCAGAGGGAGGGGTCGATGCCCAGGTCGCTGAGTTTGGTGATCAGTTTTGAGGGGGTAATGGTGTTAAATGCTGAGTTATAGTCGATGAACAGCATTCTCACGTAGGTCTCTGTTGTCGAGGTGGGAGAGAGCGGAGTGAAGTGCCGTTGAGATGGCATCCTCCGTACTCCTGTTCTTGGGGTAGGCGAACTGATAGGGGTCCAGTGTGGGGGATAGGCAGCCTTTGAGGTGTGCCAGGACCAGCCTCTCGAAGCACTTGGTGATGATGGGAGTAAGTGCAACTGGGCGGAAGTTGTTCAGGCTCGCCGCAGTGGAGTGTTTTGGCACCGGCACGATGGAGGTGGTTTTAAGGCACGTGGGGACAACTGCTTGGGCAAGTGACAGGTTGAAGATGTCAGTCCAGACGTCTGTCAGTTGCGCAGCACAGGCCCTGAGGACGCGCCTGGGGATGCCGTCAGGGCCAGCAGCCTTATGTGCATTAATCCTACTCAGTGCTACATACACGTCGTAGGGGGTGAGTGTGGGGCTGGTGATCAGCAGGGAGCACAGCCTTGCTGGCCATCTCTTGATTGTCCCAGTCAAAGCGGCCATAAAAGTGGTTAAGCTCCTCAAGGAAGGAGGCATCGCTGGGTGTGGGGGTGGTGTTGGTGGATCTATAGTCCGTGATGGCCTGGATGCCTTGCCACATGCGTCGGGGGTCGGAGTTGTTATTGAAGTGCTCCTCAATCCTAAGCTTGTAGCTATGCTTGGCCTTCTTGATGCCCCTCTTCAGGTTAGCCCTGGATGAACTGTAGGCTCGAGCATCGCCTGACCTGAAAGCGGTGTCCCGTGCTTTCAGCAGTAGCCTGACCTCGCTGTTCATCCATGGCTTCTGATTCGGGAATGTGGTAATCCGTTTGAGGGAGGTGACATTGTTGATGGTGGAGTTGATAAAGTCCAAAACAGAGGATGTATAAGAGTCAATGTCCATGTGGGAGTCAAGGGTGGCCTGAGCTGCAAACGCCTTCCAGTCAGTGTTTCCTGGCTCCTGGCTCAACCTGGCTCAACACCGACGTTCCTGACAGCGCCATTGAGCTAACGGGGCGTCATATACTCCACGCAGACAGAACAACAGACTCCGGTAAGACCAGAGGTGGAGGTCTGTGCATTTATGTAAATAAAGCATGGTGCACGGACACCACCATCATCGAGAGTCACTGCTCAGCTAACCTAGAGTTCCTCATGGTTAAATGCAGACCGTTCTATCTGCCCAGAGAGTTTACCTCCACAGTTGTGACTGCAGCCTATATTCCACCTGATGCTAATGCTAAGCTTGCAATGAAAGATCTGCATACTGCCATTAGCAAACAACAGACTCACAACCCCGAGGCAGCCTTCATTGTTGCGGGTGACTTCAATCACTCCAACTTGAAGACTGTACTCCCCAGATTCCACCAACATGTCTCCTTCACTACTAGAGAAGACAAGATACTGGACAAAGTTTAAACAAATATGGCTGAAGCTTACAAAGCCGTCCCCCTCCCCCACCTTGGACAGTCTGATCACCTCTCATTGTTCCTGCTCCCAAAGTACTCCCCACTCATCAGACGTGTTAAACCCACAGTGAGGACAGTTAAAGTTTGGTCAGAGGAGGCGGACTCCACACTTCAGCAGCGTTTTGGAAACACTGACACATCCTATCTGCTCAAGTTCAAACAAATGCCTCAAAACTCATTGGGCAGCGGTTCATTCTACAGCAAGACAATGATCCCAAACATACTGCTAAAGCAACAAAGGAGTTTTTCAAAGCTAGAAAATGATCAATTCTTGAGTGGCCAAGTCAATCACCCGATCTGAACCCAACTCAACAAGCCTTTCATATTCTGATGAGAAAACTGAAGGGGACTAGCACCCAAAACAAGCATAAGTGAAAGATGGCTGTAATACAGGCCTGGCATAGCATCACCGGAGAAGACACCCAGCAACTGGTGATGTCCATGAATCGTAGACTTCAAGCAGTCATTGCATGCAAAAGATATGCAACAAAATACGAAACATGACTACTTTCATTTACATGATATTGCTGTGTCCCGAATATTATGGTGCCCTGAAATGGGGGGGACTATGTATAATTTCTACATAGTGAAACCAAAATGTATAAAAATGGCCTTTATTAAAATCTGACAATGTGCACTTTAACCACATGTGATTTTTTTTCTATTACAAATCTCAAATTATGGAGTACAGAGGCAAATAAATAATTGGTGGGTCTTTGTCCCAAACATTATGGAGGGCTCGGTAGGTGACAAATGTTATACTGTTTTATATCTCAGTTTTTTTTTATTACTTTTGAGATGGTTATTTATCTCTTGAGAACTCAAAACATGAACTTCAAATCTGTTCTAGCTTTGAACTCACGAAGTAGTGAATGATAAAATACTGGAGTCAAGCCGTTAGATGCTTATTAGCCTTTATTCACAGAGCTGTGTATTTCATTCGCTCCATTCCGTAGATAAATTCATACTCCTCTTCCTAAACTAGCTCATGTTTAAATATAGGCATCCCCTGGTTACAAACTCCCTACTAATGGCCATCGCTACCTATGAATGAGTTTCCATTATACTATTAAATTGAGGTCCAATAGAGGTACAAAAATATTTATTCCTATGCACGGCAACATTAGCTTCCTCCCTCTCTCTGCTTTTAGTAATTATCAGTCTGATGTGCTTTTAATGCCATTCCTTGCAATTCTGTAGAGATATGGATCCCATGTTGAGAGATTTTTGTGCATTTTCCAACAAACAGGCCCTTCAGCCCAATTTATCCATACCGGCCAACATGTCCAAGCTACACTAGTCCCACCTGCCTGCGCTTGGTCCATATCCCACTAAACCTGTCCTATCCATGTACCTGTCTAACTGTTTCTTAAATGTTTGGATAGTCCCAGCCTCAACTACCTCATCTGGCAGCTTGTTTCTTACACCCACCACCCTTTGTGTCAAAACGTTTTAAAGTTACCCCTCCGATTTGTATTAAATCTTTTCCCCTTCACCTTAAACCTATGTCCTCTGGTCCTCGATTCACCTACTCTGAGCAAGAGACTCTGTGCATCAGATTTCAGGATTCTTTGTCATCTTTGACTACTATTCAATCTACAATAATCTCAGGGAGTCCATAACGAGTGATTTTTTAATCATGCTCTCATAAGCGATTAGTTGTGTGACAGCACCCTTTATGTGGAAAAAGTTACCCCTCAGATTCCTATTAAAACGTTTCCCCTTCATCTTGAACGTATGTCCTCTGGTCCTCGATTCCCCTACTCTGGGCAAGAGACCCGATCTATTCCTCTCATGATTTTATACACAGCTATAAGATCACCCCTCATCCTCCTGCGCTCCATGGAATAGAGACCCAGCCTACTCAACCTCTCCCTATAGCTCACACCCTCTAGTCCTGGTAACATCCGCCTAAATCTTTTCTGAACCCTTCCAAGCTGGACAATATCTTTCCGGTAACAAAGTGTTCAGAACTGAACACAATATTCTAAATGCGGAGTCACCAATGTCTTATACAACGACAACATGACCTCCCAACCATGGTATCCATGGTCGTTAGGCTGTTTACCAGAGCAGCCTAAGTAACTGTGGTGAATTTTACAGGATAAATACAACAGTCACAGTAATTCGCAGATGAGGAGTCAATGTTTAGAATAGGCTGGTTTTGACCTACATAGTGCTGAGTTGCCTAATTGTTCCAGGAGCTACACTCATCAGGCAAGTGTGTGTGGCATATGCCTTCATGCACTTGACTAGTTGTTCTGGATGGGTAGAAATGCATTTTGGACTTTTGTGGTGAGGCACTGAATCCAGCATTTCTAGCTCCCAGGAACCATAGTGTTAATATTGCTGGTCCAGTTGGTGTTTGGTCAACAGAAACTCTACGAGACAGATTGTCAGGAAATCACAGTGGTAACAGTTGAATATCAGGAACAAGTGATTGGACTTTGATGGAGATGGCGTATTCTTGGCACTTGTATGGTTTGATTATTGCGCGCCTCTTATCTGCCTCTGCCATGACCTTACCTAGGTATTTGTAGGGTGCAATTTGCGGGCGTATTTCCCGGTGACGAAGACGCACCCCTATTTTGAGTTGCTAAATTATGAAAAAAAAACACATTTGTCGTGGTGGCGGCCATTTGCATTGCGTATTGTTTTGCATTGCGTATTGTTTAAATATAAAACAAAGATAATGTATATACAGGTAATAAAAAAAATGTTCAGTGTTCGGAATAAAATAACTTTTTATTGAGCACGAAACAAAGATTACAAAAACGAAAAACATTCTAATCTTCAAATCCGAAAAATTCACTACTAATATCCGAATCTTCAAAGCATGATAATGCATCAAGGTCATCACTGCTGTTCGAAATATCACTATCATCAAATAGAATGTCGTCTTCTGAGCCATCTAACGCGTTACTGATGCCACTTTTTTAAAAGCTTTCACAACAATTTAAAGGGTTTGTTGATGGATTTGTCCAAAGGCTGAAGTTAGCAAGTTAATCCACCAGGGATCACTGCAATTTTCAACTTCACTCTCTTTACCCTTTCTTTAGTGGGTCGGGTACTTTTCGGCGCTGCCGTTTCGGCGCCTCCGTTTATAATATCTGTACTCATCAGAACCCTAACCCTAACCCTAACCCTAACCCTAACCGATGCCGTGTCCAGACTTGCTTCCTCCAATAACAAATCATTTACAGTGTTAAACAATTTAAACAGAATTTACAGAGCTCCCACTTAGTGTTTGAAATGGCGAAAATCAACCACGCGTGACCGCATGTTGTCTCTTTGTATCAAAACAAATGATTGGATTGCCGTATAGTATCGAAATGCTTCCTATAGGCCGATGAACAACCTAACCTTCAGCCTCCAAGAAGCAGGTAATTTTTCGGGCCGTATTTTAGGGTAAAAAATGGCGTCTTCGGCGCCGGGAAATACGATATTTCAAATGCTGAGGAGTTGTGAATGGAATTGAACTTAAGCAGTCATCAGTAAACACATCCATATCTGAGATGGGAGATAAAGTTATTGAAAATGGTTGAAGCAAGGACTTTGGCCTCACGAATTACCGCACCAATATCTTTACAGATACAGCATGGAAACAGAGAGGTACAGCATGGAAACAGGCCCTTCGGCTCACTGAGACCACACCAACCATCAATCACCCATTCACACAAGTTCTATGTTAACCCACTTATCCACTCCCTACACAATGGGGGCAATTTTGAGAGGCCAGTTAACCCACAAAACCACATGTCTTTCAGATGTGGGAGGATACCATAGCACCCAGAGAAACCCAGATGGTCACAGGGAGAAGGTGTAAACTCCACATAAACAGCACCCGTGGTCAGGATCGAACCTGGGACCCTGGTGCTCTTTGGCAGCAGCTCTACCAGCTGCACCACTGTGCCGCTCTTATTCTGAGACAGTGAGATGATTTTCATATGATATTGGGGGGATTTTCAGGATTGGCTGGGCTGGGTGAAACTTTGCTGTGTCCAATATCACGGCAGATATCAGGTGGTTAGCATTTTATTTTTGTGTGACTGTGTCATGGCAATTTGATGCAACTAGATGCAACTATAGCATAAATCTAAAGTTGCATCTAGGTCAGATTCGGCAAATTTCTAAAATCAAATCAAACAGTAGTGAAAATATAAGGCAGACACAACTATCTTGGATATTAAAGAAACTGTATTCCATTTGTTATTCTTATTAATTGAAATTCTAAATAATAAACAGCTGAGACAGAGGTGCAATAGAGTAAATCATAAATCAAAATAATTGAATGTCATCATTGTAATGAATTATATTTGTTTGTCATTTTGTATTAGTTTTCCTTCCAGTTCATTTTGGGAGAGACTATCTTCTTTGGTAGGAATGGATGAATGTGGCACTTTCTCTAAATGTGAAAAGTCATTTGACTGATGATTATCACTGCCTTGTTTATCTGTTTTACTGCACATCTGAGCATGTCTAAAATACGTCTCATCAGTTAAAACTCATGACAAATCTGTCATATCTAAATACAAACTTTTAAACTGTGCATTAATGTTTTCTTCGTTAGTTTATTATTAAGTTTATTCTAAGTAGTTTTCAGATGTTTACAGTGTTCACAACTTCCCATGATATGTGTGAAGTCTTGAGCTGCATTGAAGTGTTATTTGTTTCTGCAAAGCCGTAAAACTGTAATTAAATAAAGTTTGGCTCTGCTCTAATTCTTCTGCAGTTCTCCTTATGCTGGGGGCCTGATTAATATTGTGGCCGGTGTTGTAGAATTTAATGCAATGATAATGAGAAAGATGGAATATACTGTATGACAGGCAACCTTCATTTAATGCTATTGGCTTTAAATGCAGTACTTTTTTCATGTTTTGCAGGGAGCTCCCAAACCAATTGCGGTGGAGCCTTGCTCAGGAAATAAAGCAGCTGTTCTGACTGTTTTTATATGTCTACCACGAGGTCCAACTGGCACCCCGCCCCCTGGCCAAACAGGTAAGGTAGCTCTTGCTTTGGTGTTGAAAGTCAATTGAAAGATTGGGGAGTGCTTTCTCTTGCCCATGTAGGCCTTGTGCATTGCTAGGCTGACGTGACTGAATGGTTTAATGGTGCTTTTATTGTCAAATGTGCAAAGTGCTAACACAGTGAAATTCTTATTCATACAAACAGTCCAATGGAATATTGCCATACCATCGATCCTTGATTAGCAAGTGTACAGAAAGAATCTATTGAGCCCGCATGCAAGAGGCGCCATAGGCTTGACTCAGGGACAAAGCAGCAGTTTTTATAATTTTTATGTGCCTCAGAAGTTCAACTATTACATAGTTTGATATTGGGAGTTAATTGAAAGGTTGTTAAGTGCTTTCTTAAGCTAAATCTACTGAAGGAAATTTGACAGAATATATCTAAATTTAAGGCCTGGAAATTGTTGATAATCCATGTAGTGAGAAGTTACACGCAGACAGCAAAGGTACAAGTATACACATACTTCAGAGCAGTCTCAAAGACCTGCTAAGTTTCCAAATTCCACAGCATGAGATGATGAAAGTGTTTCTCGCAGCTCCTCCACTAACATCTTTACTGTGCCTGGAAATAAAGATGATGACTGTTAGAAGTTGTCACATTGTGCTCTTCTGGTGACTATCCTGATATCAAGTCAAATGTAACATGAGCGTTTTGACAATTAAATTAATGTTAATCTGAGGAAAATGCTGGTTTCAAGTGCAAATAAACTTATTTTTCTGCTCTTTGTTCCTTTTTTTAGGGAAGATTAATTGCAAAACAATATATTACTTTGCACTTTTTAACTCTCTAGGTATGATTTCATACAAGATGTTTAAACATAAAACTTTGATAAAGAAGTATACATGTTTGTCCATGCTTGGCAGCATGCCAGTAACAGCAGATAGATAGTAATATTTATCTGAATTGTTCAACTCTACACAGGTGGCTTAGAAAAAACAGGTTGAAGCGAATGATCTTAAAGCAGAGTTTTATTTATCACTGTATTGATATTGGATTATAATATGAGCAGCTGCATTGATTTTCACAACAGATATTGGCCTTGTGCTGGAAGTTTAATCACAAGTCCCTCGTTTGTGCTGATGTTTACCTCATACATTCCGAAATTACAAGGACTAGAAAGCAAAGCAGCAGTGTTGGTCATTTTTAATTTTTAATTTCAATACTCGCAATAGCATCTGAAGAACTTAAATTCAACTAATTAAATTAATGCAAGATTTAAAAAAGACCTGAGGTAGACAAAAGTGCTGGAGAAACTCAGTGGGTGAGGCAGCATCTATGGAGCGAAGGAAATAGGCAACGTTTCGGGCCGAAAAAAGACCTGGTGCCTAATAAAATATTCTCAAAATTACAACTTTGCAATTTGGTAAAGATTTATTTGGTGCACCAATATCATTTGGAAAAGGTTGTCTATCTCCCTCCTCCACCCACACCCAACCCCACATAGGGTCTGGTGCATATATGACTCCCGATCCGTCAATGGCCCACTCGTAACTAACTCCTTATACATGGGCAATAAATGCTGGCATAAATAAAACAAACGACTGTCTTTTGCCATTTCTGTATCCAGATAGAGGACTAAGATGGTGACTTCCTCTTGTGTAGATATACAGGATAATCCTTCATCACTGTTTCTCACTGCCATATTGATTGAATTCAAAGAGCCCTTTTACTGCCATGGTAAAGTAAAAGTGGTCCTCCCTGGTTGCTGGATCTGTGGTGAATTTCATAACGCAACATGCTCATTGCTTCCATGACCCATTTATATTATTTTGATAAGATAAACTTGCAAGTATAAATAGACAATAGGTACAGGAGTAGGCCATTCGGCCCTTCGAGCCAGCATCGCCATTCAATATGATCATGGCTGATCATCCACAATCAGTACCCCATTCCTGCCTTCTCCCCATATCCCCTGACTCCACATTCCGATATCCTTTTATTGATATATAATTACTATCTTCTCATGAATGCAATGGAAGATGCGGGCAGGTATCACTCAGATGCAACATATTTCCTTATAATTATTTATCTCTGTGTATCAGAGGTAAGATAGAAATGCTCAATTTAAGCAAACAATTCGTTGGTGGGGTGTATTGGTGAAACTAAAAGTGTTGTAATGGTCAGCACAGTAGTTTCTGATGTTAAGGCCAGTGATTAAACAATTTCACTTGTTGATAATTTTGAAGAAAGGCACCAGAAAGATCTGGTGCCTTTCTTCAATTGAGTCTGAAAAAGAGTCTCGACCCGAAACATCACCTATTTCCTTCGCTCCATAGATGCTGCCACACCCACTGAGTTTCTCCAGCAATTTTGTCTTCCTTCGATTTTCCAGCATCTACAGTTCTTTCTTAAACAGAAAGATCTGGAAATCTCTGTAATAGTTGAAAACCAACTGGTTTGCTGAGAGGGCATTTAAGAGAATCAGGAATCAGTCCTTATGGTTTATTGCCTGATGGCAGACATTTGTCTTGATGGGAATAAGTGATCCAGCTGTTTTTTGGGGACAATCCTGTACTTTTGCAGTCATCATTGCAAACAATGGGTAATTTTTAATACACCAGATTATTTAATTTGACAGCTGTAATGGGGGTTTTCACTCACATCCCTGGATTATTAATCCACGCCCCTGGGTTACTAATCCAGTAATGTAATCACTGTACAACCACCGTACACATTAACAGCATTATACAAAATGTTGGAGTAACTCAGCGGGTCAGGCAGCATTTCTGGAGAAAATGGATAAGTGATGTTTCAGGTCTGAACCTTTCTTCAGATCATTGCCGGCTCTGGTTTGAACAACAGAATATTAGTGGTTCCGCCCTGCCTACAGCCCCTCTGTTTAGGTGCCTGGTTCCTGGCAGTAGAATTAAGAAGAGAGGAGACACCTTGCACAGATGAAATCTCACATATTTTGAATATCATGTTTTATTATTTAGAAACCTTGGATGCATTTATAACTTGACATTTCACGAAATTTATTACTACTTCAAAAGAAGAAAACCCCAGGGTAAGGTTTTAAACCTGTCAGCATGACAGACCTAAAATAGACTATATTCCTGTTTCCTTACAATGACATTGTACAATGTAGCACTGCAGAGTTACAGTTTGTATGGGAAAACATTGCTTAATCTTGGTTTGCTAGCTCTGCATTCAGGGGTATTCAATTACCGACACTGTGAAAAGATACATGCCAGAGAATTAATAATGCATTAACAAAAAGATGAATTAATTTGAGTCTTAATGCAGTTTTGCTTTCCAAGAAGAAATCTATGCAATGTATAGATTTATTTTCAAGTTATACAATGATAGTCACCCAATGTATATTTTAAAGTAGGTTGGCTATGTAACGATGATGCTAGAATATGACAGAGCTACAGTTGCTCTGCAACATTTAAAAATCCTTACAAAAAGCTATTTTATTTAATGGTGTGCCTTATATGAAGTTATTTTAGCCACGACGAATTTGATATTCTGGCATCCTAACATAAATCATACATGTTGATGAAACAGCCCTGAGTATGCACTATATATAAGGATCAATACAAGGCAAAGGATTATTCATCTGCATGTAATTTACTGGATTTCACACAGCATTTAATAAAACAGTTCAATCAGATTAACTGCCTTTATAGGACATCTACGATGAGTGAAATAACATTACATTTCGGGTCAGTGTTTTTCACCAGGACTAGAAAAGAGTTAATGAAGTAACAGATTTAAAACATGTGGGATTGGGGGAGAGAACAAAAGAAAATGTTGACCAAAGAAAATAGGGATGAAGGCAAAAGAGAGTAAAAAGCCTACTAGCACCTACCATTACTCTGAACTTTAATTATTTTTGTCTTGTAATTATTCTTGCCTTCAACCTGTCAAAGATGTGAACATTTGCACTTCATGGTCCTCCACCCTTTCTCTGCCTGTCTGCACTTTTATAAACAGTTACCCATACATTTGTTTTTCCATTTTTGATGAAAGATAATTAAACTGAAAATATAATGTTGACTCTCCTTTCCACCCACCTGACCAGCTGAGCATTTCCAGCTTTTTGTTTTCATTCTGTTTGTGGTATCTATAGAACAGTACAGCACAGCAAACAGGCCCTTTGGTCCACAATGTCTATGACGAACATGATGCCAAGTTAAAATAATCTCCTCTGCTTTCATTCCCTGCATATCCACATGCCTATCTAAAAGCGTCTTAAATGCCACTACATCACCTCCCATGGCAATGCATTCCAGGCACCCACCAGTGTAAGAACACTTGCCTCGCACATCTCCTTTAACCTTTGCTCCTTTCACCTTAAAACTATGGCCTCTAGTTTTTCCCATTTCCACTGCCGGAAAAAAAGTTCTGATTGTTTACCCTATCTGTGCCTCTCATAATGTTATATATTTTTAACAGGCCTTCTCTCAGACTCCGGCACTATAGAGAAAACAATCCAATTTGTATAACCTTTCCTTACGTTAATTCCCTCTAATCCAGGCAGCATTCTGGTAAACCTCTACTGCACTCTCCACATCCTTCTTGTAATGGGGCGACCAATACAGCACATAATAGTCCAAATGCAGCCCAACCAAATTTATAACGCTCAACATGACTTCGGGACCCTTATCCACAATTGCCTGAAGGCAAACATCTTCTTTACCATTCTATCTTCTTGTGATGCCACTTTCAGGGAGCTATGGACTTGGACCCCCAAATATCTGTACTACAATGCTGTTAAAGGTTTGCCATTAACTGCTTACTTTTCCTTTACATTCAACTTCAGAAAGTCGAATGAAACACCTCACACATGCTTAGATTCCCACTCCATCTGCCATTTCTCTGCCCATATCTGTAACTGATCCATATCCTCCTGTCGAAGGACCCTTTGACAGCCTTTCTCGCTGTCCATAACTCCACAAATTTTGTTGACTGCAAACTTACTAACCAACCCATCTACATTAATGTGCAAGTAATTTATATAGATCACAAACAACAAGAGGTCCAAGCATAGATTCCTGCAGAACACCTCTGGTTACAGACCTCCAGCCAGAAGAACACCATCCCACCACTGCTCTCTGTCTTCTATGGGTATGCCAAACAGTGCTGATCAAGTTCTGGACCAGCATTACCAATGAGGGACTTTATCCAGTGTATTTTGTATAATCTGATGATTTATGAATATAATTTATTTGTCATCACCATTGGCATCCCATTTGGAAACCTATTTCTGTCACTGAATTGTAGATATTGAAAAGTCCAGTTCGTAATACTTGGGAGCCTCTTCAGCTACTGTCGGGTTGCTGTTGGATTAATTTATTTGGACCATTTATATACTTTTTTCTGTTTTGAGATTTTCGACTACTATATCTGATAATGATCATTTATGTCTACTGGATCTGATAGTAATCAATTGTGAACATAAGGTGACACGTTGACAGAAGGTTTGATACCTGGCAAACATCTCTTTGTTTTAGTGATTCTGTTGCTTGGCTGTCCTTTCAGGAAGCCCATATGCCCTCTTGCTTGTAACTTCCATCTAAAAGTATATAAACGAGGTTGAAGTCAGATTTAATTAATGGTACAATTGTTACCTGCTGTTAGATCGCCACAATTCCTCAACACTTCTCAATCACACCCCTCTCCTTCACCCCCTCTCCGTGACCCTTCTTCATCCAGGCACTACCTGACTGATGGCAACAGCAGTCCCTGCAAACTTTATTAGGAGCTCTCTAAATGATTAATGACGGCTGAAATTCCGATAATTCCATGCACTGATCACACATATGCTGCACATTCTTTGGAAGCAACAATGTGATTGCTTAGAAAGCTGTGGAGCTCTTCTGTGATATTTTCACCACTGTCTTTCGGAATTTGGTTATCCACTACATCCAGTAGAGGCGACCCAATGGGCCAACTGTATAGGGACGGCTTGTGTGCTGAGGATAACAAAGAGCAAAGCCAACCTACAATACCAATGGCAAAGCTTTGTAATGCACAATTTCTTGAATGGTTTAGCAGCATTCTCTGGTATTAATTGCCCTTTCTGAAATCAACCCTATTATTGCCTATGATCCCATTGCTTTTCATTAATAATTTAGAAATAAGTGCTGCACAAAGAGCTGATTCAGTTATTGCTGTTGTTCATCACTTGTTTTTGAGTAAGACCATGACATTCAGCCTGTTGTGTTGCAATGTGTATTGAGAGAGCTGTTTAAACCAATCTGAGCTCAAAGAACACTGATCACCTTGCTGCAACTTCAGAATGCTGCCCGTTTCACTACTTTTCATGATGCTCTTTAAGTCTGGTAGTTAAAGGGCACCTGAAATTACTTTTGGTTATCAACCTCAAAACATCTCAGTTACAATCTGTGCCAACCCTATGCTTGTGGGGCAGTCCCACCCAGCAGGTTTAGGACTGCATCTGCAATAAATGTTGCAATGTCTAACACATTGTGTTGTCACTAATTCTTGTACATGTAACAGTTTCTAATGTGCAATTGCTTTTCATCTTTTTTGTAGTCTTGCACGTGTTTGTAGATTTGCATGTCCTCGCAAATTTGCATTTTCTTGCAGATTTGCATGTGTTTATGAATTTGTATGCAGTAGATTAGCATGTGCTTGTAGATCTGCGTGTTAAGGTTTCCTTCACAGGAAAGTGGTTCAGAAATGAAAAAAAATAAACTTGTTTTGACGTGTGCCCACAGCAGGAACAAAATGTGCTTAAGGTTGTGTTTTTGCAAATCTCATTTGATTCCATTTCAATGAGCCCAGTGATCCTGTTATAATAAAATCCTTTCTAATGCTTTCTAACATAAATGCAAGCATTTAAAATGTATCGGGGGAATAACAAAAGAGATAGAGCCGCCATTATTTATGCATGCATTAGCAGAGGGCATTCCGCAATCAAACTTATCTTCACAACTTATTATCAGTGTAGTACATGTAAATGTATGTTATGTCATTCATGACACATTCCATTGTAATATACACCAGGGTGTAATGAAATTCTTGGGTCATATGAAATCACAGAGCAAACAGTATACACACAGTAATGATAAATACACCAAGAAATACATTGGCAAAACAGCATAACAGTGCAAAGTTACAGTGTAATAAAGGTAGTGCAAAACATATTAAATTACAATAAAGGAATAGCCAAATGAGGAAGTGTTAAGTGTAAGATGTTGTGGTAGCACATCTGGGAAAGGGGTGTGACAGAAATGATTGGTTCAGGATGTAGAAACAAAGAAGATGGTTCTCTATCCAAAACTTGGGTCTCAAGAACGGCCCAACCTGAAACATCACCTATCCATGTTCTCCAGAGATGCTGCCTGACCTGTTGAATTACTCCAGCACTCTGTGTTCTGATTGGTTTAGGAGTCTGTAGATGTCTGTAAATCGGGATGTCTTGACTTTCAAGCTCCAATATCTTTTCCCAGAACATAGAAGAGAGAGCAGAGAAAGACCAGGATGGCAGGCATCCTTTGCGGTACTTCCAGCCTTGCTAATTTAAAACAGTTTTACACAGGCCACTCCTCCAACAGATGCTGCCTAACCCACTGAATTAGTCTGAGGAAGGATCTCGACCCGAAACGTCACCTCCATAACTTCGCTCCATAGATGCTGCCTCACCTGCTGAGTTTCTCCAGCATTTTTGTCTACCTTCGATCTTTTCAGCATCTGCAGTTCTTTCTTAAACACTAGTTACTCTAGTACTTTGTGTTACACTCATGATTCTAGCATCTGCTGTTCTTTGTATCTAGGTTTTTGGGTATGTTGCATGACCTTGAGCCTGTAAATCGTAGAGCAAGACTGAGAAGCGTGAAATTAATTGCCGTGAGATTGAGGTGCTATACGTGGAGAAAAGAAAAAGGGAGAACTTCATGCAAGCTACTGGAAAGCAGATTGATAAGCCGAGAGATGTCAAAGTGGATGAGAGTTATAACAGTAGTTCATTCTTAAACCTCTTGCGGTGGGGTCTCTGTGCTTATGGCAAGGCACTAGAACTTTACAATCCATAGAAGAATTGAAATATTTGTTAGGGCAAATAATATATCACAGTAATGGCTGAGGTAATATATTGTGAATGCGGCAAGAATGATGGCAGGAAAGCCACCTCATTGGTGTAGATAGGGTCAGATGCATATGCAACTTTCCTAAACAATGAATGTATTTTATGAAGTAACAGAAATGATCATAAAATCAATTTAAATCAGACTGTTGGAGATTGTGAAAAATTATATGTTTGGAATTTGTAGCTTAAGATCAGGAGAGAACATTGGCAATTAAATAGTTGTACTAAAGAATTTGTTATGGCATTGCAACACTGGTGCATTCCCAAACTGCACCTTTTAGGTTTTGGTTTAGTTTTAGGGATACAGCCTGGAAATAGGCCCTTCAGCCCACTGAGTCCATGGCAATTATCAAACATCCCTTGACACTAATTCCAGGTTATCTCACTTATGCATCCACTCCCTACACACAAGGGGAAATTTACAAAAGCCAATTAATCTAGAAACTTACACAACTTTGGCATGTGGGAGGAATCCGGAGCACCCAGAGGAAATCTGGCGGTCACAGAGATAACGTGTGAATTCCACACAGACATCACTCGAGGTCAAGATCAAATCCGGGTCACTGACACTTTGAGCCAGCTGCTCTACCAGCTGTGCCACTGTGTTGCCCTTAATATGGGGCACATGGAAAATAGGATTAGACAAAGTCAACATGGAGTTATGAAAGTGAGATCGTGTTTGACAAATCAGTAATAGCTTTTTAAGATTGTAGCTAAAAAAAAGTAAAGGGAAACCAGTGAATGTGGTGGATATGGACTTTCAAAAAGCCTTAATACTGTGTCTAACTTATTTCTGTTTCTAATGCTCTCATGCTGTTAATGTAATGATTCGTTTTTACACATTTTCAAGCATGACAAGAGTTTAAACTGTGGTTTTTAAAAGTTATCTCAGGAATGGATGGTAACTTTAGAAATTCGATTTAGAAATATCACTTTTGGTTGGATCAAAGAATGAAGTTTTGCATGCTGCCTACATTCAAGCTGGTATTCTGATGATGACAAGTATTACTGCAGCGCACCTGATATCCCATTTCATTACAAATATATATATTTTTTTCTGATGGAGGAGCCTGAAATTGTTGACCAAACTCCAATCTTCAGAGTTGCCTCAAACAAAAAGGTCATGGTGATTGACATAAATGTTCAGATGTTTGAAGCTAGAATTTGGAAGCCAACCTACCCATTTCCTCCTCTGGGAATGTAAGATTGCTCAGTATGATGGGGAGTGTAATTCTTAGCTGGAAGTGCCTTGCCTGCCATCTTGATTTAGGCTTCAACATGTTGCCCATAAAACTGTTTGGATTCACTGTTTGGAGCTTGACACATGCAAGCAAGGAATTGAACGTGTGCCTGATGTTCAGTTTGATTTGATCTGACATCCCTGAATCTGATCCGTCTGAATTCAGAAGCATTTGGTCTAAATGTAGCCCAGACATCATTGGCAGTTTCCACTAAAGTGAAATAGACTTACAAATCTCTAGTCAGGAATTAGCAGTGCATTTCCGGAGGCTGCTGTTTTTACTGAATCGTCTTTTGATTCTCCACCTTCTGATGCCCTCTATCTTGATTGTGGTCCCCTTTATCACTGTCTCCTTCTCATTGGTGCTTCTCTATTTTTCCCAAGACTTACCCTTCCAACCCTCCTTTCTGACCCACTCCACATGTCAGGCACCATCTGTGGAAAGAGAAACAATTAATATTTCAGGTCTAAGTACCTTCATCCGAACTGATATTAAAACTGAAATTGCATGAAACATCCTGTCCTATCCCCTAGGATAGGTGAGTCTAAAACTAGAGGGCTTAGGTTTATGGTGACAGGAGCAAGATTTAAAAAGGACCTAAGGAGCAACTTTTCTCACACAGAATTTGTCATGTAGATGAAATGAGCTTCCAGAGGAAGTGGTAGAGGTGGGTACAATTCCAACATTTACAAAACATTTGGATATGTATTTGGAAAGGAAAAATTAGGAGGGATAGAGGCGATATGCAGACAAGTGGGACTAGCTTTGTTAGGCAACTTGGTCAGCATGAATGAGATGGGCCAGTTTCTGAGCTGTATAGCTCTGACTCCATCATGAACATCCTATCCCACTGGTAGAACAGACCCACCTGTTGTGACAGTGCAGGTAGTTCTGCTATAACACATATTTGCACAATACTAATTGGAGATAATGCCATTCATGAATTAGGGAATACTATTTGTACTACATGAGTTGAATTGGTTGTTATGTAATTTAGATTGGAAATCAGAGAATCACTTAAAAGTTACTTTGGAAATTGACAAGCAGAAAAAAAGTTTGTCTTAAAAAACAATTTGGGGAAAAAAGCTCTGTTTCCATGTAACCTACCCGCAGTAATTAGATACCATTGTCTCGTATGAACACTGTCAGTTTCATCTTAGGTGGCTATTGAAATTGATAAACAATTGCTTTTATTGTCACTTGTGCAATGATACATCATCAAACAAGGTTACAAACTGTCTTTAGTATGTTTAGCTTGCAGTGATAAAAATAAGCTTGTAGCTTTATTTAGGAAATCCTATGGGAAAAACATCTTTGGTATTGTGAGCCTGAAACTCTTCAGTACCTAATTCCCTTTCTCCATTGACAAAATTGTTTTGCTAACGTGATTTTCTATGACATGAGGTTTCTTAGGAATGCAACCATTGCTGTATAGCAGAACTGCCTACATGATTTGCAGGCAGGAGGTAGGGTGCCTGGAAATCCTCATGACTAAACTCTATAAAATCTTGTAACGCCAGTTAAATCCAGGAAAGGAAGACTCTTCCTAATTCCCACCCACCATTCATCTTGCTGTCCTGTGATATCAACAGGAATATCCTTGTGAACATTTACAACCATTAATATCCTTGTGAACATTTATCAGAAACTCACCCAAACAAAACACATAAATACTGTGCATAGAGCAGATCAGATGTTGCAGAGCTTGAGGTGAGCAACTAACCTTTAGACATTTCAAAGCTTTTCCACCATCTACAAGGCGATTATACAGAATATAATCGCGTGCACTCCACCTACCATTCAGTCTGGCTGAATGACCAAAGCCAGTCTTCTGTCATTACCATTCATTACACGTGACAACAAGAAATGGCTGGGAGTGCTGGAAACAGCAAAAAGGTTGTGGAACAAGGTAACATTTTGGCTGCATAACTAAAGACGAGCTCTATTACTGGCCATGCCCCCAGTCAAGCTCTTTCAATACAAATGGAAAATTTCAAGGTTATGTTACATCCACAGATAGCACGACAAATAGTCCAGCTATTCAGACTGTCCAGTAATTAGTGAAGTGATGTACAATCAAACAGCCCTTGCTCAACACTAACCAGATCACTGACGCACAGTTTCAGTTTTGCAAGATCCACGTGGCTTCAGATCCCATTTCAAACTTCACCCAAATATGGACCAAAGCGCAGAATTGCAAAGGGGAGATGAGAATGAGAGTGAATGCCTTTGAGATCAAAGCAGCAGTTGAGAGAAGGTAATTGACGTCAGAGGAAAAACACTCCAATATTTGGAGTTATATAGAATATGGTGGTTCATTATCAACTATCCTAAACCCATGTCATTGTCGCAGTATTTCATCAAGGCAGGGTCTAGGCTCAACATTTTGCACTGGCTTCACCTTCTTTTCTTCATAAAAACAACTGTGGGGGGATTCACTGATAATTGCCATGTTCAATATCATTTGTTACAGATGAGACAGTAGTGACATGCAGCAAATGTGAACACTTCCCTTCCTAAGTAACATTGGTACTGCAAATGTGCCAGGCAATTACCAGTCTAGCCACTTATCTTTACATTCAATGACATTACCATCACTGAGTACCCCACTATCAATATCATTGTGAACATTTACCAATAACTCAACTGAACCAAGCATCTAAATATCATGCAAACAAGAGCAGATGCGATGGTGCACAGCTTGTGGCAAGTGACACATCTTCTAACAATCTGAATCGGTTCCACATGTCTAATGCAAGTCATAAGTCGGGGTTTTAATGCAGTACTCTCCACTTACCTGGATTTGCATAGTTCTAATAACACTGATGAAGCTCAACATCTTTCAAGATAAGGAGCCCATTAAATTGACACCTAATTCACCAACCTAAACGTGTCATGCCATTACTGCAGTGTGTACCATCTTACTTCGGTTACTCAAACACATTTCACAACACCCTGACCTCTACTGCAAACGGCAAAGCCAGGAGGTGCCTGAAAGCACCATCACCTTCGGGTTGACTAAGTTGTATATCGTCCTAATTTGGAATTATTTTGCTGTTCCTTCATTGCCACTAGATCTTTTCTGGAATTCATTGCCCAACAAATTGTGGAGTGCATTAACTTGCCAAAACATCGCCTATCTATGTCCTCCAGAGATGTTGCCTGACCCGCTGAGTTACTCCAGCACTTTTTGTTTTACTTACAATTCCAGCATCTGCAGTTTCTTTAGTCGACAGAGGGAACGACAGCCTTCTCAAACTTAAATTCGGAATGCACAATAAATGACATAGTCATTCAAAGCCTTGTCCCAAAATTTAATAATGGAAATTACATACTGTACCAATATGTCTCCATCAAAGATAGAATTAAATTAAAACAGTCAGGTGATTTTAAAAAAAAAATCACATCACAAGCCTAGATTAATATAAAATATGAATATGGAAATTGCTAATAATATTGAGCAGACCAAATTTTTTTTATTCTATCCAAATGAAAAAGATTAGGGAAAAAAATTGTGTTTAGCAGCTAGATCTCAGCAGCTCCACAGAGGAAATGATGTTAATGTCGTCCTACTTGGCTATCTGACCTATGCAAGCTAATTCTGCAGCAGTGCAACTATATCTGGTGTCACTACATAAATGCTGTGAGTATATAAACTGAGCAATAAATCACCATCAGCTGTTAATCTTTTCCAAAACATCCCTGTTACTTTCCACTGTAGGTCAAATTTCACACTGACAATTTTTACAACATAAAACATATCAAGTAATTCCTGAGAATTCACTCATCTGTTCTTAGAAGTATTCACGTATCAATAGCAAAGTGTCTAATGGAACAGGACTTTTCCTTTCAGGAAATGTCAAATCTGATTTCAACAAACAAAATTTGATTTGGAGATCCAAGTAAAAAAAAATTTGAAATGCATTGTAATGGATATATACATTAATATGATCGTAAATTGTCTGAATGATTTCACGAGTAAAGCTGTTATACAGTATCCTTCTAAAATCAATTAATACAAATGTTCAGTGTTTAAATATTCTGTATTGATTACCACACTTTTACAGTTAGTTCAATTTAAAATGCTGTGAAATAATTTTGGAGTAATTAGATGTTATGAAACTGCTTCAATTATTTGATATTACGCATCTTGAAATTTTGTGGAGATATGTACGTCATATAGTTAATGAACACTCACATTTGGAATTTAAATTATTTTTATTTTTACAACGTTCATTTGGTTGATGGGACGAATCGACAGTTATGGCATGTTAAATCTGAAAGAAAACCATCGATCATCTCTTCCTGCAGAGTTTGGAATATTTTTCAGCCTTATCCTTCCCCTTCACTGAGGATTGCTCTATTGAGAATTATGAGGTTGGCAGTTCGGGTCATTTTGAATATTTATGGCTGAATATAGTTAAGGAACATTTGAATGAAAGCTGCTTATAGACTGAGTTATTTATTTCTCTGATGCCCATGTAACTTTTGGAATCCATTGGAAGAGAAATAATTTTGCAGTCAAACAAGATATTCCCCCCCAAGTTATAACCTTTCACAGTGAATTAGTGGTGGATTCTATGATAACATCCCCTACAAGAGTATCCTGAGAAATTTTATTTGAAATTTAAAACCATTTTTCAAAGATTGTGCACCAGAATTGATAAATAAGTGATGGTACAAAATGTAGAATAGAATAATACACATTGCTGAACAAAACAAATTGAGTTGCACTTCTTCTAATCCAGTTTTCTGTACTTTAATATTCATTACATTGAGAAATCAAATACAGATTGGGTGATGGCTTTGTGAAGCACGCGAACTCAGTCTGCAGGAGTCACCCTTCTCTTCTGGTTGCTTGCTACTTTAATTCACTATCCGACTCCCATTCTGATTTTTCAATTGCTTTTGAATAAAAATAGATAATCATTTTGTCTAATTGTAATGTTGAGAAGCTATTCCTTATCTCTGCATGATGGATCAATGTGCATGTCGCGTTGACAACTTGACGAGGTAGTGGTTTTGTTGCTTACCCACAATCCATGTTAAACATTGCAAATCAAAGTGTTTTTAAGAGATGCCAACTACAAGACAACATTTTCTGAGGCTTCCTAAAAGGCTATTAACTCAAGCAGCTGATTATCTACGGTGAGCTGGTACATCTGCGGGCACACTATATGTTACAATTATTGTGCGATGGAACACAGGTTCCCTCCATCCCAACAATAAATATGTTGCATCCATTTCACTGTCAATGCACTGCTTTATGATTCTTCGGATGAAATCCTTTGAGAATTGCCTGAAAAGTTGTTTACATCATAAGATAGGGCTTTGTAGCATTTGGGACTCAGCAGTATGCATTTATTACATTCTCTATTGATATCTGAGGAAGGACATTATAATTGTTCATCCCAGTTTGGCAAAAGTATAAATCAGGGAAGGTAGTGCATCCGTGGATAACAAGGGAAATCAGGGATAGTATCAAAGCAAAAGATGATGCGTACAAATTAGCCAGAAAAAGCAGCATACCAGATGACTGGGAGAAATTCAGAGACCAGCAGAGGAGGACAAAGGGCTTAATTAGGAAAGGGAAAATAGATTATGAAAGGAAACTGGCAGGGAACATAAAAACTGACTGCAAACGTTTTTATAGATATGTGAAGAGAAAGAGATTAGTTAAAACAAATGTAGGTCCCTTGCAGTCAGAAACAGGTGAATTGATCATGGGGAACAAGGATATGGCGGACCAATTGAATAACTACTTTGGTTCCGTCTTCACTAAGGAAGACATAAATAATCTGCCGGAAATAGCAGGGGGCCGCGGGTCAAAGGAGATGGAGGAACTGAGTGAAATCCAGGTTAGTCGGGAAGTGGTGTTGGGTAAATTGAATGGATTAAAGGCCGATAAATCACCAGGGCCAGATAGGCTGCATCCCACAGTACTTAAGGAAGTAGCTCCAGAAATAGTGGATGCATTAGTGATAATTTTTCAAAACTCTTTAGATTCTGGAGTAGTTCCTGAGGATTGGAGGGTAGCAAACGTAACCCCACTTTTTAAGAAGGGAGGGAGAGAGAAAACGGGGATTACAGACCAGTTAGTCTAACATCGGTAGTGGGGAAACTGCTAGAGTCAGTTATTAAAGATGGGATAGCAGCACATTTGGAAAGTGGTGAAATCATTGGACAAAGTCAGCATGGATTTACGAAAGGTAAATCGTGTCTGACGAATCTTATAGAATTTTTCGAGGATGTAACTAGTAGAGTGGATAGGGGAGAACCAGTGGATGTGTTGTATCTGGAATTTCAGAAGGCTTTCGACAAGGTACCACATAAGAGATTAGGATACAAACTTAAATCACACGGTATTGGGGGTTCAGTATTGATGTGGATAGAGAACTGGCTGGCAAACAGGAAGCAAAGAGTAGGAGTAAACGGGTCCTTTTCACAATGGCAGGCAGTGACTAGTGGGGTACCGCAAGGCTCAGTGCTGGGACCCCAGCTATTTACCATTTATATTAATGATCTGGACGAGGGAATTGAAAGCAACATCTCCAAGTTTGCGGATGACACTAAGCTGGGGGGCAGTGTTAGCTGTGAGGAGGATGCCAGGAGACTGCAAGGTGACTTGGATAGGCTGGGTGAGTGGGCAAATGTTTGGCAGATGCAGTATAATGTGGATAAATGTGAGGTTATCCACTTTGGTGGCAAAAACGGGAAGGCAGACTATTATCTAAATGGTGGCCGATTAGGAAATGGGGAGATGCAGCGAGACCTGGGTGTCATGGTACACCAGTCATTGAAAGTAGGCATGCAGGTGCAGCAGGCAGTGAAGAAAGCGAATGGTATGTTGGCCTTCATAGCAAGAGGATTTGAATATAGGAGCAGGGAGGTTCTACTGCAGTTGTACAGGGTCTTGGTGAGACCACACCTGGAGTATTGCGTACAGTTTTGGTCTCCAAATCTGAGGAAGGACATTATAGCCATAGAGGGAGTGCAGAGAAGGTTCACCAGACTGATTCCTGGGATGTCAGGACTTTCATATGAAGAAAGACTGGATAGACTTGGCTTATACTCGCTAGAATTTAGGAGATTGAGAGGGGATCTTATAGAAACGTACAAAATTCTTATGGGGTTGGACAGGCTAGATGCAGGAAGATTGTTCCCGATGTTGGGGAAGTCCAGGACAAGGGGTCACAGCTTAAGGATAAGGGGGAAATCCTTTAAGACCGAGATGAGGAAAAACTTTTTCACACAGAGAGTGGTGAATCTCTGGAACTCTCTGCCACAGAGGGTAGTTGAGGCCAGTTCATTGGCTATATTTAAGAGGGAGTTAGATGTGGCCCTTGTGGCTAAAGGGATCAGGGGGTATGGAGAGAAGGCAGGTACGGGATACTGAGTTGGATGATCAGCCATGATCATATTGAATGGCGGTGCAGGCTCGAAGGGCCGAATGGCCTACTCCTGCACCTATTTTCTATGTATCTATTTCTATGTATAGCCATAGAGGGAGTGCAGAGAGGTTCACCAGACTGATTCCTGGGATGTCAGGACTTTCATATGAAGAAAGACTGGATAGACTTGGCTTACACTCGCTAGAATTTAGGAGATTGAGAGGGGATCTTATAGAAACGTACAATATTCTTATGGGGTTGGACAGGCTAGATGCAGGAAGATTGTTCCAGATGTTGGGAAAGTCCAGGACAAGGGGTCACAGCTTAAGGATAAGGGGGAAATCCTTTAAGACTGAGATGAGGAAAAACGTTTTCACGCAGAGTGTGGTGAATCTCTGGAACTCTCTGCCACAGAGGGTAGTTGAGGCCAGTTCATTGGCTATATTTAAGAGGGAGTTAGATGTGGCCCTTGTGGCTAAGGGGATCAGGGGATATGGAGAGAAGGCAGGTACGGGATACTGAGTTGGATGATCAGCCATGATCATATTGAATGGCGGTGCAGGCTCGAAGGGCTGAATGGCCTACTCCTGCACCTATTTTCTATGTTTCTATGTTTCTATGATACTTAAGGTCTAAAAGAAATGCAAAAAATAGCTAAATTTAGTTCCATATTGCTCAATTTCACCTTTGGAAGATAAGGGCAGGGTCCAGTTCTCACCCGTAATATATTTCAATGGTTGGATAATCCCATTAAAACATGGTTTTGAGAATAAATATTGAAGCTCATATTGAAGAGTGTGTCGTCTCCATGCTTAGATGATGAAATAGATCCAACATACATTTTTCTTAATGAGATATGTTGTTGCATGCAAACATATAAACTTGAAGCTTGCAGAACTGCTGTCAAATGGAGGACTTGGGATAATGGTGCTTTCAAGCAGTGAGAAAGTAAAAGCTATTTCCTAACAATTACATTAATTCTTGTTGGAGATGTTCATAATCTGGTCCTCATGTGACTAAACTCAGGAGTACCATTTGACAGCCCATACATGAAGGTTATTCAAATGTTAATGGCATAAGGTGCTTGATTTGTCAAAAAAGACTGCAAATGGACCAAAGCGCCATAGAATTTTTAACAACCTAACATCTTAAGATGAGGGCAGTCACAAATGAAGAGGTCTCAGAATTCCAACAACAATATTTCAGTATTGCAATGGTCACCAATGACCAATATGAAAATGATTCGACTGAACCATGAAATGTGAATTAATTAATAATTATTATCAATAATTATGTTTGGTAGAATAAAAAAGGACACACAGTGCTGGGGTAACTCAGCGGGTCAGGCAACATCTCTGAAGAACTGGATAGGTGACTTTTCACTCTGATACGTCTGAAGAAGGGTCCTGACTTAAAACATCACCTATCCATGTTCTCCACAGATGGTGCCTGACCACTAAGTTACTCCAGCACTTTGTGTCTTTTTTATGTAAACCAGCATCTGCAGTTCCTTGTTTCTACATGATGAGGGGAAGTAGTTGTTCCTGAGTCTATAATTTCAAGCTTCTATACCTTCTACTGGGTGGAAGCAAGGAGAAGAAGGAATGACAGAGTGGGACAAGTCTGATTATGTTGACTGCTTTTCCGAGGCAGTGTGAAGTGTAGATAGAGTCAATGGTGAGAAGACTGGTCTGCCTGATTCTACACCAACCACTCTGCAATTTGTTGTGGTATTGAGCGGAGCTATTCCCAATCCAAGCTGTGAAGCAACTCGACAGTATGCTTTCTGTGGTGCATCTATCGAAGTTTTTTGCAATGGCATGCCATTGTCATCAATAGACATCCCTTATAGCTACTTATTTTGGCCGCTTTAGCACTAAAGTTCATGCTGTGGAGGAACCTGCCTATTTTATTATCCCACTGTGTTCTGGATTTGTCTCGTGGTCTTTTCTGTAATGATGATAAATGAACCAGCAATGGCCAAGAAAATTGTTGAAGCTTTTATTAAACGAGCTAACTGTCAGAAAAATTGGAATTGATTTGGGTCCTGGGTATCTCATTGCATGTCACAACGATGAGCAAAATGATTGCACATTGATACTTGCTCTATATTCAACACACACTCTCTGAGAGGTCTGTTTCACAGATGTCTGTTTTGAAATCTGACATTGTGCTCAGATTTTTTTCGAAGGGGAAGATGCAGATATTACAAACTTTAAACTTATCCTATAAAACTCACAGAAATGTACACAAAATTCTTTTTTTATGGGAAAGTAAGTAGAAGTATGATGACAGATCGCACTGTACCCATCCATTTGGAATGGGGGTTGTGGAGGTAACCAATCCCTATGTGTGCCGTAAAATGTCAAGGAGATTGTACGTCTCACTCATCAATTTAACTCACACCTAATGTGTGAATATGTATCTTAAATTAGCAAAGTTGCAATTTTATGAGCTATATCATTCACCTTATATATAGCAGAGCTATGCTGCCTTTTCTCCAATCATGAAAGTTTATAATTCCAAAGTAAGATATTTTGCAGTGATGATAGCTGAAACAACTGAAAATGAAAAGCATCATTGGGCACTTAAAACACTGTCCACAATTTTAAACTAAACTCATGGACACAATGCACCTCTGCAGTAATCATTCAGGTAACTGTTACTGGATTTTATGCAGAAAAAATTAAAGCATATGAGAGACAAGTGAGCCTGGAGGCTTAGTTAAAGCTGTGAAGTAGTTCCATGTTCATAAGTTCTCGTCCATAAATTAACAGACGGTAGTGTACACAGGGATATCAAAACTTCTTAACTAAGTATGTCATATATCAGCAGGAGTGTTTTATCAGATATGTGTCTCTTGCACTGAAGGGTTTAGATTGCAGACCATGCAAGTCTATTTGATGTGGAATTCTCTGGCCCTTTTGGGAAATAATGTGAGAAGGAGTAAGCTCAATTATTTATAACTCAGCTGGGTATATTAGTGGACAGTTTATTTGTTGTTCTTCAGCAATGCATTTCAGTTGAACACAAATCATACACATTCTATGTCAGAAATGTTGAGTGGAAATAATGTGCTAGAAAAGGAGGGTAAATCGTTGATGGTTGCCCAGATTTGTTGATCATAAACAGCGCTCTTTTTATGGACACTACTTAGTTTATAGGCATCCACTGTAACTATTTTGACAAGCAAACTTCAAAAAGCAGCAATACAAATCTCAAGTTAATCTAATGCCACTGAAGTTAACCAGGGGACAATATTGTTAATGGCTCAGGAAAACACCATCTCTTTACAAACATATGAAGTAGGAGCAGGAGTTGGGAACTCAACTCATTAAGCCAGCTTCACCATTGATTAAATCATGGCTGAAATTGGAACCTCAACTCCACATTCTTGTCCACCTACAGTTATCCTTTATCAACAATACATCTCCTTCTACCTTAAAAATATTCAGACTCAGGTAGCACCATTTGAAGAAGAGAGATTCAAAGAGTAAAAAAAAACATTTATCTGTCTTAAGTGGGTCACCACTTACTGTTAAGCAGTACCACCTAGGTCTAGATTCTCTCACTAGGTGAAACATCCTCTTCACATCCATTCTGTCAAGACCCCACAGGTGCTTATTGGTTTCAGTCAAGAGCCTCTTCACTTTTCTAAATTTCAGCAGACACAAGACCAGTCTGTCCAACCTTTCCACATAAGACAACCCATCTATACCAGGTGTTTTCTCGAATAAACCATCTCTGAACGGGTTTCAACACAATCATATCCTTTCAGGGAGACCAATGCCATACCCATTACTCCAGATACAATGTCACCAGTTGTCCGATATAACTGAAGCATAACCTCTCTACCTCAATTCAATTTAATTCCACTCAAATGATAACATTCCTAATTAGTAGCCTTTTGCCCATCATTCTCCAAGGCTCCCAACCCTCTGCATCTCTGAGCTCTGCAATCTCATGCCATGTATATTATCTTTATCAGATTGATTATCCCTGCGAAAATGGTTCATTTCACTTTTCCCCACAATATATTGTATTTGTCCACTTACATAACCTATCATTCCCTTTGTCGCCTCCTTATATCATCCTCAACTTGTTTTCCTACCTATGTTTGTGCCTTTGTCTTTGTATTGTGACAATTCACACATCAATGTGAACAGGGTGCACATGACATTTGTTTAGTGTTTGGTGGCAACACCAAAATGGGATACTCTCACAGGTTCTAGAATTGTAAAGCACTGAAACCATGTCCATGAAGATCCTCAAGCACCTATCAATGCTCATCCCATTGTCTTGCAATATGCCCATGGTCTTCTGTACCTTGGCAATTCAAATGTTGGTCTCAAAACTCTAAATATAGTGAAAATGCCTCTGCTCCACTCAAGAGGTGGGTTCCAAATTCCAACCATGCTCTGGATCAAAAAATCCCAACCTCGTATTATTACCTTGAACCTATGCCCTCTAGTTTAGACATTTCTGCTGTGGGGAAATGTTTATTACTGTTTACCTTATCAATGCTTCTCACAATTTAGTATGTGTCAATTAGGTCATCCCATCTACTCTTAGAAAGAGAAACCCACCTATCCAGTCTCTCCTCATAATTGCACGCTCCTTTCCATGTAACATCCTAATAAATCCCCTCTGCACCATCACCAGTCCAGTCATGTCATTCCTGTGGTAGACAAAAGTGCTAGAGAAACTCAGCGGGTGAGGCAGCATCTATGGAGCGAAGGAAATAGGCAACGTTTCGGGCCAAAACTCTTCTTCAGACTGATGTGAGGGTGGGGGGGGGGGGGGAGAAGAAGAAAGGAAGAGGTGGAGCCAGTGGGCTGTGGGAGAGCTGAGAAGGGGAGGAGAAAGTAAGGACTACCTGAAATTAGAGGTCAATGTTCATACCGCTGGGATGCAATCTGCCCAAGCGAAATATGAGGTGCTGCTCCTCCAATTTACGGTGCTCCTCACTCTGGCCATGGAGGAGGCCGAGGACAGAAAAGTTGGATTCAGAATGGGAGGGGGAGTTGAAGTGCTGAGCCACCGGGAGATCAGGTTGGTTATTGCGAACCGAGCTGAGGTGTTCGGCGAAGCGATCGCCAAGCTTATGCTTGGTCTCACCGATGTAGAGCAGCTGACATCTAGAGCAGCAGATGCAATAGATGAGGTTGGAGGAGGTGCAGGTGAACCTCTGCCGCACCTGGAAAGAATGCTTGGGTCCTTGAATGGAGTCAAGGGGGGAGGTAAAGCGACAAGTGTAGCATTTCTTGCGGTTGCAAGGGAAAGTGCCCGGAGAGGGGGTGGTTCGGGTGGGAAGGGACGAATTGACCAGGGAGTTAAGGAGAGAGCGGTCTCTGCGGAAAGCAGACAGGGGAGGAGATGGGAAGATGTGGCAAGTGGTGGGGTCACGTTGGAGGTAGCAACAATGACGGAGGATTATTTGTTATACATGACGGCTGGTAGGGTGGAAGTTGAGGACAAGGGGGAATCTGCCCTTGTTACGAGTGGGGGGATGGGGAGTGAGAGTAGAGTCACAGGGTATAGAAGATACCCTGGTGAGAGCCTCATCTATGATAGAGGAGGGGAACCCCCATTCCCTGAAGAATGAGGACATCTCCGATACCCTGGTGTGGAACACCTCATCCTGGGTGCAGATGTGGCGTTGATGGAGGAATTGGGAGTAGGGGATGGAGTCCTTACAGGAAGCAGGGTGGGAAGAAGTGTAGTCCAGATAGCCATGGGAGTCAGTGGGTTTATAGTGGATGTCGGTCAGGAGTCTATCCCCTACGTTAGATTTAGTGAGGTCAAGAAATGGTAGGGATATGTCGGAAATGGTCCAGGTATATTTGAGTGTCGGATGGAAGTTAGTAGTGAAATGGATGAAGTCAGTGAGTTGTGTGTGGATGTAGGAGGTAGCACCAATGCAGTCGTCGACGTAGCGGAGGTAGAGTTCGGGGATAGGGCCACTGTACGTCTCAAACAAGGATTGTTCGACGTACCCTACAAAGAGGCAGGCATAGCTGGGGCCCATGCGCGTGCCCATAGCTACGCCTTGTAATTGGAGGAAATGGGAGGAGTCAAACAAAAAGTTATTAAGGCTAAGGACCAGCTCCGCTAGGCGGAGGAGAGTATCAGTAGATTCCTGTGGTCTGGTTTCCAGAAATGCACGTAGGACTCCAGCTATGACCTAATTAATGTTTGATATCTCCATTTTTATACAAAAGTGGCCTCTCAGGTTCCTATTGAATCTCCCCCCCCCCTCACCTTAAACCTATTTTGTCTTGTTCTTGATGCCCCTACTCTAGGTAAAATACTCTGTGCATTTACCCTATCTATTCCTTTCATTATCTTATGCTATATAAGATCACCCCACACCCTCCTGCACTCCAAGGAATAACATCCTAGCCTGCTCAATCTCTCCCTGCAGCTCAGGCCCTCAAGTACAGGCAACATCCTTGTATTGTTATATTTTATGTGCTGTAAACTGGGACTATATGGCACATTTGTATTGATACACTGCAAAAGAAACTATAAGTTAAGCTTCATGTAGAAACAAGACAATGATGTTTCAGTTCAGTGAAACAAAGCAGAAAAAAACTGGTGACTCAGATTGCAAGTCAGGCAGAACAGACAAATGCTCGTGCAGTCTTAAAATCATCTTCAGAACACTTGTGCTTATTTGATTGAACAGGGTGTTTTGAATCTTTAGTTTATGTTAAACATCTGTAGACCTTGAATTTTCTTTTATTCATTTCACGTTAAATAACTCCTGAATGTTAATATTGATGATTATTTTCATGTTCAGCATAATGCAATTCATGAAATATTTATTTACATTTCCATTGATATTTTTGTATTGCTCCTGTGTCTTCCCACAGGCCTCATATTTACTCTAATATTCTTCAAATTGTGCTGCAGTCACCATTGCATACTTCTGAGACCACTTGAGGAGTTTTTCATTAGATGCTGTAGGCATTTTGAATTATATTAAGCAGACTGCTGTTTTACCAATGATTCAAAATGAGTTTTTGAACGAAGTGTTGACTAAGATAACTACAGCATTTTCTATTATGGCCTGTCTTCACTACAGTAGGGTGAAAATATTAATTTTGGAAGCTGCATGCACACCAATTGTGCCTTAAGTAGTCTCTTCTTCATCATTATGACTTATGCTTTGAAGGTCATTATGATAATGGAAAGTTGTCATTGCCCGCAACTTTAGTAAATATATTTAGCAATTGAATGGGTTTTATTTTAAATACAATATGTTTTGTATGACGTGTCAATGTTTATTCAATAAAATTATCTCGCTCGCCATGGCTCCAGGTCGTGTGTATCCCATCCACTCGCCAGGAAGGGCCCTGGTTCCTGTGCTCCCATTAACTTCAGCTGGTTCTGTTGACTGTCCTTCCTTTGAAACTTACTTGATCTGTTTCTCACTCTCCACTGAAACTTGGGCTTTGATCCCAATCATGATTGACAGTGTGTGATTTGACTGCAAAATTTATAACAATACTGTATAACATGTTAAGCATAATGTTGATTAGTAGGACTGGATGTTACAATCCCTAAGGTTTTTCACTACAATTGACATTTGGTATTCTTGGGGATGACCGCTAGATGATTTGCTACCAATCAGACACATCTTCAGTTATGTACCTCAACATCACTGGGTGTTTCGATCTTTTCTCACAAGACACCCTCAGTCGAGGCAGGCCCACCGCAGGGTGATCAGCCCTGGGTGTGTGTCTTATGGTTAGCCTCTAGCTGGTCACGTGGCAGCCCAGAGCATCTTTTCACTTCAGCCACAGCCAGTGACTGCTCTTTTCGGCTTTTTTCCTTCCATCTTCCCCTCTACCGCTGACTGTGGCTGGTTGGGCTCTGGACTCGTGTCCGTTGGTGGGACAGTACTTGGTTGAGCTTCGCCTGGGGTGCTGATACCCGGTGAACTGTGGTGGTTAACCTGCCACTGGGCTTCACTCGACCGATTTGGCCAACCTCTTAGAAGGTAATGGTCAATGCGAGGCCCCACACCAAGCTCTCCCAGGCACTTTTCCCTGCCCTGGTGGATCTTGAGACCCTTCTCTGATGTTATCTTTTCCCAGCCACAGATGCGGCTTCGTAGCTTATGTCCTGCCGGTGCTGCTGCTCTGTCAATTGCTGTGCTAGTTGTCTTATTCATAGTCGATTCCTTCCGTAGCAATATAAGGGTGGATCCAAAACGCTGATTAGCGATGGATCCTGCTGGCATGAGGAGCTAGCCTATGCCAGCCCCGGTGGGGTCTATACCCTCCGGTCAGCAGTCTCTCCAGGCCGTCACTAGGTCTGAATTAGAAGTGTGAGTGAGTATTAGCAAGAATAGATATTATAGTCCAGAAAATCTGTTAGTTTGGCACTGCCAAAGTCCCATGCAATCTGGATTAACAGAGTTTTAGATGTTACTGTACTTAGCTGGTAGAGCTGCTGCCTTACTGTGCCAGAGACCCTGGTTTGATCCTGCCTATTGGTGCTGTCTGTACGGAGTTTGTATGTTCACCCTGTTACCGCAAGGGTTTTCTGCGGATGCTCCAGTTTCCTCCCACACTCCAAAGACAATACAGGTTTGTAGGTCAATTGGCTTCAGTAAAAATGTAAATTGTCCATAGTGTGGATCGTGTTAGTGTACGGGGTGATCGCTGGTCGGCGCAGACTTGGTGAACCGAAGGGCCTGTTTCCACACTGTATCTCTAAAGTCTTAAGGTTTAGTAGTCACTTCTTTATCTTTATGATATGCTTTAAAGTTTATCATAATACTGTCAGTTCTCATTGCACACATCACCTTGCATAAATATATTTAAGTTTAAGTTAAGTGTAAGTTAACTGGTGAGTTGGGCTTTGTCTAGGATCAATTATAGAAGGCTAAAGTTGCCTCATACAAGGTATCCACGTTTCATCTTGCAGACAGGTTGCTCTGTACATTTTACTCCCTTGCTGCTAATGTTATTGCGGACCCACTTGCTTATCCAGTCATGTGAACTGTAAAGGAAAACACCAGCCTGTTTACTTGTCCATTCCATTGTTCATTACCACTACAATGAGTCATAAAGTGATTCGGGTTGGAAACAGGCTGTTCAGGCCAATGTACCCACATCCGCCAACATGTCCCATCTACACTAGTCCAACCTGACTGTGTTTGGCCCAAATCCCTCTAAACCGGTCCTATCCATGTACCTGTCTAAATGTTTCTTAAACATTGCAATGGTACCTGCCTCGACTACCTCCTCCGGCAACCCGTTCCATCCACCCACCACACTTTGTGTGAAAAGTTAACCCTCAGGTTCCTATTAAATCTTTCCCCCCTCATCTTAAACCACCAGGGGCGCCGTACGATGGCAGCTCCGCCAGCAGTCTGTTCGTTTTTTCATCTTTTAAAAAATGTTTTAGTGTTTGTTAAAAGTTTGTTTTAATGTTCTCCAGTTTGTCTTATGTGGGGGAAGGGAGGGGAGGGGATCGGGGGAATCTTTTTTTCAGGCTCTTACCTTGCCGGAGATGCGATTGATTTTCACATCGCATTCTCCGGGCACTCTGCGGCCTTTCATCGAAGGAGCTGGAGGCCTCCTTGGACTGACTTTGAGCCCCACTGCGGGGCATGGACATCGGAGTTGATCCCTTGCCTGGGATCGCTCCAACCGCGGCCTGCGGACTTACCATCAAGAGCTCGCAGTCTCGGGAAAGGCGAAGTCGGGAGCTCGAACGACGCAGAAGGTTCGATCAGCCCCGACACGAGGTTCGATCGTCTAGAGCGGGGGAGCTGACATCCCCCCGATGCAGGAGCTGATCGTCTCGACGCGGAAAGCCAAAAGGCCGCCGGCTATGGGAGTCAAGATCGTCCCGTCAACGGAGGGCTCGAGGCCCCCGACCATGGGAGAACAAAGGGAAGGGACTTGAACTTTATTTTGCCTTCCATCACAGTGAGGAATGTGTAGGAGTCACTGTGGTGGATGTTCATATTAAAATGTGTTTTGGGTGATCTGTTGCTTTTTATTTGTATGATTAACTTGGCAAATGAAAATCCTAGTATGTTTCAAAACATACTTGGCAAATGAAGTACTATTATGATTCTGACTCTGATTCTGATTCTGATGTTCACTGGTTCTTGATTCCCCTACTCTGGGTAAGAGACTCTGTGCATCTACCCGATCTATTCCTGTCTTGATTTTATACGCCTCTATAAGATTACCCCTCATCCTCCTGTGCTCATAGCCTGCTCATCCTCTCTCTATAGCGCAGGCCCTTGAGTCCTGGCCCTGAAAATCTTTCCTTTCCAGCTTGACAACATCTTTCCTATAACATGGTACCCAAAACTGAACACAATACTCTAAATGTGGCCACACCAACATTTTATACAACTGCAACATGACCTTCCAACCTCTATACACAATGATGAAGCCCGATGTGCCAAAAGCCTTTTAGACCACCCTATCTGCTTGTGATTGATCACATGTTTATGCTATTCCCAATGTCTCTCCGTTCCCCCAACCATCCCTTTTTTATAAATACTCTGACACCCTTTGTCATGCCTTTCCTAGTGCGTTGCAAGGTCCAAGTATTTTTAATCATTAATTTTTGTTAATTGGGATGCAGGTATCCAGGAAGGCAAGCAAACACAGCCACTAGGCGGGATCAACCTTTGCTCATTCAGCCTGCATTTTGCATGTCGCTGAAAATGTAACACAAGAACACGCGCCAATCATCGCAAGCTAAGTGAATGGGATAATGAGGGAAGTATCTAGAACATAGGAACATACAACACAAGAATAGGCCCTTTGGCCCACAATGTTAGTTAGTGACAAACATGATGCTCAGACCAATTCCTATCTGCCAGCACATAATCCATATCCCGGCATTCCCTGCACATCTAGGATCCTGATATAAATATATAAAATAATATCTAAATATCAAATTATGAGAGGCATAGATAGGATTGACAGAAGCTTTTTCCCAGGTGGAAATGTCAAAGACTTGAGGGCATAGCTTTAAGATAAAATGGGGCAAAGTTAAAAAGAGACATGCAGGGTGTTTTTTTACAAAGGGGTGATGGGTGCCTTGAATGCGCTGCCAGAGGTGGTGGTGGAGGCAGACACAATACAGGCATTTCAGAGGCTTATAGATAGCACATGGTTATGCAGGAAATGGAGGGATATTGATTAAGTGTAGGCAGAGGAGATTAGTTTATCATGGCATCATGTTCGGCACAGACTTTGTGCGCCAAAGAGCCTATTTCTGTGTTTCACTTATCTATGTTCCATGTAACTCTGCATCTCGTTAAGCAATCACGATGTGAGATTATGAAGTGAGCAATGCAACGTCTGAATATGAAAGTGCAAGTTACAGAAATGAATTCAGATTCAAATAAACTACAGACAGTGAGAGAATGAAAGATTAGTTTGAAGGGGAGACAGGGAGCAAAGGGAGAAAAGGTGGACTTTAAAACAAAAATCATTCCTATTTAAAATCAGAAAAATGAACCTTGACACTTCAAATGGTCACTTCCTTATATCAAGAAGGCCATTTTGCAATTGCTTGATATTTACCATATTGTTAAAAAGGGCATTTAGACTGATGTTGGCAAACCATTACCTTCCCTTAGCAAAATTAATTTATATGTACTACATAAGTTTAGCAACTTCACACCATCTTATTGGTGAGAGATTAATTATTGCTACTGAAGTGAATTTTCACTGTGAAAGAAATTATCAGCTAACTACAAATTTTGTCCACCAAATTTGTTTCTGGTTGTCACAGCTTTTAGGCAGGTTTTTCCACAGAGCACAGAGCTTCACCAATACAAAAGAATAGACACAGAGTGCTGAAGTAACTCAGCAGGTCAGGTAGCATCTCTGGAGGACATGTACAGGCGACGTTTCATGTTTGAAGAAGAATCCTGACTCGAAATGTCGCATATGCATGTCCTCCAGAGAAGCTGTCTAACCCGCTGAGTTACTCCAGCACCTTTTGTCTTTTTTTGGGTAAACCAGCATCTGCAGTTCCTTGTGTCTATATTTCCAGTGCAGTTTGTTGTGTCTAATATCTTGAGTTTCAGATCATACCGATGAAATCCGATAGTCCTGTGAAACGGGTTTTAGAATTCACTGCCTCCCCCACACACATTGCTATCCTGAACATAACAAATTACATTCATGAACTCAGAGTTTAACTAGCGAGGCAGAGAAATGATACACCATGCATTGTCTGATCACATACATCAGGACTCATTATATAGCTTCAATAGGAGTAAAGATTTATTTGAATACTCAACATTTACATGCTAATTTACTATGTTTGTGGAATGGAGGGCAACTGTTATAATGTAAGAACCAAGCACAGTACATATAAATAGGAATATAGACAACAGGAGCAGGTGGTAGCCATGCTAAGCTTTGAGCCCACTCTTCCATGTAATATATTTATCAATCTCCATACCTATTATCATTCTTTCCCTACACCCCTTGATGCCAGTTACATCCAGAAATGTACCTATTTTCTTCTTAAATATATTTAGCAAATGATTCTGTGCAGCTACCTGTGATTGCGATGGTTCAATGGGGCTTTTATTGTCACACGTGCAAATGCACAAATAAATTATTTTCTTACATACAGTCCAGTAAAGTATTGCCATACCTAAGGACATCCCCAATTAGCAAAGTGTACGAAAATAGTCTACTGAGCCCGCATGCAAGAGGCGCCAGGTTTTAAGTCAAGTCAAGTGAGTTTATTGTCATGTTTCCCTGGTACGACAATGACATTCTTGCTTTGCTTGAGCACAACAGAACATAGTAGGCATTTACTACAAGGCATTCTATAAATATATACACAATGGTCAATATACTGATAAAGTGCAAATAACAGTATTGGCTAGTAAAGTTCAGTGTTATGTCCGAGCCAGGTTTAATAGCCTGATGGCTGTGGGGAAGTAGCTGTTCCTGAACCTGGTCGTTGCAGTCTTCAGGCTCCTGTACCTTCTACCTGAAGGTAGTAGGGAGATGAGTGTGTGGCCAGGATGGTGTGGGTCCTTGATGATGCTGCCAGCCTTTTTGAGGCAGCGACTGTGGTAGATCCCCTCGATGGAAGGGAGGTCAGAGCCGATGATGGACTGGGCAGTGTTTACTACTTTTTGTAGTCTTTTCCTCTCCAGGGCACTCAAGTTGCCGAACCAAGCCACGATGCAACCGGTCAGCATGCTCTCTACTGTGCACCTGTAGAAGTTAGAGAGAGTCCTCCTTGACAAACCGACTCTCCGTAATCTTCTCAGGAAGTAGAGGCGCTGATGTGCTTTCTTAATAATGGCATCATTGTTCTCGGACCAGGAAAGATCTTCAGAGATGTGCACGCCCAGGAATTTGAAGCTCTTGACCCTTTCAACCATCGACCCGTTGATATAAACGGGACTGTGGGTCCCCATCCTACTCCTTCCAAAGTCCACAATCAGTTCCTTGGTTTTTGCTGGTGTTGAGGGCCAGGTTGTTGTGCTGGCACCATATGGACAGTTGCTCGATCTCTCTTCTATACTCTGACTCATCCCCATCAGTGATACGTCCCACAACAGTGGTGTCATCAGCGAACTTGATGATGGAGTTCGCACTATGTCCGGCTACGCAGTCATGAGTATAGAGTGAGTACAGCAGGGGGCTGAGCACGCAGCCTTGAGGTGCTCCCGTGCTAATTGTTATCGAGTCTGACACATTTCCACCAATACGAACAGACTGTGGTTCATCACCTTCTGTTCGTAATGGTTCATCACCTTCTGAAATGTCTCTTCATCTAATTTCTAAATCCCTTGTGTTATGTCGTGAGACTCTAGCCCCTTATCTGGACATCCCAGTCAGGAATGCATCCTCCCATATCCAGCCTGACTCATCCTGCCATAATGTTATTAGTTTTAATTAGATTCATTCTTGTTCTTTTAATGAATGATGACTCACCAATTTGAAAAGTATCAATTTATTCCTACTCACTATTTTTCTCTTACAGGATCACACTTTATATATATCCACAGGGTCTCCACTTAGTTTGCACACATGGCACCAATCTACTTCTTCAGTATAATCAATTAAGCTTAACACACTTATCTAGTTTTGGCCTTGATTTGGGATCTTTGAATTGCAAGGTACTGTCATATGCCCTGTAAGTTGCCTATTAATACACTTAGCAGTTTTGAATTGGCATTGCGGTTCACAGTGATTGCCATTGCATCTACAGTGAATAAGGCATTTAGGCTATTTTCTCCCTGACATTTCTTCTATCAGATTGCACAGGTGCTCAATGCCCCCAAAGTCCAGCACTGAAACTTTTAGATGGGCACCATTCTTTTTCATTTAACACAGATATCATATCATATACTTATTAAAAGTCTGATCTTGTACATGTGTGTATATGTGTGTGTTATATGTGGTTGTCTTTACATCTTCACAAAAACATTACATTTTTACATATTCTGATTGACATTTTTCCCCTCGAGGCTGAGAGCATCTTCACTGAACATTTTATGCATTATTTCTCGACTTATTCTAGACTTATTACTGATTAAAAGTTAAAAAAATCAAAAGACTTTGAATTTTAAATGACCAGCTTCAACTGATGACGTCACAATGGCTTGGCTAGCAGTGATCAGCTTCACTGAAGATTTCATCCAGATATTTGATGTTATTCGTGATTAAGGTTTTAAAATGCCAACTTTAACAAGATTTTTAAATATTCTGATTCACATTTTTCCCCTCTAGGCAGATATCACATTCACTGGAACATTTTATGCTTTATTTATCAACTTATTACTGATTAAAGTAAAAAAATATATATATACTTAGAATTTAAAATGACCAGCTTTAACTGATGATGTCACAATGGGACGGCTAGCAGTGATCAGCTTCACTGAAGATTTCATCCTATATTTCACGTTATTCACGATTAAAGCTTTAACAATGCCAACTTTCACAAGATTTTTACTGTTAAAATCATTCCTGCCAGCTTCCAACACACTTCGATCCAATGTTGCGACACAGGAACACTCTGAACTTTTCACCTCACAGGAGGGGGAGGGCGAATTGCTATTGCAACATTCAGGGCAAGTGCAATTGGGGGGCTACAGGTAAGGAACGGGTGTGTTGGGGGAGCAGACCCAACGGGTCTGCACTTGGTCTAGTCTACTTTAAAATTGCTATCATAGGCTTTCTCAAGTTCAGGGCTACAGCTTTACTTTAACTGAGCTTTACCATCAGTCAATTGAGGAAGCATCCTATCTTTCACAGTTCTATAAGGAAACTCACCAAAGTGTCAATGTAATGATGCTTCACAGTTAAAATGAAGCATTTTGTCATTGTGTTCCTCACATATTTTCTGTGTGTTTTCATATGCTAATTGCACCATATGAACATATTATTCTGCTAGGAATAGAGCTCAAGAGGATTTAATATAAATTACAGCTAAATGCTGTAATTTTTTATGAAGCATTAAAACCTCTTCTCAGTGATTCTAGTTGTGGCATATAATTAAAACAATTACTTCATCAAAAAGCTTTCTGCTAACCTGTCGTGTCTGACAGTGATTCCAGCTCTGTTATTTTCTGTTTGAAAGGGAATGTATTACATTTAGTTAAAAGTAAGTGCAACCTAGCAGTTATGTGCTAGCTAATCTAAAAACATAGCATGACTTCTACTTAGTTACGTTCTGATTTCTGCTCATACTATTAGAAAGTTTTGACAAGCCATGAAGTTGAAAAGGTGTTTCTGTATTTTGTTTTCTGTATCCAAATCTTACAGAGGGATATATCTTTGCTTCTACAGAAGGTGCCTGACCCACCGGGTTACTCCAAAAGCTCAATTTTTTTTCTCCAAATTCCAGTATCTGCAGTTTCTTGTATCTCACTAATCTTACTCACTGATGAGAACCAACTAAAGAAACATCCCAGGATTTGGCAGTCAATAGCCAGGGGTATCCTATGCTGTTTGGCTCTTTTGTTTTACCTGGGTTACAGTCAGTCCACAATTCAGTGGGATCCATAAAATCTTGATAGTTTCCAATTTGCATTTTACATTTTTTAATTTAAGCAAGTGAGTTTGTGCTCCACATGTTGTGAATATAAATTTACCTGTGTGGATTTCTCCACAGTTGGTATGAAGAATGCAGACATGGTGATGAGTATCCATATAAGCAAGATACCCAGAAGACAGAAAGCAAATCCAAAAAATCACTTGGGCATGCTCAGCATATTCCCACCTGTAAGTTTTATGAACATTAGGAATAAACTAGATTATCACTTCATTAAAATGTATAACAAGCTCTTAATGTCAAAGAATGGGACAAAAAAAAATTGGCTCTATATTCTTCCAGATTATCTCCAAAATAGTCGAACGTATCTTTTAAGAGTGTGTTGAAAAACACAGAAGCAAAATCTACTTGGCCAAGAGTTTTCTCCTCCATTTTTCAGTCACATATCCCCAAACCAAACTAACACATCTTCCATCTGCATCCTAGAACTGGCTTTTTTTTGTTAGCAACAACACTGTTGTTATCACATATGCTGATGTTTTCTGGCCACGATATGGATACTCTTCAGAAGACCGTGGCACATATTCATGCCATTTGCTGAACTATCATTTAACCACAAGTTAATCCTAATGAACTATCAGCCTGATTAAAACCATTCACAAATATAAAAGTTAATATATCAATATGTTAAACAAATTAAAATCTGGAATACAGCATAAGTAACAAATAATGTCATAATATTAATGTGAAGCCAAATGTATGAATTTCATTTTTACCTGTAACTAGGCATGGAAATTAAAATCACTCACTGCAAAGGATTATGGGCTCATAATCTATATATTTCCACATGGTAGTAAATAAGATGGCTCCAAAATTTAATGGTGCCACAATCCGATACATTTGAAGAATTTTGTATGAAAAAACCCAGAAAACTGGAGGAACATTGATGAGGAAAAAGGTGCAAGTCAATGTTTTAGTCTGAATCCCTGCATAAAGAATGAGAGGGAAGTGGAAACATCGCCTGTATATAGCAATATGAGAGAGGAGTGGGACAGAGGTTAGTTGGTGATTCGTCGAACCAGGTGGGTTGAGATGGACAGATGGTCAGATGGAACTGTGTAGGGACAAGAGAGGGGAATGTGAAGGTTAACAAAGGGAGAAGAAAACGGTACCTGGACGTGGTGTCGAAGGACGAGAAGCCGAAGCAAAGAAGTGGAAGCCAAATAACCGAATGGAAACTAAGCCGAAACGCCAAATAACAAAAAGCGTACGAAGCCGAAATGCCAACTAACCGAAAGGGTGGGACGCCTAACTGCAAACTAACGAAAGGGCGGGTTGCCTGAAAGCCAACTAACCAAAAGGCTGCATCGCCTGAAAGCAAACTCACCGAAAGCCCGCTCTCGCGAAACGCCAACTAACCAAAAGGCTGCGTCGCCTACAAGCCAACTAACCGAATGGCCGCTCAGCCGAAAAGTCAAATAACGGACATGACATCGCCGGGGGGGGGGGGGGGGGGGGGTGGGGGGGAGCAGGGACTTATCAGTGATTGGACCAGACCCCCACGTCCATCACACCACTGGCCGGTGGAGACGGGAGGGTGGGGGTCATTTTCCCACACAAGCCATAGGTGACTGGGCACTTGAACACAAGCACCAACTAACCGAAAGGGTGAGACGCCTAACTGCAAACTAACCGAAAGTATTGCATACAGTTTTGGTCTCCTAATCTGAGGAAGGACATTCTTGCCATAGAGGGAGTACAGAGAAGGTTCACCTGACTGATTCCTGGGATGCCAGGACTTTCATATGAAGAAAGACTGGATAGACTCGGCTTGTACTCGCTAGAATTTAGAAGATTAAGGGGGGATCTTATAGAAACTTACAAATTCTTAAGGGGTTGGACAGGCTAGATGCAGGAAGATTGTTCCCGATGTTGGGGAAGTCCAGACAAGGGGTCACAGTTTAAGGATAAAGGGGAAATCTTTTAGGACCGAGATGAGAAAAAACATTTTTCACACGGAGAGTGGTGAATCTCTGGAATTCTATGCCACAGAAGGTAGTTGAGGCCAGTTTTTTGTCTATATTTAAGAGGGAATTAGATGTGGCCTTGTGGCTAAAGGGATCAGGGGGTATGGAGAGAAGGCAGGTACAGGATACTGAGTTGGATGATTAGCCATGATCATATTGAATGGCGGTGCAGGCTCGAAGGGCCGAATGGCCTACTCCTGCACCTAATTTCTATATTTCTATGTTTCTAAGTTGTAAGCGGCCGAAGGAGCTCATCCCTCGGGACAGCCCCCCTCTCCCACGGCCATGGCTGCCTCCGCCTCGTGTCCCATGTGCGGCCGCACTGTGACGGGCTGTGAGTCGGCAGCACATGCACACACACGGGGCCGGGTGGAACAGAGGTGTGGGACAGGCTGGTCCCTCCGCTCACCCAGAGTCACTGACCGCGATGCACCGCCATCGGATCCCAACTCCCACACCAGGGTGATTCACCCCCCCCCCCCCCGACCCCCGGACCCCGACCCACACACGGGGTGATTTACCCCCCTGACAGCCACACCAAGTGATTCACCCCCACCCCGGGACTGACGGCTCGGGGCATTGGCAGCCATAGTAAATCGCTTTTAAAACATGGGGGAACACACAAATTCCCTGGCGGGCCGATGACAAGTGTGCATGACAACGAACAATTTTATCTCCTCCCCTCTCCCCCCCCCCCCCCCCCCCCCCCCGACAACATGAAGCACGTTTTATTTATTATTGTTTGGTTGCCTGCGTAATGCACACAACAAGCTCCCATGCACAAAACACCAGATAATCTGTGAACTGTTTTAACGAAAGATGGACACAAAAAGCTGGAGTAACTCAGCGGAACAGGCAGCATCTGTGGAGAGAAGGAATGGGTGACGTTTCAGGTCAAGACCATTCTTCAGACCTGAAGACTGAGTCTGAAGGTCTCGACCACTGAGTCACTCCAGCAATTTGTGTCTATCTTTGGTGTGACAGTTGTCTTATTTCATCGGCTTCATGTATTGCGCGCATGGAAGAGACGCCTTACATGCCGCTTGCATCTATTCATCCAAGTGTGCTCTTAACGAAATCTCACATCTTTGCGAGGGAGGGATGGAATGGATGTAACCACCGGCTAAAGGAAAGGCATAGTTAGGACGGGGACATAATCCCACCACTTAATTAACCAGGTTCCCGAATGTAAGAACTATATATACATGTAACATTTTTGTTTTTAATCAAAGTAACTCTTTTTTGATTTTTAATGCCGAGTTAAAACCCCGTTCTGTGGGAAGAGCTTGCGGCAGCTGGTGTCATAGTGCCTTCAATTGTTGGTAGGTGCTGTCCTTTCACATGGACCGATTACAACTTGGTGCTCGGGTTCAGAGTGCCCAGTCACCTATGGCTATGTGTGGGAAAATGACCCCCACCCTCCCGTCTCCATCGGCCAGATGGGCGCGGGGGTCTGGACCAATCGCTGACAAGTCCCGCTCCCCCCCCCCTCCCCCGGCGACATCGTGTCCGTTATTTGACTTTTCGCTGAGCGGCCATTCGGTTAGTTGGCTTGTAGGCGACGCAGCCTTTCGGTTAGTTGCCGTTTTCGGCAGAGCGGCCTTTTGGTGAGTTTGCTTTTAGGCGACGCAGCCTTTCGGTTAGTTGGCTTTTAGGTGTCCCGCCCTTTTGGTTAGTTTGCATTTAGGCGTCCCAGCCTTTCGGTTAGTTGGGCGTTTTGGCTTTGTACGCTTTCGGTTATTTGGCGTTTCGGTTTTGTTTCCGTTCGGTTATTTGGCTTCCACTTCTTTGCTTCGGCTTCTCTTCCTTCGACGCCACGTCCGCACATGGAAGAAACCTCCCTTTGATAGGGAGGGGAACACCAGGAGTGAAGGTAGGTTGAAATTGAAGAATTCAATATTCATACCATTGAGATATAAACCACCCTTCCACTGTTCTAGTTTACGTTCGATTCCAGCACCTGCAGTCTCCTTTGGCTTCACACCATTGTGTATGTTCGGTGGTGCAATTGTATTTGAAATTTACACACCTAATTCAAAGACAATTAGAAATGGCCAAATAAAATACTGACTTTGCCAGCAATGCCCACATACTACAATTAATACAACATATAAAACTACCTGTAATCTAGTGCAAAATTAGTCACTCAGAAGTCTGAGCACAAGAAATGAATGATGATATAGGGACAGATTAAATATTTTTAAAGTTCTAATTTAGTTTAGTTTAGTTTAGAGATACATTGTGGAAACAAGCCCTTTGGCCTACCGAGTCCATGCTGACCAGCGATCCCCGCACATTAACATTACCCTACACACTCTAGGGACAATTTACAATTATACCAAGCCAATGAATCTACAAACCTGTAGGTCTTCGGAGTGTGGGAGGAAACCAGAGATTTCGGAGAATACCCACGCTGGTTATGGGGAGAACTTACAAACTCCGTACAGACAAGCACCCATAGTTTGGATTGAACCTGGGTCTCTAGCACTGTAAGGCAGTAGATCTACTGCTGCACTGCCCATGGTTAAGGTTTAATATTATGGAACTGCATTGAAATTATAATTGCACATCTGATTTATATTTGACCTTATCATTAAACGTGTGGTAGCAATGCTGTGTGCAATATGTGCAGAAATACTTTTTCCTGAGGATTGGCATCTGTCATAATGTTAACATTTGAAAAACTGTATGTTGTACAGGACAGATTCTTGGTGAATTTTCTCACAAGATTTTTTGCAAGTAACTACAAGGTCACAGGTTAATGAAAAATGCATAAAGTTTCAAATATATTCCAATTTATCCCCATCCAAAAAACAGAATGCAAAAATAATCAGCACTTTTCTCATTAAAATGTAACTATGTTCTCAACCAAATATTCTGATTTAAGTCCAATGGCCTTCCCAGTTACACTATCTGCTACAGCGCTGATAAAAAAAAATGATTTTTTCTAACTTTCTTGCAGCCAAGAAGCCAAATAGTCCAGTCTGAAGAAGGGTCTCGACCCGAAAAGTCGCCCATTCCTTCTCTCCAGAGATGCTGCCAGCTTTTTGTGTCTATCTTCTTTCTTTAAGCCAAATACAATATGGCCCTCCAGGACATTTTGTGTTGTTGTCAAAAGCTACTTGTTACACATGGTCTAAGGGCTTTCATGAAGGGCTAAATTGTGCCAAAAAATTAACAGGGATTACCAGCACCTCATTAATTTGAAATCGCATTAGAATTTTTTAAATATTGGAAGTGAGCACAGAATCTACTATCTATGCCGTCCAGACTTGTGGAAAACAGGCCTACCATGTGCATTATGAAATGTATTTTCTTTATAATTGCAAACATTGAGTTTTCCTGTGACTAAATTGAAATTTTAAAGGATTAAAAGTCAAAGCTATTGGGGTGAAATTGTACTGTGCTTTAAATGAGAAGTTGACTTGGTTGTTAAAATAACAGAAGAAAGAAATTTCACTCATATATTCAGTCTATTTATATGGTAATATCACAGTGGGGGTAATTTTAACAATATTCCATCGCCTATTCCCTTGTAGAACTTAACTGATTTTTATCCTGTTGAAAGCTGTCATTGGCCATTGCTGAAAGGTGTCTGGATTTTGGCTGTTTTCTCTTTCCTAGGTCAGGTACTCAACTTAAAATATTAAATATTCTGTCTGAGGCTTCTAGGTATGTGGTTTCTCTGCATTTTATCACACTGATGGTCGCCACGGCAGCACATTAGATAGAAACATTTTTGTTGTGCAAAAAGAAAATTTTGAACATTATTTATTTAAACTAAATAGTGGGGGGAGGGATTGACAGATTGGGAGTATAAAGATCGATTTGAAGGGGAAGTGAGTACAGGAAAAGTTACAAAAGACTCGAATTAATGGGAAGGAAAGTTTGAGAAGGGATAAGAGAGTAAGGTCAGGGCCAATTGCAAGCGGTGCGAGATGGGAGGTGAATACCAACGTCAAAATGTTGTATATGAATGCGCAAAGTATAAGAAATAAAGTGGACGAGCTTGAGGCTCAGTTAGAAATTGGCAAGTATGATGTTGTGGGAATTACAGAGACATGGCTGCAAGAGGGCCAGGGCTGGGAACTGAATATTCACGGGTATACCTCCTATTGAAAAGACAGACACGTGGGCAGAGGGGGTGAGGTAGCTCTGTTGGTGAGGAATGAAATTCAGTCCCTTGCAAGGGGTGACATTGAAACAGGAGATGTGGAGTCAGTATGGATAGAACTAAGGAATTGTAAGGGTAAAAAGACCCTAATGGGACTTATCTACAAACCCCCAGACAGTAGTCTGGATGTAGGGTGCAAGTTGATTCAGGAGTTAAAATTGGCATGTTGTAAAGGTAATGCTACGGTTGTAATGGGAGATTTCAACATGCAGGTAGACTGGGAAAATCAGGTTGGTACTGGACCCCAAGAAAGGGAGTTTGTGGAGTGCCTCCGTGAGGATTCTTAGAGCAGCTTGTATTGGAGCCTACCAGGGAGAAGGCAATTCTGGATTTAGTGTTATGCAATGAACCGGATTTGATAAAGAAACTTGAGGTTAAGGAGCCATTAGGAGGTAGTGACCATAATATGGTCAAGTTTAATCTACAATTGGAGAGGGAGAAGGGTAAATTGGAGGTGTCAATGTTACAGTTGAATAAAGAGGACTATAGAGCCATGAAGGAGGAGTTGGCCAAAGTTGACTGGAAAGATACCCTAGCAGTGATGACAGCGGAACAACAATGGCAGGTATTTGTGGGAATAACACAGAAGGTGCAGGATCAGTTCATTTAAAAGAGGAAGAAAGATTCCAAGGGGGGTAAGAGGCGACCATGTCTGACAAGGGACTTCAGGGACAGTATAAAAATAAAAGAGAAGAAGTACAACGTAGCAAAGATGAGCGGGAAGCAAGAGGATTGGGTAATGTTTAAAGAGCAACAGAAGATAACTAAAAAGGCAATACGGGGTGAAAAGATGAGGTACGAAGGTAAGCTTGCCAAGAATATAAAGGAGGATAGTAAAAGCTTCTTTTGGTATGTGAAGAGGAAAAAAATAGTTTATTTTGTTTTATTTTTTATTGTTTTATTTTTTTTATTAGAAGTAAGTACAATTGTATACAATCATATTTTCATAATGCATATTATGTACAGCTTCTTATTTTTATAATAAAGGAGAAAAAGAAAAAGAAGTTAGATAATGAAAAATAGAAAAATGTGAGATATATAGTGTGTGAAAAAGGAAAATAGAGAGTGAAAGAAGAAAGTTAAGAAATAGAAAATAGAAAAAAGAAAATAAAAGAAGAAAAAGAAAGAGAAAGAAAAAAAGAAGTAAGGAGATCTTATTTATAATCTTGACCATCCCTCGCCCAGTCACGAGTTAACTTTTACAATTGTGTTGCACCACATGATTCCAAAAAGATGACAAATGGGGACCAACTCGTTGTGAATTGGTCAAATTTATCTATTAGGCGAATCACATTTCCTCAAGATGTGCGGTGTCCAACATACTTGCAATCCACATTTTAAGCGTTGGTATTGATGTATTTTTCCAAAATTTCAATATTAATTTTTTAGCTATTATTAAACCATAATTAAAAAATATTTTTTGAGATGGATTCAGTTTATTCCCATCTTCCATTACCCCAAATATAATCAATTCATTATTAGGTTCCATTTTTATCTTAAATAATTTTGTGAATATTTCAAAAATATCACTCCAAAATCTATGAAGTTTTATACAGGAAACAAAAGAGAGTGTTATAATTGCATCTTGGGTTAAACATTTATCGCAAGTGGGGGATATATTTGGGTAATATTTATTTAATCTTATTTTTGAGTAATACAATCTATGTAAAATTTTAAATTGAATTAGATTATGTCTTACATTAATCGAACATTTGTGAATATATGTCAAATACTTTTCCCATGTAACCTTCGTAATTTTTATCGTTAATTCCCATTCCCACTCTTCTCTAATTACCTCAGTCGCAGGTAAATCTATATTTAAAATACTATTATATAAATATGATGTTAATTTTTGTGTATCAGCTTTAATATTCATTACTTCTTCCAATAAATCAGGAATTATTTTTTGATATCCCTGTATATATGTCTTCATGAAATTGCAAATCTGAAAATATTTAAAATAATGATTGTTTTTCAGTTTAAATTTTAATTGTAATTGTTGAAATGATAGTAAATCTCCCATTTCATACTTGTCCCCGATCCTTTTAATTCCTAAACTTTCCCATTGATTATATATTTTGTCCATCATAGATGGTTTAAATAAAGGATTATTCACTATCGGTGTTAACAATGATAGGTTTCTTAATTTTAAGGATAATTTTATTTGTTTCCATATTCTTATTGTATCTTGTATAATTGGGTTCTTCTTATATATTGTATTGTTCATTTTTTTCGGGGAGAAGAGGATCGTTCCTATATTACAAGGGTAACAATCCTCTTTCTCCATTTTTATCCATTCTGTCTGTTGGGTTGAACTATCCAACCAGTAAATTATATTCTTAATATGTATTGCCCAATAGTAATACAGAAAATTCGGGAGTGAAAGTCCCCCGACATCTTTTGGTTTACATAAGTGTTCTTTTTTAATTCTATGTGATTTATAGTCCCAAACAAAATTTGTAATATTAGAGTTTAATTTAGAAAAAAAATATTTTGGTACATATACTGGTATAGACTGAAATAGGTATAGTAACTGTGGTAAAAAAATCATTTTTATAGCATTTATTCTACCTATTAATGATAAAGGAAGTGTTTTCCAAAATTTAATCATCATATTAAGTTTATTTATTAAAGGTAAAAAATTAGCATTGAATAAAGCTTTATGTTTTCTAGTAATCTGAATACCCAAATATTTAAATTTTTCTGTTGCTATTTTAAAAGGGAACTTCAGTAAGTGTGTGGATTCTTGAGGTTTTAACATCATGATTTCACTTTTGTTCCAATTTATTCTATATCCAGAAAAGGACCCAAATTCCTCTATTAAGTTTAATAAATTTGGTATGCTCGTTCGTGAGTTTGTTATATATAACAAAATATCGTCTGCATATAATGAAATTTTATTATTTGAGTCCCTAGTATTATAACCCTGAATCTTCGGATGACTTCTTATACTTTCAGCCAAAGGTTCTATCATAAGGGCAAATAGCAGGGGTGATAAAGCACATCCCTGCCTATTACCCCTTGATAATTGAAATTTTTGAGATAACATACTATTAGTTAATATTCTTGCCATCGGTTTATCATATAATAATTTCACCCATGTAATAAAATTCTCTCCCATATTAAATTTTTGTAATACTTTGTATAAATACTGCCATTCTACCTGATCAAATGCATTCTCTGCGTCCAAAGAAATAATTGATATGTCTTCTTCCTCTACTTTATGTGAGTACATTATATTAGACAGGCGTCTCAAATTATTAAATGAATATCTTTTAGGTATAAACCCCGTTTGATCAGGGTTTATCAATTTACTAATATATTTGCTTAATCTTCTGGCTAAAGTTTTTGCTAAAATTTTCTGATCTGTATTTAGAAGTGATATAGCTCTATATGAGCCCGGTTCCTCTAGATCTTTATCTTTCTTTGGAATAAGCGTGATAGTTGATTCTGCTAATGTTTCCGGTAATTTATTTTCTTTAAAAGCATGAGTATATAAATTAAATAAATAAGGGGTCATTATCTCATGAAATTTTTTATAAAATCGATTAATAAAACCATCTTGTCCCTGTGTCTTACCATTTTTCAACGATTTTATTGTTTCATCTATTTCTTCAATTGTAATTTGCGCTCCGAGTTCTTCTTGTTCCAAAAGATCAAGTTTTGGTAGATTACAATTATCTAAAAAAAAAAAATTTTTACTATCTTCTGTTTTAGTTTTTGATGTATATAAATTTTGATAATATTGAGCAAATCTTTTATTAGTATCTTTAGGTAGTATTAGTAATTCACCGTTCTCGGATTTAATTTTATTTATAGTATTTTCTTTTTCTTGTTTTTTCAGTTGACGCGCTAACAGCTTATGTGGTTTATCACCAAACTCAAAATGTTCCTGTTTTGTAATTTGGAATAATCTTATTACTCTTGCCGAGAGAATTCGATTAAGTTTAAATTTCAGTAATATTATCTTATTATGTTTGTCTATAGTGGAGTCTTTAGCATTATCTAACTCTAACTGTCTTATTTCTTGTTCTAACAACATTTGTTCTATTTTATTCTTTTTATTTTGAAAGATTTCGTATGAAATTATAATTCCTCTAATAAATGCTTTAAAAGTTTCCCATAGTAAAGAAGGTGAGGTATCTGGTGTATCATTTATCTCAAAAAATAATTTCATTTGTTGTTTTAAATATTGATAACCCTGTAAGTCATTTAATATATATGTATTAAATCTCCAAACAAATTTCTTACCCGGCATTCCCTCAAATTTTACTGAAAAAGTCAACGGAGAGTGATCAGAAACCAATAAAAAAAATCAATTCTTGAATATGTTTTATGTACCGAAGAATAAAACGAATATTCCCTTCCTGCTGGATTAGCAGATCTCCATACATCTGTTATATTAGTATTTTTTATATATTTAGAAGTTCACTAGTCTTAGATTTTAAATTACTCCTTCTTTGTTTTGCTGATTTGTCTAATTATGGATCTAAAACACAGTTGAAATCCCCACCTATTATCACATTTTGGTAATTAAACTCTAATATTATATCTATAATATTATCAATAAATTGATGGTTATTAAAATTCGGAGCATAAATATTTACCATAGTTATTGGGGTAGCATAAATTTCTCCCGAAACTATGATATACCTTCCCTCTTTATCTGATATAGTATTCTTTAATTTGAAAGGTATACCTTTTCGAATAAGAATAGCCGTACCTCTAGATTTAGAAGTAAAAAATAGTTAAGACCAAAGTTGGACCTTTGAAGACTGAAAAGGGTGAATTTATTATGGGGAACAAGGAAATGGCAGATGAGTGGAACAGGTACTTTGGATCCATCTTCACTAAGGAGGACACAAACAATCTTCCTGATATGCTAGTGACAGAGGATCTGGGGTGACGGAGGAACTGAAGGAAATCCACATTAGGCAGGAAATGGTGTTGGGTAGACTGATGGGACTGAAGGCTGATAAATCCCCAGGGCCTGATGATCTGCATCCCAGGGTACTTAAGGAAGTGGCTCTAGAAATCGTGGACGCATTGGTGATTATTTTGCAATGTTCTATAGATTCAGGATCATTTCCTGTGGATTGGAGGGTAGCTAATGTTATCCCACCTTTTAATAATGGTGGGAGAGAGAAAACAGGGAATTATAGACCAGTTACCCTGACATTGGTGTTTAAGAAGGAACTGCAGATGCTGGAAAATCAAAGGTACACAAAAATGCACACTTGTCTGAAGAAGGGTTTCAGCCCGAAAGGTTGCCTATTTCCTTCGGTCCATAGATGCTGCTGCACTCGCTGAGTTTCTCCAGCATTTTTGTGTACTCTGACATCGGTGGTGGGGAAGATGCTGGAGTCAATTATAAAAGATGAAATAGCAGCACATTTGGATAGCAGTAACAGGATCGGTCTGAGTCAGCATAGATTTACGAAGGTAACTAGGAAAATGGACAAGGAAGAGCCAGTGGATGTAGTGCACCTGGACTTTCAGAAAGCATTTGATAAGGTCCCACATAGGGGATTAGTGGGCAAAATTAGGGCACATTGTATTGAGGGTAGAATGCTGACATGGATAGAAAATTGGGTGGCAGACAGGAAACAAAGAGTAGGAATTAATGGGTCCCTTTCAGAATGGAAGGCAGTGATTAGTGGGGTACTGCAAGGGTCAGTGTTGGGACCGTAGCTATTTACAATATACATCATTGATTTAGATGAAGGGATTCAAAGTAACATTAGCAAATTTGCAGATGACACAAACCTGGTTGGCAGCGTGAACTGTGAGGAGGATGCTATGAGAATGCAGGGTGACTTGGACAAGTTGAGGGAGTGGGCAGATGCATTGCAGATGCACTTTAATGTGGATAAACGTGAGGTTATCCACTTTGGTAGCAGAAACAGGAAGGCAGATTATTATCTAAATGGTGTCAAGTTGGGAAAAGGGGAAGTACAACGGGTTCTGGGGATCCTTGTTCATCAAAGTAAGCATGCAGGTGCAGCAGGCAGTGAAGGAAGCGAATGGCATGTTGGCCTTCATAACGAGAGGAGTTGAGTATAGGAGCAAGTAGGTCCTTCTTCAGTTGTATAGGGCCCTAGTGAGACCACACCTGGAGTATTGTGTGCAGTTTTGGTCCCCTTATTTGCGGAAGGACATTCTTGCCATTGAAGGAATGCAGCATAGGTTTACAAGGTTAATTCCCAGGATGCGGGACTGTCGTATGCTGAGAGAATGGAGCGGCTAGGCTTGTATACTCTGGAGTTTAGAAGGATGAGAGGGAATCTTATTAAAACATATAAGACTATTAAGGGTTTGGACACGCTAGAGGCAGGAAACATGTTCCCAATGTTGGGGGAGTCCAGAACCAGGGGCCACAGTTTAAGAATAAGGGTTAAGCCATTTAGAATGGAAACTAGGAAACACTTTTTCTCACAGAGAGTTGTGAGTCTGTGGAATTCTCTGCCTCAGAAGGCGGTGGAGGCCGGTTCTCTGGATACTTTCAAGAGGGAGCTAGATAGGGCTCTTAAAGATAGCGGAGTCGGGGGATATGGGGAGAAGGCAGGAACGGGGTACAAATTGTGGATGATCAGCCATGATCACATTGAATGGCGGTGCTGGCTTGAAGGGCCGAATGGCCTACTCCTGCACCTATTGTCTGTTGTCTATTGTCTATTTATCTCATTGGGACCATCCAACATGCAACACAATCGATGCACTATTTTTCAAATGTAAGGAGTTAAATTTGGCAAAAGGACCTTCAGGACAACAGTTAATCAATGACCTTGTCAATCATCAGAGATGATTGGGGTAGCATTCTCCAAAGTATGGATGGAAATATATTGAAGCTCTACTGATGGCACTGGATCTTTTATTTTTCCAATATTAAGTGTTGTGATGTTTGAGATGACATCTATACAAACTGAGGCTCTGATCTTTTTATCTTCCGGTTTCGAGGTCATTCTATTTGCGCAAAAACGTTACGCGATAGTGCTATGATTTTTCGCCAGCTTACTCACCGTTCTCCTGCGGTGTGATTGCACCAAGTTTCGTTCCAATCGGTGGCCTGATGTAAACTTTAGGGAGGTTTAAAAATCTTTAAAAACGCACGTGCGCAGATCGATCTCCTCTCCTGCCGTTCAGCGCTGCATGGATTGGTCTTTTCTCCTGTCACTCCGTGGGATGGTCTGCCCCTTCCTGCGCCATCGGATCTTTACTGGAGCGGTAGATGGCGGCGGAGGTTTCCAACCAGACACAATTTTCGGAGGGGCTGGAAACGGCTCGGTCCAGCACATGTCGCCAAATGGAAAGCGGAGAATCTGATCTCAGCAGCGGAGAACGACCAGTGACCAGCAGACCAGCGACTAGCTCCAGCCCCTTCCACTCTGGTCCCCCTCGCTGCCTCCTGCCCCACTCCCCCGTGATTACCTCCCACAAGCCCCGTATTTTCTCTGAGCTCTCTCCCCCCCGCTCCCACAACCCCCACCCGCCCACACACACCCCTACCCCCACCCACAACCGCCCCCCCTCCCACCCCCCCCCCACCTACACCCCCATCCCCCCCCTCCACCCACACCCCCATCCCCCCTACACCCCCATCCCCCCCCCTCCGCACACACCCCATCTGCCGCGCCCACACCCCAACCCCCGCCAATACATGGGTTGCGTTGGGAGACCGGGCCTCCCATGTGACTGGGACCCAATGGGTCCCACTTAGTCTAGTCTTAACTAAAGGTTTACTCAGTAGTGCACTGAATTGTCAGTCTCAGTTCCGACGTCCATTTCATTTTATATCAAAACCAAAGTAGCTCCACAAATTCAGTATTAGTATTTCAGCTAATACTGAAAAATTGCATTATTGTGAGGAAAATTGGTACGTTAAATCAATATTGCAAATTGAATGTGTGTGGTTTATTCCATGGGCCCTCTACACATTGCCACTGTGGAGCTTGCAAGAAAACAATTTGGCCTTGAAGGGATAACAGCGTTCAAAATTGTCAATTATCAATATTACATATATTTGGTAAATGGATAGATCAAAGTCAGCAATAAATTCAAACAACTAATTATTACCATGCCAAGTGGCAGTAAATGTTCACATTCATTTTTGTTAAATAAGTTAATAGCATAAATTATTTTAAACTTAGTACTCTTTACAGAATAACGATGGCTCAGGATCAAGCTTGGGTGTGATAGAAGTACATTTTCCTTTAATTTACCATATTCAAGAAACATGTATTGATAGTATCAGAAAAATTGAAAATATTGAAATAAATTACAAGGAAATGGTTCCAAACCAATGGCGCAGCATTTAAGTGCGGTTGACAACCACATATTTATTGCATATCCCCAAAAAATGTTGAATACCTTTTATTGTATCAAAATCTTTTTGTTTTTTATTTTTATTTTAACTTTTTTGTTTGCACCCTGTTTGGAAAAATCCAATATTATCATCTTTGGAGACAAATCTCTCTCAGACTAGAAAATAGAACAAAAACAGATTACCTATAACATCACCAATACAAAGATTTATTAGTTTAAAACCTTCAGCTGAATGCTGTCATATATATTTATATGCATTTTCAGAATACCATAAGCCAATAGATACACAGTAGATAACATACTTGATTGACTGCATCTTGATAGAATTCTCTCCCTGGACTTTTGCTAAGTGCATTATTTGTATTTATAATTTTAACTATTTATTTTCCGGAGCCAAGGGCTAGAGACAGAGTTGAATAGTATGGATTTGCAGTATTTTAGCAAGTTATGATTGATAAGCAAATTCTGAGGTACATTTCAATTAGTTTGAGCTTATTAAACTGTCCCTGCCTGCTTCAAAGTCTCCACTATTGTCCCTGTACCCAAAAAGGCAAGGATTACTGGTCTTAATGACTACAGGCCTGTCGCACTGACCTCTGTAGTCATGAAGACCCATGAAAGACCAAGCTGAAAAATATCACAATCCCTCTGCTGGACCCTCTGCAGTTTGCATATCGGGCCAATAGATCTGTGGATGACGCAGTCAACCTGGGCCTGCACTTCATCCTCCAGCACCTAGACCGCCAGGGGACCTATACGAGGGTTTTGTTTGTTGATTTTAGCTCTGCATTCAACACCATTGTGCCAGAGCTACTACACTCCAAACTTTCCGAGTGGACTGTGCCTGAAACCCTCTGTTTGTGGATCACCAGCTTCCTGACAGACAGGAAGCAGCATGTGAGGCTGGTAAAGCACATCTCAGACCCGCAAACCCTCAGCATAGGAGCACCACAAGGCTGCGTACTTTCCCCTCTCCTCTACTCTCTCTACACCAATGACTGCACCTCCACTGACTCCTCTGTCAAGCTTCTCAAGTTTGCGGATGACACAACCCTGATTGGACTGATCCAGGATGTGGAAGAATCTGCCTACAGACAGGAAGTGACACAGCTGGCGGCCTGGTGCCATCGCATCAACCTGGAGCTCAATGCTCTTAAGACAGTGGAATTGATAGTAGACTTTAGGAGAGCTCCCCCTCCCTTCACCCCATTCACCATCAACAACACCACAGTCACATCCGTGGAGTGTTTTAAGTTCCTGGGAACCATCATCTCCAAGGACCTTAAATGGGGGGCTACCATCGACTCCACAGTCAAAAAGACACAACAGAGGATATACTTCCTGAGGCAGCTGAGGAAGCACAATCTGCCACAGGCAATGATGATCCAATTCTATACGGCCATCGTAGTGTCTGTCCTCACCTTCTCCATCATGGTCCGATTTTGACTCAGCCACCAAGCACGACATCCAGATGCTGCAGCGAATCGTCCGATCAGCTGAGAAGGTTATCGGCTGCAACCTTCCCTCCATTAATGAACTGCAAGGGCCAGGAAGCGAGCGGGTAAGATCATCTCTGACCCCTCTCACCCTGGCCACAAACTCTTTGAATCACTTCTCTCTGGAAGGCAACTCCGGACTGTCAAAGCTGCCACAGCCAGACATAAAAACAGCTTTTTTTCCACGAGAAGTAGCTCTACTCAATAACCGAAAACCTGTAGCCTCCTTTTGCTCTGGTATTTTATTTAATTCACATGTTTAATCAATAATATTTTATTATTAATGTTTAATTGTCATTAATGTGTCATTCCTAATTGTCACTGTATGTCGTTGACACTTGCAGGCGGAGCACCAAGGCAAATTCCTTGTATGTGAATACTTGGTCAATAAACTTCATTCATTCATTCATTCATTTGCTGATTAATTAATTGTTCATTTCAACATCTAATGTCCCTAAAAAAGTTGTTGATTTTTCACTTTGCTTCTCCTGTAACTTCAACAAAAGAAGAGCATACTAAGTGATGCATTACAGCTTTTACGGCATGAATGGGAAAGGTTTAGGGGGATATGGGTCAAATGCAGGCAAATGGAACTAGCTTAGATGGCGTATCTTGGTCGGTATGAACAAGTTGGACTGAAGGACCTGTTTCCATCCTCTATGACCCAATGACTATTTTTTCATTAAAAACAGTAGTTAAGTATATAATTCAGAAAATGCAACAATACCAACCAAATCTCTGGGTTAAAATGAAAAAAAACTGTTGAATATTGTTTTCAATTGCTTTTGAGACCTCACGCTGCCTCGGCAAGGCCACCAGCATTATCAAGGGCGAGTCACACCCTGGGCACTTCCCTCCTCCCCTCTCCCATCGGCAAAAGATATAGAAGTGTAAAAATACACACCTCCAGATTCAGGGACAGTTTCTTCCCAGCTGTTATCAGGCAACAGAACCATCCTACAACAACTAGAGAGCAGTCTTGAACACTATCTACCTCATTGGAAACCCTTTGTTTGAACTTACTGGCTTTATCTTGCACAACATTTTATTTACTTTATTCCCTTTATCATGTATCCATCCGTACACTGTGGATGGCTCGATCGTAATCATGTATTGTCTTTCCGCTGACAGATTAGCAAGCAACAAAAGCTTTTCATCGTACCTCAGTACATGTGATAATAATAATAATAATAATAATAGATTTTATTTATATAGCGCTTTTCAGGACTCAAAGTCGCTTTACAATTGAGAGTCAGGAATAAACAAAACAAATAGAGCAGTAAGACAGAGGGAGGGGAACATGGGACTTCAAACTTAAGGATTGGGATTTTGATTGTCCTGCTATTCTTAATTTTAAAAATTGTGCTTGCACAAATATAGTAAAAATTAACAATGGTATTTTTTTCAAGATTAAGTAACAGTTGATAACACAGATGGTGCCATAAAGGTTAGGAGATAATTCTGACAGAAACGAATTATATGATTAAAGTGATTTTCGGAAATACACTTACAGATTTCCAGCATACAAAGATCTTTCAGATACTGAAATATCAAGTAGGATTGTGCAATGTAATTGTTTTTCATTGACAGACCTCAGTGATTTCTGGTGCATGTAATATTATTTTACAATATCTAAATATATGAGTCGAAAAGATCACTGGCTTATTTAGGCCTCAATATGGCAAGGTTTGTTGCCACATTGCCGAATGCTGGTGCGGTCTAAAATTACAGGCTAACAGTAATATGTGTTGAAAAAAAAAATCCTTTCAGAGTGTAAGAGTCAAGAGTGTTTTCTTGTCATATGTGCCAATGGGACAATGAAATTCTTACTCCCAGCAGCAGCACAACAGCTTGTAAACACAGTACTCAATAGATAATATAATAAACAAAAACAACAAAAAAATCAATAAATAAAAAATACAAAATACACCCTTGTGCACCCAGGCATTTGGTAGTTTGACGTTTAGTGTTCACAATACCCTGGTGGTTGTTGGGGGAGAAACTGTTCCCGAACCTGGACGTTGCTGTTTTAAGACTCGTATACCTTCTTCCGATGGCAGGAGTGCAATGAGAGCGTGGCCAGGGTGATGTGGGTCCTTGATGATGCTGGCTGCCTCTTTGAGACTGCGCCTCTTATAGATCCCTTCAATTATGGGGAAGTCAGTACCCGTGATGGACCAGGCTATGTTCCTCACTTTTGGTAATCTTCTTTGTTCCTGAAGTACATTGATTGTACTGTAATTCATTACCTGGATATCAACATTATAAAAAGTATTGAACTCCAAGACATTTTAGCACATTTAAAATGACTGACCTGTAAACAACATCTGTACAATAAACAAGAGAATGATGCAGCATTCATGAATATTTATCCCACATATTTTGTTCCCCTTATCCTCCTCTCAAAGTTGTCTATTTGTTAGGTAAACTGAATTTGGATAGAAACACTAAAAGATAGTTCACATTGTGGTTTAAATATTAGATAATAAGTTTTTACTTAGTCGTACACACATATTCATCATTCTCTTTAGGGTAATTCATTTTGACTTTGAGTTCTTTGAGCAGATTATGAACACCTCCTTTACTCTATGATCTACCTTTTCAGTTGTCAATTTAGTTCCCATAAAGAATGAAATGAAAGGTGAAACAGTACTGTCACTAACCATGAATCTGAAACAATCTTCTACAGTAACACAAAGCTATTACCCAAATAACTAAATGTATTTGATTAAGCTTAGAAAATAGATCTCCTGAAATTTCAACATTTCAGTACCTGTTCATTTGAAGGACTATAAGCACTCAACAATCTGATTATTGATTTTATTTTTCAAACTCAATAACAGCAGCTTTTTCATGTTGATATAAATGTAACTCAATCGTTCGCTGTTGGTGAAGCCACTGACTTGATTGTCAATCACTTCATGCCAAAATCATATGTTTCCCCCACATTTCAAATATTTACTTCTTAATATCACTCTTAAGGCATTGTCAAACAGGAACTTTTCAGGTAATTCCAGAATTTCAAATCCTTGATTGACCTGGAAACATTTCCGTGTAACAATGCCTTAAGTGTAATATTGTGCTGGTTTATTTGACAGGGAAATGTTCACATCAGTTTTATGCTGAACCATTGCTGTATGTAAATGTTCACAGCCATATTTTGCCATTTCTAAGATACAAACTTCCAGACCCTACTGCCTTACCACTTACTGTGCAAAAGGCACAGGTATAATGTCCCCACACAGGTGGTGTACCAGTAATGCTTAATGCCAAAATAAACCTGATGTTGTTAGTGCTGTGGTGTCTTGAAATTTTAAAGCATTATGCAATTTATATATAAAGATTTGGACTATACTTAATTAAAATGTCATCAGTTGGATTTTCCCTTGCTGCATTAAATGGTTGTTATGTTTGCACTTTGCTGATTTAGGTCACCTGTAAAGAAATTTTGAAATAGCCTAAAAAAAAAAGGTTAACATAGTCTTAGGTTGGGTTACACCCAGCAACATATATTAAAAACAGAATCTGCTTGGTTTTTATGTCAAAACAAAGAATTGCAGATGTGGAGGAAGGAACTGCAGATGCTGGTTTAAATTGAAGATAGACACAAAATGCTGAACTCAGTGGGACAGGCAGCAGCTCTGGAGAGAAGGAATGGGTGGCGTTTCGGGTCGAGACCCTTCATCAGACCAACTGCAGTTGCTGGTTTACACAAGAGGATAGAAAGTGCTGGATATCAGGCAGCATCTCTGGGGAATTTGAATGCGTGACATTTTTGGTCAGGACCCTTCTTCAGACCTGACCCGAAACATCACCAATCCACGTTCTCCAGAGATGCTGCCTGGCCCTTTGAGTTACTCCAGCACTGTGTGCTACTCAGTTTCTATTAACATTTAGTTCAATATGAACAATAGTTTCTCCTGCTACTTGTTGCCATAGTGAAACCATGCAGATTAACCTTAGTGGATGTTGCAGGATAGCGACTGTCATTTCAGTTACATCAAGAGTTAGTGGTTTTGTCCATTCTGTTTCAGTATGCATTGCGATACAATTCCAGAAATCTCATCAAGATGAATTTTAAGTTCAAAGCCACTCTTGCCTGAGACACATAGTGACTTTGATAATGTATAATTTGGCAGCTCTTGCCAGGAGCCGACCTGATGCAACACGTCGCCAAATGCTTCATTCACATAAATTTCCACATTTTACCAAAAGGTGTTTACACAATAGGAGAACAGACTCATGCAAAACGTTATCGTTATCTAACATTCTGAAGTGCTTAATGAGTGCTTAATATCAATATTGATAACGCAACTGTGGAATGATTGTTGATACCGGAATACCTAAGTAACTCAGGCAGCTTCTCAGGAGAACATTGAAAGGTGACATTTCTTGTAGGGACCCTTCTTGAGTCTAAAGAAAGGTCCCGACCTGAAACATCACCTATACATGTCATTGCTGCCTGACCCTACCTGAGTTACTCCAGCACTTTGCGTCTTTTTTATAAACCGGCATGTGCAGTTCCTTGCGTTTCAATGATGCTTGTGTGCATGCACTGGGGTTGCTACTTTGCAGTAGAGGCGACCAAGTTCCAGAAAAAATGTCACTGTAGCAATCGTTGAACAGAAAATGGCCAAAACGTGTGCATGTTTTTCAGAAAATTTAGGGCATTGTTATTTGCATTCCATAAACTGCCAAGAGTTGTCGGAAATGTTGCTTTTGCAATTGCAGCCATGCTTTTAACATTTTCAATTTAAGAATAAATGCTATGCAACTGGAATAAGCCACTTAAGCCATGTGGTAAATAAAAGTAACATGTTTGAAATATCCTCTGCAGGTTTTACCTTCCCATTCATCATCCTCTCTTCAGCCCCAATCTCTTGTTTGTTTTCATGTTTTATATTTGCCATTAAGTTTATTTGTCTAATCAGTCCAATTCCATCTATTCTATTACATTCCCCCCCCCCCCCCCAAGGAAAACTGCTAACCACTTTTCAGGATTCTGGCCTGTGAGGAAATACTCACAGGAACTAAACATTATCAGTACAAGAAAAAAAGAGATTGTGTGGGAACTATCTTCAAAATGAAGCTCTACTCAGGCTGTTTAACTTTCACTGTGAAGCATGCGATTCTCCTTAAAAAGATTCAAAGGAGACAAGAAATTGGAATAATTGCTTTCCTGCACAAAATGGTACATTTACGGAGCTGCCTGGTCAGGGATTGGGGCTGTGTTGTTGCATTTCAGTTATGGTATTTCATAATTTATCCTTCAGTAACAGATTGAGCACCATGACAGCCAACTGAAATAAAGGCATCCAAGGACAGACATGACCTTTTGTTATTTGCCCCTCTGGATAAAATTAGAGATTGCTTTGGAACTCTCCTGTAAATTCAGCCCTCCTTTATGCAAGCACTTGGGCCAGTACCTCCCCTCTGCAGCCTTACGATAAAACTAATGTGGGGATATTATATCCCACTTGAGTCTGAGCAAAGCTCCTCTAAAAGGACAAACAACACACCATGACTGATAGTTAACTATTCTCTAAATTAAACCATGACTCTATTTGCTCGAGAGTTACAATTGCTTATGATGCTTATAAACCGATGTACAAGATTGATCTGGGTGACCCCTCTAGCCAAGAAGTCCCTCTGAAAGCTTCCCTAAATCAGCTTTAGTCTTACTGATGCCACGTTATTGAATTTATAGTTTATCTCCTCTGTTTTATCTCATCTTGTTCCAAAGTACTGGCACCAAGCAGAGTTGCAGTAATCTATTAAATATGCTGGTAAGGGGCTCATCCCATTGAGGACACTTAGGTGTACATCATCTGCTGTCAACTGCAGCTAATTTCAGGCTCTTAATTCCACCTAAAATAATATATTACTAGTGCTATTTTTGACTGCATCATTCAATGCTAGTGAATCTTGCTGAAACTCACCTCCAAAGGCTGCGATAGACTTGACAGTTCTGAATCTTCAAACTTCTGAAAAAGCTTCACAGATTACTTTCCCAATTGTCCATCGTTTTCTTTTCCATTACCCTTTCCACTGATCTAATCACAGACTTCAATTTCTGCAGCTGCTCCTTGTACTTAGTCCTGTGTAGTTGAGAATTCGATGCCTCTACTTTGTAGAAATGTGGGACTGTAATATAGAGGCAATAAAAGATATTTGGCTCAAAGAAGGGGAGGATTAGGAGCTTATTTTCCTGACTACAAGGTACTTAGAAAAGATAGGGAAGAAAAATTTGAGGAGAAGGGATAGCAATAATATTCAAAGAAAATGTTATAGCTCTGGAGGTGGAGAGTTGATAGGTCTAAGACATATCAATTTGTTTAGATTTAAGATTCAGTTAATCAGTTGTGATATTAACAAAGAAGGAACTGCAGATGCTGGAAAATCGAAGGTACACCAAATACACACAGTGATATTAACTGTCTAGTTGGAAGGAAATAGGAAAGCAAAGATGGACAGATACAGATATATAAAGGAATAATTGAATGGTGTGGACAGAGAACTTAATTTTTCTAATATAGATAGTGTAAAAGGCAGGAAATGGGAAGGAATTTCCTAGTTCAGTATGAATGCAGAGGTCTCATCTGAATGCTCCAGTTTGATTTGATTTGATTTATTGTTATTGTCTTCAATGAAGAGACAACAAAATTCTTTTTTCCTTACAGTCATACAAAAAACACAAAAAAAACACACACAAAACACAGAACACAGTAGTTCACAACACAAACATCCTCGCAGCGGCACCAAAGTTCCCCACTGTGAGGGAAGGAGCCAAAGTCCAGTCAACCTCCTCGCCGATGTTCCCCAATGTTCACCCGTGGTCGGGGCCTCCCGAGCACCCCGTAGTCGTCGCTACGGGCGGCCCGATGTTCAGGCCCTCTCGCCGGGAACCTCTCGTCGGCCACCTTCCACCGGAGTCCGCGGCTCCCGATGTCCACAGGCCGCGCTGGGTGGAGATTCGCACTGGCGACCCCCGGCAAAGGGTCCCAGGGCTCCGCGATGTCGAGGTCAGCACCACGTTGGGAGCTCCGTACCCACACCTCCGCGATGTTGGAGCAGCGGCCCAGCACTCCGGAGCTCCAAGCGGCGATCCCAGGAAGGCCTCGCCCGCTCCGCGATGCTTCTAGTGCCTCGCCGCCGCTTCTGAAGCTCTGGTCCAGTCCAGCAGGAAAGGCCATGCCAATCCAGCTGGTAGGCCGTGAGGGGGGGGGGGCGAGGACACGACTCGGATAATAGCCGCATCCTCGCCAGGAAGCGACTGAAGGATGGTTTCCCCCTTGCCCTACCCGCTTACCCCCCCACATGAATTACCAAAAATAAATTAAAAAACACACTCTAATCATAACAAAATAAAAAAAGACAGCCAGACCGTGGGCGGAGGCAGCTAGCAACAGCGCCACCGGATGTCCTCCCACATCCACATTGGTAGGTTAATTGATCCTGTAAATTACTCCTACATGAGTGGTAAAATCTTTGATAAGATTTTGATAAAAATTGATAAGAATTTTGAGAGAATAAAAATTGGAATTAATAAAGGATTTATGTGTAAATAGGTAGTTGATGGTCAACATGGTCTTTGTGGACCAGAGAGCCTGGTTCCTTGTTGTACCCTTCATTGGTCCAAAAGAGGGATAGGGCTGAATGGCCAAAACGGTTATTTTTATGCCAGCAGAGAGCATGAACTTGCATCTGATATTGCCATAGAAGAGAATGCTGCCAGAGGAAGATGTAACAGCAATTTTAAATGTGATCAAAATAGTTTTAAAATAAGGTACTGACGAAGTTGACCCTTTAATAAGACTCAAGGACTCTTTATGATTAACCATCAAGCTGGCTATATTCAAAGCTGAGAAGACACCTGCTCTCAGTATTGATGCTGATGCACACCACAGATGTACTGTAGATGGTGCCGCATTGCATCAATTGTCACTCATAGTGAATGACATAAGACTGGGGATGAGGAGGAATCTCTATAGTCAGAGGGTGGTGAAACAGTGGAATTCATTGCCACAGATGGCTGTGGAAACCAAGACATTGGGTATTTTTAAAGCAGGGATTGATAGAATAGAATAGAATAGAATGCTATTTATTGTCATTCAAACCTAGGCTTGAACGAAATATCATTACTACAGTTGTTTACATTACAAAAAAAAAACAAGACCCACACTTAACACAGTTTACATAAACATCCATCACAGTGAGTCTCCAACACCTCCTCACTGTGATGGAAGGCAAAGTCTTATTTCTTCCCTTTATTCTTCACCCGTGGTCCAACAGTCCAACTGCAGCGTTTAGGCGAACTGGGGCTCCGGTGTTAAAGCCCACGGCGAGCGATGGTAAGTCCTGTGGCCATTTAGCCACGCCGGGCGATGTTAGGCCCGGTTCCGTGTCGTTTAAACCCCGCGATTCCAGCCGGAGAAGTTGCCGTTGCAGGAGCTCCGAAAAGCTGTCTCCCACCGGGGACCTGGAGCTCCCGATGTTACTGTCCACCGGGCCTGCAGCCGGAGCTTCCGAAACTCCAAAGTCGGGTCGCAGCTGCGCGCCACCATAGCTCTCCCCGCTCCGAAGCCGGCCAGCTCCGCGATGGCAGGTCCGCAGGCTCCGCGACTGGAGCCCTCAGGTTGGTCCCGGCCGGAGGCCGCCGCCGGCTCCACGATGTTAGGCCCAACGACATCGGAGACACGACAGGGAAAAGGTCGGGTCCCCGTACAGGGAAGAAATTAACGGTTTCATCCACATCCCCCCCTCCACCCCCACATATACACAGCTAAAAAATAATAAAAAACTAAACTAATACATACATTTAACAAGACAAAAATAAATAATAAAAGACGGACGACTGTAGTCGAGCCGCTGCCGTTAGGCGCCGCCACATCGTTCTTGATTAGGAAAGAGATCAAAGGTTGCGAGCAGAAGACAGGATAATCGGGTTGAGAGGGAAAAATAGTTCAGCTATGATTGAATGGCAGGGTAAATTCAATGAGCTGAATGGCCTAATGTTGCTCCTATGTCTTTTGCAGGCATATTCCTTTGCAGCTGACTGAACGTCCTTTACAGTTTTGTATTTTCCATCTTTCGTTGACGACAGTGCATAATGGGACTTGTAGGTTCCTTTCAAAGCCATGTCCTTTTGAACAACACAAAGCTATGAACTGCTAAAACAGTCTGCCTGATGACCTACATTTGGTTTTACTCCAAACAATGTTTTAATTTAATTTTCATTCTTGTTTTCAAACTCCTCTGTCTCCTTACCAATTTTTAACATTTGGGATATTGGGGCTTATTTAAATATTTACACTTTCTCATCTACTTTCATGGTACTGTCATGGAAACATAGAAACATAGAAAATAGGTGCAGGAGTAGGCCATTCGGCCCTTCGAACCTGCACCGCCATTCAATATGATCATGGCTGATCATCCAACTCAGTATCCTGTACCTGCCTTCTCTCCATACCCCCTGATCCCTTTAGCCACAAGGGCCACATCTAACTCCCTCTTAAATATAGCCAATGAACTGGCCTCAACTACCTTCTGTGGCAGAGAATTCCAGAGATTCACCACTCTCTGTGTGAAAAATGTTTTTCTCATCTCGATCCTAAAAGATTTCCCCTTTATCCTTAAACTGTGACCTCTTGTCCTGTCATTGGTGGAAGTCTGAGATTCACTCCAAAACCTCTTCGCATTCTCTTTGGAAGATATTTCTTGAGATCCTAGCAGGTCTTTCGAGCTACTGATCAACTGCCTTAGATTTTCTTATTTGCTTAATATCAATTGGGGTGGCACAGTGGTGCAGCAGTCGAGCTGCTGCCTTACAGCACCAGAGACTTGGATTTGATCCTGACAATGGGGTCATCTGTATGGAGTTTGTACTTTCTCCCTATGACTTTGCTCCAGAAGCTTCCCGCATTCCAAAGATGTGTAGGTTAGTAGGTTAATTGGCTTCTGTAAATTCTCCCTAATATGTAGGATTGAACTAGTGTAAGGGTGATCATGGTCAGCGAGGACTCGGTGGGCCAAATGGCTTGTTTCCACGCTGTATCTCTAAACTAAGCTAATCAATTCTTCTTTGATAATGGTTCCTGTGAAAATGCTTTGGACGTTTTGCTGCTATGAAGGTGCTGTGCAATTGAAGTTGTTTTTGTTGAGATCAGCTAGGTTAGAACATAGTATCGACTAACCCTGGAACCTTCCTGTCCTGGGTGACTAATGGATAAACATAGACAACCATTGTGTGGGTGGGATAGCCTCCTGTTCAATTCTGCATGTGGATGCGTTTCTCCGATTGATCAACCTAAGCTACTTAAGAATTAGGCTGACTGTAAGAGTATTTGAAAGAGAAAATCCACAGGGAATTAAAAGCAAACTAACATCGGCTCCACTGAACTTTAAGATCAATATTCAGATTATTTTCAGATTATTTAATGACCACACAGTCAAGCTGGTGGAATTCATGTTCAGTACAGGATGTTACACAATAAGCTGATTCCCGTCAAACATAACAGAAAACACATAGAATTTCACTTATTATACTTTCCATTCTTGAAATAGTATTTTGGTCTGTGTCGTTCCTGGCAAAGATTGAAAGGGAATGATACGTGCACAGAGATCTAATGTTTGCCTGGCAGGTGATAAGACCCATGGTTGTGTTGGGATCATGGCCAATGATTCTGGGAGGCAGACATGGGGTGGCAAGTCTGGTACAATAAAATGCCGTCTATTAATCTTCAACGTGCCATCTCAAAAAATTATTGATTATGGCGTTGTAACTGCTGCACTGGAGTTTCCAAACATTGGTTCCTGCCTATGGATAAAGATTAGGAAAGGAGTTGGTGCTGTACCATAACGAGTGAGGAAATGGGGCAGGTATTACCACAGATGAGTAAAGGTACTTGCTTGGTCTCCTTATGCATTTTGCAGTGGAGCACAGGCACAGCTCCCTGAATCGTTGGCTGTGCGCCCCTCATGCCCATCAATGGTTTGGATGTACCCAGAGAGAGGAACTCGCCGTCCCAATGATTTCTCAGTGCTTGTAAGATATGCATCAATGGAGCAGGATTTCCAGCCTTGGAATGAAGAATCGAAGTCTCCAATTCAACCCTCAAGGCATTGAGAATTGAGAAAACAAGGCATGGCTGGTTGTAAAAGCAGTGAGATCAATTTTAACAGCTTAAAATCTCTCGGACATTCGGTGACATTTAAAAAATATATTACACCTTCCTCCTTATATTGCCTCAGCCGAATATTGGAGTGAATGATCTGAAAAAAAGTTAAGTAAAAGTGTCCCAGGTCAAAATAAAAGTAGGAGTATTGTCACCGGAATCTGCTCCAACTCTGAATATGATCATGATTGATCTTTTATAAAACTGATACCCAAAGCAGAATGGATTATCTTCGGAATAACGGAAGATGGTCCAGAACTAAATGTGTTCCAAAAGAAACTAATAGACTATGGGTTAATAACTGGAAAAAAGCTAATCCTAAAATTTTGGAAAAAGGCTCCAATACCAACTATAAACATGTGGATTTCAAATATGTTCGAAACATTACACCTAGAAGAGATAAGACTCCTCCTGGCAGGTAAACCAGATCACTTCCACCTGACGTCTGCATTTATAGAATTATTACAAATATAAGGTGCAAAAGTACCTTAAAAAAAACTGAGGTCAGGTAAGGGGGGATGAAAGTTGGAGAGTTGGTATGTCCCATTTGCGTGATGCTTACAAAAACTATTTGTTTTTCTCTTTTCCCTCTTTCTCTTTCTTCCTCTTTTCTAGGGTCTATTTCTTAACTCTTTTTCTTTTGTTTTTAATTTTGTTCTTATAGGGTCTTCGTTCTTTCTTGTTGTCACGTTTTCTACACTTTCACCTTTTCCTTCACTTTCTTCTTTCTCTCAATCTCATCCTTTCCCTTTACTAGTGTAAAAAACAAACGGAGTACCTTAATTGTAAGAAGATATATGTGACGAGTACTAATGTATGTGGTTGTAATGTAATGTACTTCTAATAAATTAAAAAAAAATTTTTTTTTTTAAAAAGATTGATCTTTTAGCTGGAGCCTCTTTCCTGCAGTAACCCCATATTACTTGATCCTCTTTTTATCTGAAGACGTGCAATTTGCCTTTATTGTCACATGTACCTAGGTATAGTGATGTTCCTTATTTGAAAACAGTTCAGTAAAAGTTTTACTATATATCGGCAAAAATCATACTCAAATAGAAGTCCTTAGATAATTTGTCCCAGGCTGATTTAAGTACTTATTTTTGCCTTGTACAGTTACTAGTGCCCCTTGAATTAAAATTCATTTCCTTACACCATTTTTGTTTGAGGTTTGCATTCATCTGTCTGACTTCATTGATTCAATGCTAATTTGCCCATGGCTCCACTAGTAATTGGATGATTATCACTTTTACAGTTTGGCTTCTTACATTGGTCTCTAACAATTCATATTCCTTCAGTGGGACCACCTCCTTCATCTATGTTATAACCTATGTTATATGTTCCTGCATGGGGAATGATAATTGAATTTTTCCCCTCTCACTTCATGTTCCTCTGCAGTCCTGAGAAGATGTCTTCAACTCTTGTAGGAGTAGGCAACATACCTTTGGGTCTATAGTGGCTGGTCAGAACAATATCTAACCACATCATTATACATTTAACATTTTTGCAACAATCCTTTGCACTGCTCCTTTGCCCTTCATGATGTTTGCCCAACCTTTCCTGTGGTCTCTGCTTTCATCGACACGGAATGCAAGATTTATACAGCTGCATTACAAATGCAATGGTAGAGGAATTTCCAGTGTTACATTCTCTCTTGTGTATGGAAGTCCCAGTTCCACTCCTTGTGTTTTATTTCTTATTGTACTATCTAACATGCTCATTATCATTATTGGAGTGCCATAATGAATTGAGAGAGATATCGTAGTACAGGTACATGGTTATAAAGGTAGTTTACTTTACCTCTTGCTGCAGGGCCAGTATCATGGAATGAACCTTTGGAAAAAGGGAATATTATACAGCAGACAATGAGTGCCAACCCAGTAGCACACCAGGTTTCCCTGCTACATGTGATATCTTGAAAAATGCTACAAAGTAGCAGAGCTTGACAGGCTGTCAAGAGAAGGAGATATAAGGAACTGTAAACAAGAGAATCTTCAGTAAAACACAAAGTACTGGAGGAACTCAGTGGGTCAGGCAGCATCTGTGGAGGGAATGGACAGATGATGGTTGATGTCAGGGCCCTCCTTCAAATTTGAGACTCAAGAAAGATCCCAACCCAAAACATTGTATAACCCGCTGAGTTCCTGCAGTACTTTGTGTTCTGAAGTAGGCAGGATTCTTCTTATACTTTACCTTCTGCCTTGCCTTTACAAACTGGGCAATGATCTCCCAAAGTTGTCTCTGCATCTAATTAAAGGCCTGCTCCTAAATTGTGATGACGTTGTAAGAAAATTGAAGTGAGTCAGCACATTAAAGGCAGAAAAATGGGAGAAACAATCAGGAAGTAAGTCAGCTTCAGTAGGGAAAAGAAAATGCTGATGTTTCAAATCTGGATACCCTTGATCATAACTGTAGGCTTTACTGAACCATGACCACACATCCTGCCTCACTTCCTCCAAAACAGATGCCAAATAATGCCAGAGCAAACGTTACATTAAATTTGAAGTTTGTATATTTTTTATCAATCCAAGGTTTATGGTGAAAAGCTAGGTATGGCATAGAAATGGCAAATGAAATTCCTTGTATGTTTCAAAACATACTTAGCTAATAAAATATGATTATGATTATATTGAGTTAGTCCATAGATTAGCCATGATTGTTTTGAATGGCTGGAATGGTTTGAGGGGCTAATTGGACCACCTCTATTGCTATGTTTCCACTGACTGACATTTATTGAATGAGATACGTGTCGTTCAGCCTTAAAATTAACATTATAGGTATCATATTCCAGAATCCAATGCAAATGTAAAGGTAAATCTTATAAAAATTAAATGGTTTGAAAGAGAAATTCCTTGTGTAGTTTCTTCATTTTTTTTAAAGAGAAATCTCCTACATTAATGGGTTCTAATGTATCACCAGGTGTAAAGAACTTCCAATTTTGGTTTAAGTAAAACTACCTACTGCGTGCAGTTGGTACAGTTATTACACTTTAGCTCTCATACCCTGGTGGACACTTAGTAACTCTTCAGAACTATATCCAAATCCGTTATTGTTTGAACAAAATTATACAGAAAACAAAATTAGTCAAAATTCATCATTGTGTGTATATACAGTATACACACACACTCTTTCATTTCACTACATCTCTTCGTGGATTAGTGTCCTTCAGGTTTTCAGCCTGTCCAAAAAGTGTTCTATCTGATGAACTTGCTGTTTTTTACTCATAGGGCATAGAAAAGTACAGCACGTTTGGGCCCTTCAGCCTGCAATGCCTGTGCTGAACATGATGCCAAGATAAAGTAATCTCTATTCATAGTTCATTCCCTGCATTTCAATGTGCCTATTTAAAAGCTTTTTAAAAGCAGCTATCATATCTGTCTCCATCACCACCACCCCCGGCAGTTTGTTCCAGGCACCCTCTCCACCCACTCTGTGTAAAAAGAAAGCTTGGCTCGTAAAACTCCATTAAACGTTGCCCCTCGTACCTAAAGCTAGGCCCTTGATTCTTTGACAATTCCACCCTAGGAAAAAAGTTCTGACAGTCTACTCAATCTATTCCTCTCATAATTTTATATACTTCTATCACATCTCCCCTCAATCTCCAGTGTTTCAGAGAAAACAATCCAAGTTTGTCAAACCTCTCCTTGTAGCTAATACCCCCTCAAATCCAAGCAACATTCTGGTAAACATCTTCTGCACCCTCCCCATAGCATCCACATTCTTCCTGTAATGGGGCAACCAGAACTGCATGTAATACACCAAATGCAGACAAACTAAAGTAATATAGAGATTTTCACAAGATATGGGCAAGATCGTCATTTATTGCCCATCAATCTCTTGCCTTTTGTCTTATGATGATCAAACATCTTTGGGGAATTAAGACATGAGTCACACACTGCACAATTAGCTATGTTGACGCACTGTTGTTGCGACAAGTTGTGTTAAATCTGGTCTGTGATGACATTAAGACATTAATATTGGGGGTATTAACTGTTTAATTGCCATGTGCACCAGACCTCAAAATTCTCATTGCAGCAATACCAGCACATAAAGCGCAACACAACAAATACATTTACAATGAATCATAAGTTATACTAGGTAAACCAGCCCATAATAGTTCAAGCCAAAGTAAATTAAATGTCAATAGATGGTAGTTAGATGATCTTGTATGAAATTGTGAAATTATCAATACTTTATATATTTTTTTCACAGGTTCCTCATTGTTCACTGTATGGTCAGAAGATATCATGCTTTATGCTATGATTATAGTTTGGGGGTTATAGCATCATGGTATTCATGGTTGTATGATGGTTTAATGAATCTATTAAAATTATTTATATTGTTTCTGCTGGATTCCATATTTATATCAAGATTTAGAGAATGTTAATCATGGTTATATATAGTTGCATAGATCCTTTTGTGGTTAACTAATATAAAGAACATACCTGTGCAATATAAAAAGTGACTACTTCTGTGTATATACATGAAAGCTAAGAATAATTATTTTATTGCTTGGTATTCATCTCACATTAAAGAAAATGAACTATGCTGAAAATATGCTTTGATCCAGAGCTTCAACCCAATGGCTAGCTTATTTTAAAATAACGTTTCTAAAACAAATGTTAAGCCATGTTATATCAAGTAAAGTACTGCTGAACTAAATTTAGAGAAGAATTCTGTAACCCATGTGTTAACACATGCTCAAATAACCAAATGTTCTAATCTCTGCATCATCAAATTCACTTCTGAATTTAAAGTATCTCTTTGACCTCTCACAAATGTAGTAACTAAAATACTTCAAAGCATTCCAAACGAATTGATAAAATTGTGCCTTTCAGATATATAGCTGAAATGCTCACTTGAAACCATGTATTATACAGAAGACTTAAACTTGATCTTCATTTACATTTTGTCTGACCAGTGCTTTTGTGAATCGTCTTGGCATAGTTAATGACGTTCCTTTAGACCTCAGATTTGAGTAATAAATGGTTGCTCACTTAATTCTATTGCTTTGATAACTGGAAACAGTGCTGGACCAGGGTACTCAATAAATGGATTTCTTGATTTGTGTGACATTCTGAAAAATGATCTTCAGTAGTGACCTGATTTAATGGAAATCAAACAGCGTTGCCATTCCAAACACATTATATCGAAGTCGGAGTGGATGGTATTTTCACTGTCACTGTCGTATTATGCAGAATGTAGTGGAGCCTAATAGAACTCCAATTCAATCATTTCTTATTTTTGTGTTTGCAGGTCTTGCAATAGCCAGTGCACTTATAGATATTTCACAACAAAAGCCAAGTGAGTGCAAAGAGAAGACTTCCGCAGTTAGGAACAGAAAGCAGCTCCCTCCAACACATCAAGGAACTTGTGTATAAAAACATTAAAAACTGCACTTGTTTATTCTTTCAACCGTTTTCCTTTTTGATATGGCTTTGATTTAAAGCCACCCAACAGCCTCAGTTTTTCAAGAGGCGACAAGATAAGAATATTATTAGAAAATGTGCCCTGTCATCTTCATATGAAGTCAGGGATGGGTCCTGTACCGGTGGATAGAGGTCACACTTGTCTTCCACACTGTCGGTTTGATTTATTGCATTTTCACACCATTAACCATGTTTGTAAATATGATTGCGGAAATAAAATTAGATATGTTAAATGACCACAGATGTTATTTTCATTTTAGCCACATGCTGATGGCAATTGATTGTGGTTTGAATAACTATCAATATTTAAGGATGTTAAAGTATTAATGCAAATGTGTTAACAGAAGAATGAATGTTTTTGAAATATGCAGTAGTGCAACTTCGGTAAATGTGCAGGGGGAGGAAAGAAAGGCATAAATATTGATGCATTTGTTACTGTCCCTGAAGTTTCCAATTATTTTCATTCTGAAGAGGTCATGGAATAATTCTGTAGTGTGCAGTTTGATTCATGGTTACTTGCATGTTACAGTGGTGCTGAATCAATAATTAAAAATCCATTGTATGTTAATCATATGAACAAAATATACATCTGTTGCGATTTATGATATTCCTGGATTCTGCGTTTACATTCTTAGGAAATGCATTAATGTATTTTACTGCTCTCTCGTCATTTTGAATCAGGAGAGCATTTGTAAAAAAAAATATTATTTATTGCAATCATCTAAGGGAAAACTGTACATAATTACATTTTCTTCACAGTTCCATTGCACATTTCCTTTTTGGTGGTAAGTTGACCAACAACTAACTGTCTTTTACTGAAGAAAACAAAATGCATCTAAGCTTAGGGAGCAGATTGTGTAGTCGCTTTCAGTATTCATCATGTAACTAACTTTGATAAGCATTGATTGACATGATAGCAAAGAAATGAAGGACACAGGGTAGAAGAAGCAAGTGAATCGATGGTCTGTTTTTCAGTTCCTATGTGGTTTAGATAACTGATTTTATTACATTACAGTTTCACTAGGCAATAAATTCTACAGAATTGTTGTATTTTCTTTCAGGTAGGAAATAATTCTTTTTTCATACATAAAAATGCAATATGTCCGCAACTGGAACAATCCATTCTACAAAATGTCTGTTCTGATTTTCATGTTGCAGGTAAATTTAGCAGAATTATAGAAGTCAATGATCTTGGACTACCCACGCTACATCGATAGAAAAGGTTCTTTTCATGTAACATTTGTGTTGAATTGCACTGATCTGTGGGAATTTAGTTCTAACCTGCAATGGAATCACTTTTAAGTCATGGTATATTAAGGACAGATGAAAGCTCCACTCTTTTCACGTCTGTGATTTTGTTTTTTTTACAGATTTATGTCTTGCCACCTAATTCATTAATTTGTAAATTTGCCGCATCTGTAAATACACATCTGACAGCATCAGTCAGGTGATCGCACAAAGAAGTATTTTACACTGAAATGTTTAGATTTATATCATTAAGGAACAGCTCACATATGTTCTGGACCAATGTAAAACAATTTTGAAGCTTCAACATAATAAAAAAAATCTCTAATAATTTTTTTTCAACTTTCTTTCCTGTATCATGGAGAAATTCTTTACCTTGTGATGGTACATGTTTTTTTCCAGATTTTATTCAATTGTCTTGGCCCCGAGGATGTTAAAAGAAATAAAGCTGAATGTGTCCATGAAATGACAAAATAGAAATTGTTGGAGAGTGTGGATCAATGTTTTACACTTTGAGGTTTGATTTAATATTGTACCTTGAACAATGTTACCAAACTCATCTCACACACAGCAATTGTACATTGCAAAGAAAATGGATTCTGACCAATATACAGCAACTTGCTTGTTTTCAGGGTAACCCTAGTCGAGGAACAATTCAACAGAAATAGTGTAATTATAACCATAACAAAAATCTGTTGCACAGATTGAATCTCTTCACGTGGTTTGCAGAGGGGTGGGTGGGTGGGAGGAAGTGGGGGTAAACTCCTCTCAGAAGCTAACATTGAAGGTTTAGTTCAAAAGGTGAGGCCAGGCTTCACTGCGGAGAAACTTCAACAAGTGAAGATTATCTAAAATCTACGCTCCACAAGCAACCGATATAATGCAAAAGTATGAATCATCTTAAGATTTGTTGTTCACGTTTGCGCCAGACAGGAACATCTGCTGATCAAATACACAAGGATCCGCACAACAAGAAAACATCTTAATTGTCCACAATTCCTCTCACAATTTTTGTTAACAGTTTTCAGGTTGACATGTAGAGAGCATGTTTAAAGTGAGAGGAAAAAAAATTAATAAGAACCCGAGGGGCAACTTTTTTCCTACAGAAGGTTGTAGGTATATGGAATATGCTGCCAGAGGAGGTGGTTGAGGCAGGTACAACAACATTTAAAAGACATCTGGACAGGTAAGGAAAGGTTTAGAGGGAGATGGGTCAAATAAGGGCAAATGGGACTAACCTAGATGGGCATTTTGGTCGACATAGGCGAATTGGGACGAAGAGCCTAAAGGGCCTGTCCCACTTTCCCGAGTTACTCACGAATTCTCCCTAGATTTCCCCTTGATTCAAACTCAGAGAATGTCCATAGCGAGTCTGTAAGAGGGTGTAGCGAGGCTGTAGGTGTCCATAGATATATATCGTAGCGGCTCGTTATGCCAGCCATAGGTACTCGGGGCATCAGGTAAGTCGGGACGTTTTTTCCAGCATGTCAAAAAAGTCCACGAGTAAAAAGATAGTCGGGAGGAGGAAAAATCACAAAAATCTTAATTTTTTTTTAAGGTCCTTTCAACTCGGCACAGGACTCGGGAAAGTGGGACAGGCCCTTAACTGTATGACGCTATAATTCTACCTGCAAGTGAATGTGCCTTTTGGCATATGGTAATCCCCAATGTTAAAACATTAGTAATGCTGTTGTTTCAGACTTCCATCTTTGGCGGTGGGTTGGTAATCTCACATTCCCGTCTCAGTTTCTTTGTTCTTGCACTTTCCAAGTATATATTTCTGATATCTCTTTATCTTCCAGCTCTGTGTTTCTATATTCTATAATGATGCTCTAATTTCACCTGGTTCTCGGTATATTGTTTTACATGTAAAAAATCCTCAAGCTGCCCCTGTAATCTGGATGCTCTCATTATCCCCTTTTCTCCCAGGCACTCTTCTCTACTTTTCCTGTGCATTCTCCATTTCATCATCTCAATTTGATGACTTTTCCCCTTTTCATCCTCTTTTATAATCTTCAATCTGTTTGATAAAAGCTATTTTGTGCAGTGAAGAACCATTTTTCTTTTCTTTTTTAAAAAGAGCTTTAAAATATCGCATCTCTGATTCATCATTAGATGAACAACAGGAGATCCAGCAGTTTTAAAGTAAATGGTATAATTTGGCACTGTTCCATGAATTATTTTGTGCGTGCACACACTGGAACTCAGAAGGATCACTGGGCAGATTTGGATGAGTACAAAAGGAAAACTCATTTCCACTTGTGATGCAATGTATTAACCTTCCTTCATTTCTGTACATTTAGTTAAACTAAAACATTTTGTAGGGAAGGGGGTGGAAATAACAAGTGAATAGAATAAACAATAGAAAGAACAAAAGCGCAAATTTAGTTAATGCTTCACTACTATCACCAGCCAAATTTAATGCTGTGCTAAAATCTTTCTCAGACTAAGAGCTCGATTATGGGTCCAACTGGGACTTAAAAGACATCATGCCAGCTATTGCTTACTTGCTGGTGCTTGCCAAGGGATTTCCAAATGTTATTCCTAATGCCTCACTTACTAGAAGCCATTGCTAATTCCCCATTGAATTCAAACTGAACTGTGATGGAATCCTGCTGAGTTGCAAAAGCTACAATATCTATCCAGGATATGTCTTGAACTAAGCAGTTCATGGGATTTAAATGATTTTTGTTCTGGAAAGGAAGTTCAGCCACATATAATGTCCTTCAGTTAAATGTGATATCTTTAAGATGCAATAATATTTTATTTGACAAACATTATTTGGGGGGATCTGTGAAGATATTGAATTAGTGTCTTATTACAACATTTATTTGCAGATATGCTGATAATTTTAACATAAAATAATCTTAAGTGTAATGTTAATCATATTTAACTTGTGCTCCAGGTACATCTTTTTGCAACCGGTTAATGTCTATGGATTACTAAGCTTAATTTGGTCTATTATTGCTCTGGCATTAACCAAATTATTATATCTTAGGAAATCAACTTTAAAATTATATTTGATCAGTGGGGGGAAATGGTGTAATTCATAGTTTATTTATTTCCTTCTTGGCAGATTAGAAAATTCATGAAGTGATTTTGTGAAAATGTGCTGTAATGTACACAGTTCAGTAATGTAATGAGCTTCAGAAAAGAGTGACCAAATTTATGTTTCAACTGTGTGCAAATGTCAATAACATTCCCAAAGTGAAATAGCTATCATGCATTATACATTAAAGATCATTCCTCACTGTCATTTTCATCTGGTGGAGAGAAAAGTATACTAACCAGAACAAAGTAAGTGTGGTTAAGAATCTATCAGATCATTTGGACAGAATTGTTATTCATTTATGCAGTCTAAACAAAGAATGGAGAATATTCTCCATGCATTATCTAAACCTAAACCTGTTCCATATTATGTATAATTTAGCAAATTGCATTTACTTTTTGTTCACTGGTTATGTTTACTCCACAGAGGATCACAGTAAAGATTATATGAAATCGTTGCTAATGTACAACACTTTCAATGCTTCTGGGAAAATAATTATTTTCTCCATCTACAAACTTTATTTCACTCTCCTAATATTATGGAGTTCACCTGATGTGCATTCAAAAGAGGTGGAATTCCGTCTTGGGTCGCACGTATTGTAAACTGCTGAAACTGGAAGATCTAAGAGTCAAATCTTCTCTTGTTCTCAAGTTATCTAATTGTATTTAATGAGACATTCCAGCTGTGCAAGTTTATACATTCCTGCCTTTCATATTCTTCAAAATTGACCGAGTGGAAGGAGTCTGTGGTACTGGAGGGTTGTTGTACAGATTACAGGTATGAACAGTAGTGTGTTGCAGGATTCAGTGCTGGGACCACAGTTGTTTATTATTTATATGAATGATTCGGATGACTGTGTTTAGTAAGTTTATGGATCCACCAAAATTGATGGTACAATGAACAGTAACGAATATTATAACAGGATTTATATGAAGTGCACAAGATGCACAAGATATGAAGTGCAAATTATATTTAACTCTGACAAGTGCAAGGTATGGCAGTTTGGAAAGTTAAACCAGGTCAGGACTTGCACTCTAAATGGTAGGGTCCTGGTGTGTTGTACAGCAAAGAGACATAGTGATGCAAGTACATACTGTAGTTCCCTGAAGGTGGCGACACAGGTGGACAAGGTGACGAAGGTGTTCGGAATACTTGCCTTCATCAGTCAAGGCATTGAGTACAGGAGTTGAGATATCATGTAACAAATGTTCAAGTCGATGGTGAGATCATATTTAGAGGACTGAGTGCTGTCCTGGTCGCTCAGTTATTGGAAGGATGTTGTTAACCTGGAAAAGGTGCAGGGAAGAATCATTAGGCTTTTACTGGGACTGGGGGGGGGGTGGCTTGAGATATAAGAAGAAGTTGGATAGGCTGGGCTGTTTCATTGGAGGTTAAGGGATGAATAAATAGAGGCATATAATCATGAAGGGTGAAGATAAGGTAGATGGTCACAATCTTCCCAGGGTAAGGGAGCTTGGTGCAGTATAACTCCGTGACTCTCTAGCTGATATATACGCCAATATTAACTGCAGCCAGTCAGAATGTCAGGGGTACTGGTAATGCATAACTGATATCAAATTTACATAAGTAATTACAAAATTAAAAAAGGTTGTCCAATCCTTATTCATTTGAATCCTTGGGCCAGATGTTAATCTCCCATCAATGCCATGATTTGACTTTCTTATGCAAATATTAAAACTCGTATTTTGTGCCATCACTCAATAGAAATATGAATGTATGTTGTGGCAAGACCAGTGGAGCATTTGGGGAACCTTGATGCATGGTGAGGCTGGCTATTCTCTCAACCAAAAGATTAAAGTCTGAGAGATAATATGAGGAAAATCAAGACTGAATTCAGAGTTGAGAGGAACAAAGAGACATGAAATAAAATAAAATATTAAAAAATGTCAACAATGATAAAATGCATCCAAAAATGAGATAAAGTAATCAGTTTAGTTTATTGTCACGTGTAACCGAGGTACAGTGAAAAGCTTTTGTTGCGTGCTAACCAGTCAGCAGGAAGACGAAACATGATTACAATCGAGCCATTTACAGTGTAAATTCATAAGGGAATAACGTTTAGTGCAAGGTAAAGCCAGCAAAGTCTGATCAAAGATAGTCTGGGGGTCTATTCAATTTATGTGCCACAGAAGTTAGCACTGCAATCAATTGCCACTTTATTAAACCCGACAGCAATCCAAAATAAATCTTGATTTTTAAATATAATGTCAGTCTCCGCATATCCACTCATGACAGCAGCTCTACTTCAACATCAATATCTCAATAAATTCTACTGTCCAGCCACAGACTTCTCATCTGCAATTTTTCACAGGCAAAACCGGATTGTTTATTCTCTTGATGCCAACCATTAATCATGAGATAAGGTTTGGACTACTTTCCTACCCCATCACCTATTTCCACCTCTGTAATATCACTTGACTCCACCCCATCCTTTTCTCATCTGCTGAAACTTTCATCCATTTGTTGCTTCCAGACTTGATTTCTTTATTCTAATGCATTACTGGCCACCATCGCACAGACTGTAAAATTGAGGTAATCTAAAATACATCAATTGCTGTCCTAGTTTGTTTGTTCTATTCACTCATCATATATGGGTAAATTGGCTTCCAGTTAAGCAGCACCTCGAGTTTAAAATTCTCATCCCTGCGTTTGATTCACTCTTTGGCCTCCCAACCAGCCCAATGTCTCTACAAATAAGTCCAGACCTTCAATTGGCGATCCTTCAATATTGTTTTCTCATGCATCCCTAATTTATTTCACTCGTTATGGTGGCTATAACTTCAGCTGTCAATGCCTACAGTATAGAATTGCTTCCTTCTCAACTTCTCAATATCTCTTTTCTCAAAGATCCTCCGTAAAGCCTTCCACTTTAATCAAGCTGCCCTAATAAAGCCTATGTGTCATGTCAAATTTTGTTTGATTATGCTCTTGTAAAGTACTTTGAAACATTTTATTACATTAAAGCATACTAATGCTTTAAAGTACAAATAGCCAATTAATGTACAAATTCAACAACTACAGGGTAGCTCAGAGCAATATTGCACTTGTACAGAATGAGCAATGGTGTGGCCTAAAATCAACCAGCAAGTTCTGAAGCTCAGCAACTCAGAGCTTCTCTTTATGAATTTGCTGTCCAATTTGTGCAATGATATTAGAGTATATCATTAACATGTAATTACATTTTTCCAGCAATCTTATTATTCATTTTCAGATGTCCAGAATTTTGCTTGTGAACCAAATACCTCCAAAGTCTGCTATAATTATTGTTTCAGAATGTGTGCATTTTGTTAAAAGAATGATCTGGATGAAATGCAAATCCGCAATCTGGAAAATTAACCTGCAGTCCCTTTTATGAAAATGCAGTCATAATGCAGGTTGCATGATAGTGTGCAAGTTGATCTATATGTCACTGTGAAATCTCTCTCATTGTGGTAGAAGTTCTTCTCGTGACTCTCTCTGAAGAAATGCACAGAAATAGTATCCCTTCAGATTTTACTAAAGATATGCATTGGCGTAATTCATTCTCAAATTTAAAAACAAATGGAAGAAAACTTGAATTCCCTAACAACTACATCATCAGGGGAAATAGGGTTCTGTGCACTTTGAAATCAACATTCAAACAATATTCCATTTTCTAAATCAATTATTGTGGTTTTCCCTTGGACACAAAGTATAACAGATGTGAATGCATTGATATGAGGGTGATCCAAAATTAGCTGTCATAAGACATTTCCATGGAAGTAATCTGGGAATGTGTGAGCCTCTCACAATATACTGCGACAGCTATGGAATAATCTTTTGTGTCAGGTTTGATTTAGTGATACTAGTTTCACCTTTGAATATTCTCTCCTGAGACTTGAGCTCTTTAATCTAGGATAGCTCTCAGTGCAGTACTGAGATCCTCCTACATTGCCGATGGTGCTGTACTGTAGAAGAGACATTAAAGTCTGAGAACATAAGAGTTGAGAGCAGCACTAGGCCTCAAGCCTGTTCCATCATTCAATAAGATCACAGCAGATCTGCTTTAGCTTTTGGCTCTACTTCCCTGCCTGTTCGCATAACTCTTGATTTCCCCATGGACCAGAAATCTGTCTTGGCATAAATATTTTCAATAGAGGAGCTCTAATATAGATACATAGAAAATAGGTGCAGGAGTAGGCCATTCGGCCCTTCGAGCCTGCACCGCCATTCAATATGATCATGGCTGATCATCCAACTCAGTATCCCGTACCTGCCTTCTCTCCATACCCCCTGATCCCTTTAGCCACAAGGGCCACATCTAACTCCCTCTTAAATATAGCCAATGAACTGGCCTCAACTACCTTCTGTGGCAGAGAATTCCAGAGATTCACCACTCTCTGTGTGAAAAATGTTTTTTCTCATCTCGGTCTTAAAGGATTTCCCCCTTATCCTTAAGCTGTGACCCCTTGTCCTGGACTTCCCCAACATCGGGAACAATCTTCCTGCATCTAGCCTGTCCAACCATATAAGAATTTTGTACGTTTCTATAAGATCCCCTCTCAATCTCCTAAATTCTAGCGAGTATAAGCCAAGTCTATCCAGTCTTTCTTCATATTAAAGTCCTGACATCCCAGGAATCAGTCTGGTGAACCTTCTCTGTACTCCCTCTATGACTATAATGTCCTTCCTCAGATTTGGAGACCAAAACTGTACGCAATACTCCATGTGTGGTCTCACCAAGACCCTGTACAACTGCAGTAGAACCTCCCTGCTCCTATACTCAAATCCTTTTGCTATGAAAGCAAACATACCATTCGCTTTCTTCACTGCCTGCTGCACCTGCATGCCTACTTTCAATGACTGGTGTACCATGACACCCAGGTCTCGCTGCATCTCCCCTTTTCCTAATCGGCCACCATTTAGATAATAGTCTGCTTTCCTGTTTTTGCCTCCAAAGTGGATAACCTCACATTTATCCACATTATACTGCATCTGCCAAACATTTGCCCACTCACCCAGCCTATCCAAGTCACCTTGCAGTCTCCTAGCATCCTCCTCACAGCTAACACTGCCCCCCAGCTTAGTGTCATCCGCAAACTTGGAGATGTTGCCTTCAATTCCCTCATCCAGTACATTAATATAAATTGTAAATAGCTGGGGTCCCAGCACTGAGCCTTGCGGTACCCCACTAGTAACTGCCTGCCATTGTGAAAAGGACCCGTTTACTCCTACTCTTTGCTTCCTGTTTGCCAGCCAGTTCTCTATCCACATCAATACTGAACCCCCAATACCGTGTGCTTTAAGTTTGTATACTAATCTCTTATGTGGGACCTTGTCGAAAGCCTTCTGAAAGTCCAGATACAACACATCCACTGGTTCTCCCCTATCCACTCTACTAGTTACATCCTCGAAAAATTCTATAAGATTTGTCAGACATGATTTACCTTTCGTAAATCCATGCTGACTTTGTCCAATGATTTCACCACTTTCCAAATGTGCTGCTATCCCATCTTTAATAACTGACTCTAGCAGTTTCCCCACTACCGATGTTAGACTAACTGATCTGTAATTCCCCGTTTTCTCTCTCCCTCCCTTCTTAAAAAGTGGGGTTACGTTTGCTACCCTCCAATCCTCAGGAACTACACCAGAATCTAAAGAGTTTTGAAAAATTATCACTAATGCATCCACTATTTCTGGAGCTACTTCCTTAAGTACTCTGGGATGCAGCCTATCTGGCCCTGGTGATTTATCGGCCTTTAATCCATTCAATTTACCCAACACCACTTCCCGACTAACCTGGATTTCACTCAGTTCCTCCATCTCCTTTGACCCGCGGTTCCCTGCTATTTCCGGCAGATTATTTATGTCTTCCTTAGTGAAGACGGAACCAAAGTAGTTATTCAATTGGTCCACCATATCCTTGTTCCCCATGATCAATTCACCTGTTTCTGACTGCAAGGGACCTACATTTGTTTTAACTAATCTCTTTCTCTTCACATATCTATAAAAACTTTTGCAGTCAGTTTTTATGTTCCCTGCCAGTTTTCTTTCATAATCTATTTTCCCTTTCCTAATTAAGCCCTTTGTCCTCCTCTGCTGGTCTCTGAATTTCTCCCAGTCCTCTGGTATGCTGCTTTTTCTGGCTAATTTGTACGCATCATCTTTTGCTTTGATACTCCCTGATTTCCCTTGTTATCCATGGATGCACTACCTTCCCTGATTTATTCTTTTGCCAAACTGGGATGAACAATTTTTGTAGTTCATCCATGCAGTCTTTAAATGCCTTCCATTGCATATCCAATGTCAACCCTTTTAGAACTAATTGCCAGTCAATCTTGGCCAATTCACGTCTCATACCCTCAAAGTTACCTTTCTTTAAGTTCAGAACCGTTGTTTTTGAATTAACAATGTCACTCTCCATCCTAATGAAGAACTCAACCATATTATGGTCACTCTTGCCCAAGGGGGCACGCACAACAAGACTGCTAACTAACCCTTCCTCATTACTCAATACCCAGTCTAGAACAGCCTGCCCTCTCGTTGGTTCCTCTACATGTTGGTTTAGATAACTATCCCGCATACATTCCAAGAAATACTCTTCCTCAGCACCCCTGCCAATTTGATTCACCCAATCTATATGTAGATTCCAGTCACCCATTATAACTGTTTTGCCTTTGTTGCACGCATTTCTAATTTCCTGTTTGATGCCATCCCCAACTTCACTACTACTGCTAGGTGGCCTGTACACAACACCCACCAGCGTTTTCCGCCCCTTAGTGTTTCGCAGCTCTACCCATACCGATTCCACATCCTCCAAGCTAATGTCCTTCCTTTCCACTGCGTTAATCTCCTCTCTAACCAGCAACGCTACCCCACCTCCTTTTCCTTTCTCTCTATCCCTCCTGAATATTGAATATCCCTGGATGTTCAGCTCCCAGCCTTGGTCACCCTGGAGCCATGTCTCCGTGATCCCAACTATATCATAATCATTAATAGCTATCTGCCACGCATTTATCCTCCACCTCGCTCAATTCCTATTCTCACTGTCGCGTGGCACAGGCAGTAATCCCGAGATTGTTACCTTTGCTGTCCTACTCTTTAACTCCCCTCCTAACTCCCTAAATTCTCCTTTCAGGACCTCTTCTCTTTTTTTTACCTATGTCATTGGTACCTATATGTACCACGACCTCGGGCTCCTCTCCCTCCCCTTTCAGGATATCTTGGACACGTTGAGACACATCACAGACCCTGGCACCAGGGAGGCAAACTACCATCCGGGTCTCCCGACTGCGTCCACAGAATCGCCTGTCTGACCCCCTAACTATAGAGTCCCCTATTAGTATTGCCCTCCTCTTCTTTTCCTTACCCTTCTGAGCAACAGGACCGGTCTCTGTACCGGAGGCCCGGCCGCTGTCGCTACCCCCAGGTAGGCTGTCCCCCCCAACAGTGCTCAAACAGGAGTACTTATTGTCAAGGTGTACAGCCACCGGGGTACTCTCTAGTCCCTGCCTGTGCCCCTTGCCTCTCCCAACCGTGATCCACTTGCCTGCCTCCTGTGGTCTTGGAGTGACCACCTCCCTGTAACTCCTCTCAATGACTTCCTCGCTCTCCCTGACCAGACGGAGGTCATCGAGCTGCTGCTCCAGGTTCCTAATACGGTCCCTTAGGAGCCCCATCTCGATACACCTGGCGCAGATGTGGACGTCTGGAGGGCTATCAGACTCCATGACTTCCCACATCTGACATCCAGAACAGTAAACTGCCCTGGCCCTCATACTCCCCTTACCCTGGATACAATACAAAACAAACTGCTACAATACAGTACAGTCAGCAGGGATCTGACTCCGAATCAGCTGCTCCCTCTTGTCTGCTTCCACCAATCAGCGGCTTCCTTGAGCCCACTTGTTTTTGAAGTGTGTTTGAAGTGCGAGTGGAACTTGGAACGTTGCAGATTTGGGCCCCTCCTCCCTCTGCGACCTCTCCAACGGCTCTCGGGCCTCTGTAAGGAACAAGCCCTGCGCTCCACTTTAACTACTACCGCTCGGGTGTAGCTCCTCCCTCTGCGACCTCTCCAACGGCTCTTGGGCCTCTAATGATTCACAATGCTCTGTCAAAATAAATTCCTCCTCATTTTTGTCTCCATTTAGTCTGAAAGGACACTAGTACATGTAGCAGTAGCATTCTGTGTTGAGTGAGATTTTGGGCATAGAAAATACTCCATAGCATTATGTAAAGACAGTATGAGAATATCCCAGTTTCCTGGCTAGCATTTAAATAGTTATCTGTGTAATTGTCAAGGTCAGGTCGGGGGGAGTTCCCCCCACCACGTGTACCATGTAATCTCGTGCTACCTGCTCCATGGTCGGATAGTCGGCAACTAAACCGTCTCCCACACCTTGTTTGCCAGGTGAGGAGTGGGCTGTGGACCCCCAGCAGGACCAAAAACAAGACCTGTCAAAGGGCGGATGAGCTCCAAGTGAGCCAACGGCCATCCACACTTCAGTAGCAGTTGCGATCACTGTCGTACATAGCATTGTTAGGCACCGTGCCCGTTGATGTTTCCAACGATGATGATGATGTGTAATTGTTCATTGTGGACTGTGCAGATATTTCCTGCTGTGTTTGCTTCTATAAAACATTGACTACTTCAAGAGTACTGTGAAAGACTTTGTGATGTCTACAATCATGAAAGACACTATGTGATGTAAACAACAAGGAACTGCTGATGCTGGAATCCTGCGTAAAACACAAAGTGCTTCAGTAACTCACAGGGTCAGGCAACATCTCTGGACAACCATCCACGTGCTTCAAAGATGCTGCTTGTCATTTTGTAGTTTAAACTCTTAAATGTTCACAATAAAGTTTGTAGAGATTCCATCTAATTCACTTTCGGACCCTCATCTTTTAACAGAATGATGAAATGACAGGACAATCAGTAGCAATGTTACAACATTTTGAGATTTAAAAAATAAAGTCTGCAATTTATCCCATCAGATAAAGCATAAAAATAAGTTTAATTTGACACCTATTTCACTTTCATATCTTCAGTATTAAAGAAGTTATGGCCATTTTCATACTCGGAAATTAGCATCTTGTTCCCTATTGCTTTTCCATTGACTTAACACAAAAGCTGTGATCGAGGACAGTTAAAAGCCCATAACTTTCTTAAAAATTAAGATAACTGAAAGAAATTTTCATTTATTATAGATTGAAGCATTCTGAAACAAATATGAAACAATCTTACTTAGAAGACATGAAAGTAAAGCATATAATTAGTTAGTTACCTAATTGTAGCTAATTACAAAATTCAATTACTAGATCTAAACATCTATCAATTTCTTAAGAATAGATTAACATTTTTAAATAGCCTAAGTGTCCAAATAACATTCACACAATAATTCACAATATAACATAATTTTTAAATCTAATTTTCATGAATTTACAGGCCAAATGGAAGGAATTGAATGTTTAATACCTGTAAATTAATGGGCATTTAAATCATCTTGTGAGTGAGGATTTCTGGAACGCGATCTTTTGGAACGTTCATTCGCGGTGCATTTAACCCCGTATTGGCATGAAAAATACTGCCGTTCGGGGAATAAAATCACCGTGTCGCATGAAAAAATGTGAATTAAAGGCTTCTTAAGAAGCACTTTTATACATTTAAATAAACCACTTTCGTTTACCTGTCCCGTGTGTGAAATCCGTCCCCGTTATCGGCGTTGACGCTTCAGGAGCTGCTTTTAAAATTACTCCAGCGCTGACATTGACGATTTAATAAAAATAAAAAATTCACAAAACGTCACTAGGAACGATTCTTCAGCCAACGCTTGTACTCCAACGAAATATAATTGAGGACAAGGGAGGAGAAACCGCATTTTAACCCCGCCCCCCCCCCTTAAAGGCGCCAAAATCGCGCACACGGCCAGTGGCAGAATTACAGCGCGACTGAAGGTAAGTTTTGTAACATACCTACAATCAGTTCTGTGTATGTTTTGGAGTAACTAAATGTGAATAAGCAATGATACAATGTGCCAGTACCAAGTTGGACATGAAGTATGTGAAGTTGATAAATCCTTCATATTCACCCAGGCAGGTGGGAAATGACTAACCACCTAGTGTGCTAAAACATGAGCTCAGGTACGTCATCCAAGAGTATCATTCATAGTCTTAAAATATGTTGAAATGGTTAACACCAGAGTGGGATTCATGTTTAGTGATAGGATTTGTTTATGATCTGTAATTGGAACATCAATATTCACAGGATATAAAAGTTATTTTGATTCTCTTTGGGTTTTGCAGTTACTCTGTACCAAGTAGAAAAAAACAGGTGCAAGTTAATCACCTGCAAATGCTATAAATACCCTGTTTTCAAGAATATAAGCAGAGGGAATAAAACCAGCACGACATTTACATAATACAACAGTAACTGAAATTTTCCAACCCAACAAGTCCCTTTCGTTATTCAGAGTGGCTGTGTAAAGTTTTATTCAATAACTTATTTACAGTGCAGTAAAAGGCTTTACTGGCAATGTCATAACCCTGACTCATAAAACAATTTCTACCACTAAAGCATTATATAGCACCCAGAAGCAAGTATGGTAATAAGGGACAACAAAGAAATGAACCAGCAAAAACTCACCCAACACAAAATTCTGCTGTTACTTGCAAATTCTTTCAGAACCTGGCAATCTTTTTACATGGAAACAATTATTCCAATTGTTACTTCCCCTGGGGCTGTGAAATATTCAATGGCAGCACTATTAATAATCACAGACTGTGGCTCT